>JAPXFY010000024.1:55000-365000 GCA_030674185.1 Monoplex corrugatus
CATGAGACTGGACGTAGTTCTCCACTCCCATTCATCCAAACAAATGATTCTGAGCAAGCTTATTCTACCGTATGAAAGTAGAATGGAAGAAACCCATATCTACAAGACTGAAAAAAGTATGCCAGTCTAGCCAGCAACTTGAGCATATCTGGCTTTCAAGCCAAATTCCTTGCCATAGAGGTTGGAGCAAGGGGGATTGATAGGCACATCAGCCTATGACCTCATGAAACAGCTCTCGACTTCTGCGAGAGTCCTAAAGGCAGTGGCAGAAGCAGCGGAAAAGAGCTCCAGCTGGATCTGGACCTGGAGGAACAAATGAGAACTTCATAAGGCTTAAAATTCCCCTGTAGATATGTTGCTGGTGGCTGAGAAGAAAGTGGTTCAGACATTCGAGCAAGTGTGACTTTGCTTTCAGACTTTGCTTTCAGACGCCTGACTACCTTGTATGCACGGGTTTTATTCCAAGTCAAGGACAGATTTTGAAGGAAAAAAAAGAAAAAAAAGGAAGATGACAGCAGAAGGGCATCCACAAGTCATGACCAGGGTGCAGCTCGGCCCCCTTAGAGTGTCAGGAGTTAAGGGCCAAAACATTTGCTTGATGGGGGCTTCTCCTCTGAGAATCTTCTGCTGTCCAGCCCTACCCAGAGTTTCTTGCTACTGTATATAAATGAGTGCGAGCATGTGCGTGTGTGTGTATGTGAGTGTGTATAAGTGTATAACGTGTGTATGAGTGTGTATGTGTGTGTATATGTGTGTGCATGTGTGTGTGCGTGCATTTGAGTGTGTACATGTGCATGTGTGTATGTGTGTGCGCATGTGCCCGTGCACATATGTGTGTGCTTGTGTGTGTTCATTCTTTGATTTAACGTCTTTTCACTAAGAGTGATTAGACGGGGGAGGGGGGGGGATGGAGGATGAGTGTTGGGGTGGTTGAATTGAGGGCAGAGGGGAAACAGAGTAAGAGACATAAGTAGATGGGAAAATAGAAAAATGGAACAAGAACTTAACACTAACAATTAACACTAACAATTAACATCAACAATCTGAAGGGAGCATTTAACACTAAAGTATAAACTTCATAAACTTACAGTAATGCTTTAACAGGACTGTGAACCAATGATTCTGAAATTTCAACTGACAATGATTGATCTGAAAATACGTCTTTGAAATGAGTTTCAGAATAGTTTTCTTGTGTAAACAGTTTTGGTAAAAAAGAACGTAGCATTTTGCAGTAAAATAAACAGTGAAACAGTGTGAATTGTTCGCTGCATTTTTACAATATTTTGTTTTTAGTACATTTAGCTGAATACGAAAATGAACAACAATCGATGTCGAATGATATATGGAAGAATACTGCAATTTTTTACATACACTTTTATCATTTGTTGTGTTACAAACTTTTCATTGAAATGTTCATGAAACAAATCATGAAGCTGATTCTAGCAAGTTTTTAATGTTCATGAAAACAAATCCATGAAGCTGATTCTAGCAAGTTGCAAGCTTCTTTTACGGAAGTATTAATACGTAATTCTATAGTACTATCAGAGTTGTGTGCACCTTGCTTATTTGCTCTGTCAGCTACTTCGTTGCCGTGAAGACCAATGTGAGAAGGCACCCAACAGAAACTGAGATCTGTACCTTTTATCCTTAAACAATGCACAAGATGATTTGCTTCTGTAATTAAATCAGGTCTTGTGTCTGTATCAAAAGACCGTTAAGGCATACAATACAGATTTTGAATCAACAAAGAGAATTACTTTGAAAGATACAGATTTAAGGGTTACTAGATAATGCAACGCCTGTATAATAGCAACTAATTCCGCTGTAAATATGGATATATTTGCCCCAATGAAAAATGACTTTTTTTATTTTAAATTTTGGAACATAAAATGCTGCTCCAGCACATTTATTTTCCAAGACTGATCCATCGGTAAAGATATGGAGGTGGGTACGGTATTTTTCATCGACATGTTCTCTTGCTGTGCATATTGAAATGTTGATGTTTTCATATTTCTTAGCATCTGTATAATCAATATCAAAAGTGGCTTTTAGCATTTCACATGTAGGGATAGGCGTTATGGATGGTGTCTCAGCTATTTGATCAGATACGTAAGTTGCAACAGAGAGAGAGAGTGTGTGTGTGTGTGTGTGTGTGTGTGTGTGTGTGTGTGTGTGTGTGTGTGTGTGTGTGTGTGTGTGTGTGTGTGTGTGTGCGTGCGCGTGCGTGCGTGCGTGCGTGTGTGTGTGCGTGCATGCGTGCGTGTGTGTGTGAGTGAGCAGACCTTCATTGAACTTGGCGATAAACAGATCTCCTTGAGCACGGTTACCAGGGATACGGTAGATGCCTTCGGTACACATCCCTGTGCACATAGACATCAATATCAACATCTTAAATAATATTACCATAAGAATTAATAACATTAATATCAACATCTTCATTAATATTGCCATCAACACCCTCATCAATGTTATTATCAACATTCTCATTGATATTATAATCACCACCATCTTCATCAATATTATCATCAGCATCTTCATCAATATTATCATCACCATCCTCATCAATATTATCATCACCAACACCCTCATCAATTTTATCATCATCAGAATCCTCATCAATATTATCATCATCAATATTATCATCATCACCACCATCCTCATCAATATTATCATCACCATCCTCATCAATATTATCATCATCATCATCCACATCAATACGAATTGCCCACACCCCTATGAACCACTCACATCTCTATGAACTGCTCACTCCCCTCTGAACCACTCATACCCCTATGAACCACTCACTCTCATGAACTGCTCATACCCTATGAACCACTAACATCCCTATGAACTGCTCACTCCCCTCTGAACCACTCATACCCCTGAGCACTCATACATCTGAGTACAAAACTGCTCTTGTTCGACCACTCCTCAAGAAAAGCAACCTCGATCCTAACATCCTTAAAAATTACAGACCCGTTTCAAATCTTCCATTTCTGTCTAAGCTCCTTGAGAAAGTAGTACTACAACAATTGAATGATCATTTATCTCTAAACAATCTTAACTACCCTCATCAATCAGCCTACCGGGTAAATCACAGTACAGAAACAGCTCTTGTTCATATAGTAGATGATCTTCTTCTTGCTTCTGATGCTGGTAAAATCTCTCTGCTTACACTCCTTGATCTGTCTGCCGCTTTTGATACCATCGATCACTCAATACTACTCTATCGCCTTGAGCACACTTTCGGCATTCACGGTACCGCCCTGTCTTGGTTCTCCTCCTATCTGTCTGATCGCTTTCAATCAGTCCTTGTTAACGGGATTAAGTCCGATCCAGTTAAGCTTTCTTGTGGAGTTCCTCAGGGCTCTGTACTCGGGCCTGTCCTGTTTACCCTCTATACTTTTCCTCTTGCCAATATCATTAATCAGCATGAAATGAAACACCATTTTTATGCTGATGATACCCAACTCTACAATAGCACTAGCCCTGAAAACCTTAGTTCTCTTCTGTCGGAAGTCTCCAGCTGTTACACTGACATCCAAAATTGGATGACCCAAAATAAATTACAGTTAAACGGAGATAAAACTGAAGCCATGCTTGTAGGCACCAAAAATAAACTAGATGCTGTTTCAATCAATAACATTCAACTCGGAGACAACACCATCCCTCTTTCGAACTCTGTCAAAAACCTTGGTGTGATTCTTGATAAATCTCTTTGTATGCAGAAATTTACCACCCAGACCTGTCAATCATGCTACCCTCAGATTCGACGCATTGGCTGCATTCGCCGATTCCTTTCAACCGATGCTGCATCTAAACTAGTAACTTCCCTTGTTCTGTCACGCCTGGACTACTGCAATGCTCTTTTATCTGGCCTACCAGCTTCTCGTCTCCTTTGCCTGCAACGCTTACAAAATACAGCTGCCCGCCTCGTCCTTAGAAAGAAAAAAATTGATCATGTTAGTCCCCTCCTTCGGTCTCTGCATTGGCTTCCCGTCGCTGATAGAATCAAATACAAAATAGACACCTTATGCTATAAATCTACTCATCATTCTGCTCCATCCTATCTCTGTGACAAGATCAAAATTCGTACATCAGCTCGCACCTTGTGCTCTTCCTCTGATACTCTTACCCTACAAATTCCCAAGGTTAGACTCTTAACCGTTGGTCAGCGCTCTTTTTCTGTCTCAGGACCAGCTGCGTGGAACAATCTTCCCCTATCGCTCCGGACCACATCTACTCTTTCCGCATTTAAGTCAGGTTTGAAAACTCACCTCTTTCCACGTCAATGAATTTCTGAGGCCTTTTTCGCCGTTTTTTACTATTTTTCCATTGTTCATAATTTCAGCATTGTATGGACATTTATGCCTATTTTTGACTTAATTGATTGTTTTACAAATGTTCATCTTTGAGTGCGATCCTGCGTGTGATTGGTGAGTGAGCGCGCTTTGATTTGATTTACCAAGATTTAGCGCGATATAAATATTGTAATTATTATTATGAACCACTCACTCTCATGAACCGCTCATACCGTATGAACCACTAACATCCCTATGAACTGCTCACTCCCCTCTGAACCACTCATACCACTATGAACCACTCACTCTCATGAACCGCTCATACCCTATGAACCACTAACATCTCTATGAACTGCTCACTCCCCTATGAACCACTCATACCCCTATGAACCACTCACTCTCATGAACCGCTCATGCCCTATGAACCACTAACATCCCTATGAACTGCTCACTCCCTTATGAGCCCCTCATACTCCTATGAACCACCACACCCCCATGAACCACTCACACCCCTTTGAACCACTCACACCCCCATGAACCACTCACACCCCCATGGATCGTTCATACCCTATGAACCACTCACATCCCTACGCACTGCTCACTCCCCTATGAACCCCTCATACCCCAGGGCTTAAAACAGGAGGAAAAAAACACTGAAACTAGGGGGGGTCTGGGGGCTTTGAACGCTTGCAAGCCGATCATGGATACCTTGCTCCTTTCTTTCTTTTTTTTATTTATTTATTTTTTTTGACAAACCGAAATCACGGAATTCCGCCCAGAAGCGGAACGTTTTAAGCCCTGATACCCCTATGAACCACTCACATCCCTATGAACCACTCACACCCCTATGAACCGCTCCCATCCCTATGAACCACTCACACCCCCATGAACTGCTCACACCCTATGAACCACTCACACCCCTATGAACCACTCACACCCCTATGAACCACTCACATCCCTATGAACCACTCACACCCCCATGAACCGCTCACACCCCTATGAACCACTCACACCCCCATGAACCGCTCACACCCTATGAACCACTCATATCACTACGAACTGCTCACTCCCCTATGAACCACTCGTACCCCTATGAACCACCCACACCCTTATGAACTGCCCACACCCCTATGAACTGCTCATACCCCTATGAACCACTCACATCCCTATGAACTGCTCACTCCCTTATGAACCGCTCATACCCCTATGAACCACCCACACCCCTATGAACCATTTACTACCACCAACCTGAACCACTGGTACGTCTATGAACCATGAAGCTCCCACACCCCCATTAACCACTCACAACCCCATGAACAACTCACACCCCTATGAACCACTCATACCTCTAAGAACCACTTGCACCCCCAGGAACCACTCACACCCCCATGATGAACCATTCACACCTCTATGAACCACTCATACCTCTAAGAACCATTTGCACCCCTATGAACCACTCGCACCACTATGATTAACCACTCACACCCCCATGATGAACCACTCACACCTCTAAGAACCACTCACACCCCTATGAATCACATTCCTCTGAACTATTCACACCCATATGAACTCCACAAAACCACTCACACCTCTATGAACCACTCAAACCCTCATAAACCACTCACACCCCTATGAGCCGTTCACACCCCATGAACTGCTCACACCTCTATGAACTACCCACATCCCTGTGAACCACTCACACCCCATGAACCCTGCAACCCCATGAACCACTCACACCCCTATGAACCACCCACATCACTATGAACCCCTGACACCCATATTAACCATGCAACCCCATGAACCACTCACACCCCCATGAAGCATTCACATCCCTATGAAATGCTAACACCCTATAAACCACTCACATCGCTATGAACAGTCCTCCTAAATGAAATTTACAACACTGAAAAAATCCCCAAAGATATGTCAAAATCAATTTTCATTGCACTTCCAAAGAAGACAGGGGCTATAGAATGCGAACTCCATCACACAATCAGTTTGATGAGTCATGTAACCAAGATCCTATTAAGAATAATCATGATGAGGACAAGGAATAGAATCAAAAGAGAAATAGCAGATGAATGGTATGGATTTGTGGAAGGGAAAGGAACTATTAATGCCATATGCCTCCTAAGAACTATCATAGAGAGGTCAATCGAGGTGAACAAGGATTTATATTTATGCTTTGTTGACTATACCAAGGCTTTCGATCGGGTAAGAGATGAAGAATTGATCAACCAACTAGAAAGACTCAATGTTGATGGAAAAGATTTACGAATAATCAGAAATATGTACTGGGAACAAACAGCGGCAAGGAGAATAAAAAATGATATAAGCTCATTTCAAAACATCAAAAGAGGAGTCAGACAGGGTTGTGTTTTGTCACCAGATCTGTTTTCACTTTACAGCGAAAACATCATGAGAAACCTAGAAGAAGACCCTGGATTAAAGGTTGGAGGAAAAATGATAACAATCGATACGCAGATGACACCGTGCTAATTGCAGGTTGGAGGAAAAATGATAACATTCGATACGCAGATGACACCATGCTAATTGCAGAAATTGAAAGGGACCTACAAAACCATGTGAATATACTTGAAATAGAAAGCAAAAGTAAGGGGTTGGAACTAAACAGCAGGAAGACTGAAGTCATGGTGATCAGTAAAAAACATGAAATCCCCTCATGCAAAATAACAGCAAACGGCACAACCTTGAGACAAGTTGATAAGTTTAAATACCTGGGAACGATCATTTCACCAGACGGCAGATGCACATCAGAAATAGCCAGCAGAATCGGTCAAGCCAAAACAACATTCAATAAGATGAAAAGCATTCTTATCAACAAATGCCTGTCAATTAACATCAGGAAGAGAGTTCTTGAATGTTATATAGAACCAATACTGTTGTACTGTTGCAAGGCGTGGACAGTCAACAAGCAAAGCCAGAACAAGATTGAGGCAGCCAAGATGTGGTTTCTAAGAAGGATGTTGAGAGTTCCATGGACAGCAATGAAACCAAACGAGATAGTCTTGATGGAGGCAGACACAAGTAGATCATTCATAAGGAAGATTAGGAAAAGGCAGGCAACATTCATAGGTCATTTTACGAGGAAAGGGGAACTGGAACACCTGGTCACAACGGGAAAGCTGGAGGGAAAGAGAGCACCAGGTAAACCCAGGGAGAAGATGCTAGACGGACTTGCAGAGTGGCTGAAGACAAGGAGGGTGGAAGAGATGCTTGAGGCAACAAGAAGACAGACAGATGGAAGTCCATAATCGCCAACGCCATGTGGCAAGGCACCTGATGATGATGATGATGATCACTATGAACCACTCAGTCCCTATGAACCGCTAACACCCTTATAAACCGCTAACACCCCTACGAACCACTCACACCCCTATGAACCACTCACATCTCTATGAGCCACTCACACCCCTACGAACCACTCACACCCCTATGAACCACTCACATCTCTATGAGCCACTCACATCCCTATGAACCACTCACATTCCTATAAAACCACCCACACCCCATGAACCGCTAACGCCCCTATAAACCACTAACACCCCAATAAACACACACAACCCCTATGAACTGATAACACCCCAATAAACCGCTAACACCCAATAAACTGCTGCACCCATGAACCGCTAACACCCCTATAAACCGCTAACATCCCTATGAACCACTCACACCCCTATGAACCACTCACATCCCTACAAACCGCTCACACCCCATGAACTGCTAACACCCCTATAAACCAATAACACCCCTATGAACCACTCACACCTCTATGAACCGCTCACATCCCTATGAACCACTCATATCCCTATAAACTGCTCGCACCCCATGAACCGCTAACACCCCTATAAACCGCTTACACTCCAATAAACCACTCACACCCCTATGAACTGCTAACACCCCTATAAACCGTTAACACCCCAATAAACCGCTTGCACCCAATGAACGCTAACACCCCTATAAACCGCTAACACCCCTATAAACAGCTAAGACCCCAATAAACCACTGACATCCCTATGAACCACTCACATCCCTATAAACCGCTAACACCCCTATGAACCACTCACACCCCTATGAATCACTCACATCTCTATGAACCACTCACATCCCTATAAACCACTCACATCCCTATAAACCGTTCACACCCCATGAACCACTAACACCCCTATAAACCGCTAACACCCCTATAAACCACTCACACCCCTATGAACTGCTAACAACCCAATAAACCACTTATAATAATAATAATAATTACAATATTTATATAGCGCAAAATCTTGATAAAATCAAATCTAAGCGCTGAAACACACACACACGCACGCACCCACGCACACACACACACATGGCTATAAATGGGGAGAAAGAATAAAAACAATGGAAAATTATAGAGAGCATATTATATACAATTATATATTGCAATGTGATTCCTCTCCGAGTGGAGACAGGCTGCAGAGGGGATTGAGTGAGGTCAGGATTTTATGCAGAGGAGAAAAGGTGAGTTTTGAGAGCGGACTTGAAGGAGACAAAAGTAGGTTGCTGACGGACTGAGAGAGGAAGTTTGTTCCAGGAGAGTGTACCAGAAACAAAGAAGGCTCGTGGACCATAGGTACTGAGCTTAGTGCGTGGAAAGCGAAAAGTCAGAGGATCGGAGGCAGAGCGGAGGGTACGTGAGGGAACATAGATCTCAAGTAGGTTTGACAGGTAATCGGGGGCTGCGTTATTGAGGCTTTTGTAGCACATGGTGTCTAGTTTGTACTGTATGCGCTTTGATACAGGGAGCCAGTGAAGTTGTGCCAGGAGAGGAGATATGTGGTCAGCTTTTTTCTTTTTGAGTACAAGGCGTGCAGCATTGTTTTGAATGCGCTGTAGGATGTGAGTGGCGGAGGCAGGAAGACCGGACAGGAGTGAATTGCAATAGTCAATGCTAGATATTATGAAGGAGAGAACGAGTTTTGCAGTTGTTTCCACAGAGAGATACTTCCTGATCAGGCTTATACGATGGAGGTGATAGTAGCAAGATCTGGCAGTTTGAGAAACAAAGTTGTTCATGGAGAGGGTAGAGTCAATGCAGACACCAAGGTTTTTAGCTGAATCAGAAATTGGGACTGATGTGTTACATAATGGGAGAGAAAGAGGAGGCAGCTGAGAAAGTTTCTGATGGGTGCCAATGAGGATAGCTTCTGTCTTGTCATCATTTAGCTGAAGTTTGTTGTATGTCATCCAATTTTTGATGTCCGAGTAACACTCAGTGGTGCGAGTCAGGAGGCGCTGTATATTGTCAGGTGAGTCACTGTCTTGAAGTTGGGTGTCATCAGCATAGAAGTGGTGTTTTATAGAGTGGGAGTTGATGATGGTGGACAGGGGGGAGGTGTAAAAAGTGAAAAGAACAGGGCCAAGGACAGATCCTTGTGGAACACCACAGGTCAGATATGCAGGTTGAGAGTAAGTGCCATTGATGAGAACACTTGCACCCCATGAACCGCTAACACCCCTATAAACCACTCACACCCCTATGAATTGCTAACATCCCAATAAACCGCTTGCACCCCATGAACCGCTAGCACCCCATGAACCGCTAACACCCCTATAAACCGCTAACACCCTATGAATCACTCACAACCCTTTGAACCACTCACATATCTATGAACCACTCACACCCCATGAACCACAAACGCCCCTATAAACCGCTAACACCCCAATAAACCACTCACACCCCTATAAACTGCTAACACTTCAATAAACCACTCACACCCCTATAAACTGTTAACACCCCTATAAACTGCTAACACCCCAATAAACCACTCACACCCCTATAAACTGCTAACACTTCAATAAACCACTCACACCCCTAAGAACTGCTAACATCCCTATAAACCGCTAACACCCCAATAAACCACTCACACCCTATAAACTGCTAACACTTCAATAAACCACTCACACCCCTATGAACTGCTAACACCCCTATAAACCGCTAACACCCCAATAAACCACTCACACTGCATAAACCGCCAACACCCCTATAAACCACTCACACCCCAAGAACCGCTAACACCCCTATAAACCACTCACCCCCCTATGAACTACTCAATTCCCTATAAACCACTCGCACCCCATGAACTGCTAACACCCATATGAACCACTTACATTCCTATGAACCACTCGACCCCTATCAACCATGAACCTCTTCATCATCATCATCATCAGGTGCCCTGCCGCATGGCGTTGGCGACCATGGACTTCCAACCATCTCTATCTCTCATTGCCCCCAGCATCCCCCCCACCCTCTTCATCCCCAGCCACTCTGCAAGTCCGTCCAGCATTCTCTCCCTGGGTCTACCTGGTGCTCTCTTTCCCTCCAGCTTTCCCGTTGTGACAAGGTGCTCCAAATCCCCCTTCCTCATAAAATGGCCTATAAATGTTGCTTGTCTTTTCCTAATCTTCCTTATGAGTGATCTACTTGTGTCTGCCTCCATCAAGACTGTCTCGTTTGTTTTCTTTGCTGACAATGGAACTCTCAACATTCTTCTCAGAAACCACATTTCGGCTGCCTCGATCCTGCTCTGGCTTTGCTTGCTGACTGTTCACACCTCGCATCCGTACAACAGTATTGGTTCTATATAACATTCAAGGATTCTCATTCTGATGTCAATTGATAGGCACTTGCTGGTAATGAACCTCTTATACCGTATGAACTACTAGCACCCCTATGAATTGCTCACATCCCCACGAACCACTCATGTCCCCATGAACCACTTACACCCCCATGAACCACTTACATCCCCATGAACCACTTACACCCCCATGAACCACTCATGTCCCCATGAACCACTTACATCCCCATGAACCACTTACACCCCCATGAACCACTTACACCCTCATGAACCACTTACACCCCCATGAACCACTTACACCCTCATGAACCACTTACATCCCTATGAACCACTTACACCCCCATGAACCACTCACATCCCCATGAACCACTTACATCCCCATGAACCACTCACATCCCTATGAACCACTTACACCCTCATGAACCACTTACACCCCATGAACCGCTTACACCCCCATGAACCACTTACACATCCCCGCGAACCACTCATGTCCCCATGAACTACTTACATCCCCATGAACCATTTACATGCCCATGAACCACTTACATGCCCATGAACCACTTACATCCCCATGAACTACTTACATCCCCATGAACCACTTACATGCCCATGAACCACTTACATCCCCATGAACCAATTACATCCCCATGAACCATTTGCACCCCCATGAACTACTTACACACCCCATGAACCACTTACACACCCCTATGATCCATTCACATCCAAGATGCTAATCTGAATTTACCTCTGGTAATTCCCAATAGTTGTGAGATCATCACACTCATAGAGCAGGGGATGTCAGTTCAACCTTCAGGAAAGCCACATTTCTTTTTTATATTGGCCTAGTGGCTCGTGGGTCATCATGCTCATAATGCATGGGTTGTGGGTTCAAATCTTTGACTCCCACACCCTGTTAAGTTTTTTCTTTGCTACCATGGTTAGAATACATGGAGATTATCTCAGTCACTTCAGGTTTGCTGACGACATTCACATCTTTAAAGAGAGTCTCAAGCAGATGCAAAATATGCTCAATGAACTAAATGAATCCATTAAAAAATGTAAGACTCATAGTAAACTTGAAGAAAACAAAAATTACGGTCAACAACTACATTGAAGACCTAGACGGAGAAGTAAAGATCGAAAATGAAGAGCTAGAAATGGTTGACCATTACATCTACTTTGGCCAATGCATCTCAGCAGAATCCTCCTCCAAAGGGGACGAAATCAAATGTAGGATAACCCTTGGCTGGCAAGCGTTCGGAAGAGCAAATTCAGTTTTAAAGAATGAAAAATTCCAAATGTCCTGGAACGAAAAGTCTACAACAAATGCATCTGCCCACAGTCACCTAACAGTGCAGAAATGTGGAATCAAACAAAAAAACTCCCTTAGAAACTAACCACCATGCAGCTAGCACATGAAAGAATCATGCTTGGTATCACCAGGAAAGATGACAAAACGCTTCAGTGGATTAGAGAAAGAACAAAAGCGTGAGACATCCTGGAACCATCAACAAAATGAAATGGAAATGAGCAGGACATCTTACCAGGAGAATGGACAATTGTTGGACAACAAAAACCCCATTCTTGATAACACAAGACGGCACTCGCAATAGAGGAAGACAGAAAACTAGATGGAGATGACCTAGGTGGATTTGACAAGAACTGGAGAGGAAAAGTGCTGGAACAAAGTGAATGGAAGCAGCTGCAGAAGGCCCACATCAAACAACGGACTTTCATTGGCTGAAAGATAGCATCAATGATTCACATTTTCTGAACCCCCAATAGGACACAGTGTCCTGGACATAGAAAATTAATAGGACAATGTCCTGGCTATGAAAAAACAATAGGACACCATTTTTTCGCAAAAAAAACAAGTGTTTATTTAAAATAAGTCCAGTAATGCAGAACTCTGATATACCATAAAGCATTTGCAACAAAAATTACTAATTTTTAGTAATTACATCTTAAACAACACACAAATGAAATAATCAACAAACAGTTATTGTAAGTTAATACTGAAGTCGCACCTTGCTTCAAAATCAGTAAAAAAAAAACCAACCCAAAACAACACTTGGCACAATCTGGCAATCACATTTGAACATAGTGATACTGAACAGTGAATGAATTTTAATAACGAAAACTAAGTAGCATCTTGCTATAAAATAAGATCTGACTGAGAAAACTTGGCACATTCTGGCAATTTTGAATAATATCTGTTAAGTCTTAAACAACACAAAAAAATGGAATATTCAAGCAGTTGAAAATAGATCGCGCACGATAACGGAGAATAACGCGAGTCTCTGATTGGCTGTTCGGATAAGTCCCCGATAACGTGCGAAGCTAAAAATAGCACACTCGCGGAGCGCTGGGCGATGGCTGACACTGTGATAGCTGTCCACTGTCACTGTCAGCGGGCGTGTCAGCGACTACAAGGGCCTCGCACAGCCAGCGCTGCCGTTCAACGCGCTCGATAAAACACACTTGGCGTGTCCGCGACTTCCATGTAATAATCGGACACGGGTCCGCTCGGATAGCATATCAATCGGACAGCGGGTCCGCTCAGAAGCAAAACAATCGGTCATTTCAAATTTCAATCGGTCAATGTCCGGAGTCCGAGGGAAATGTGAAACACTGTAGCATGGATGGCAATGCAGGATGCTGGTGGACAGAGTGTCGGAGTGAAAAGGTAAAAAACTGGCCTGTTCATTGCCCATCTATAGACAGAGGTCTCTCTCCCCCTTGCCCATTTCAAGCCCTGACCAGGTTCAGAAAGCCCACCAGATAAGTGAAGACAGATCTGCGGTGGAGTGCATACGGAACTGTCCAAGCATGATGAATCCCTCTTGAACACACTCTAACCTCCAAAGCTAACACAAGTGATACTACACACTACTTACCTTCACTCTCTATAAATGTGATGCATTTTTCCACAAACAGAGGGACATGTGGATTGATGATGGAGGTTTTGAAGTCTTCCAGGCAACAGCCGCTCTGTGAGGGGGAGAACGCTTTGTTTTCCTTCTTCTTGTATTTCCTCTTTTGGCTCTCCTTGGTCCGTTTCTCCTGAGAAACACACACACACACACACACACACACACACACACACACACACACACACACACACACACACACACACACACGATATTACCAAGAACTGGCATTGTTCTTCTACTGATATTTTTGTTTACGGTTTGACACACACACATTCATACACACAAAACCATAGACACATACACATTCATACACACATTCAAAGGCACTCTCAGAACACCCACAAACAAGCACACACACACAAAAAAAACCCAACATATTCTCTCTCTCTCAGAACACAGTCACTTTTTCCTTCAAACTTTCCTCATTTTTAAATTGTTTATCAGGATCTTACCCATGCACATACACTTGTTTGCTTCATCTCTCTGAACATGCACTCATTTCTTCGTTTAGATTTTTTTTCACTTTTGTGTTTTTTGCCAGGATCTTGTGCACACACACACACAAACACATGAACACACACACACAAACTCATACAAACATGCACACATATATACACACATGTACATGAACATACACACATTCACACACACGCACATATGAACATGCACACACACATACATACATGCACACATATATACACATATATACATGAACACACAAACACACACCTCCTCCTTCAGACGTCTACGTTCCTCCTTTTTTCGCTGTTTGTCTGGATCTCTCAAGGTCTTGAAGCCAGGAATGCGATTCCTCCACTGACCACTGTCATTTAGGTCATACACACCTTCTTCCAGACTACTGGGACCTCCACACTGCAATCAGTCACCACACACCACAACATAAGCCACCACATTCATCCACAAACAATACGAAACCACAATCATCCACAAAAATAACACACCACAGTCATCCACAAACAATACGAAACCACAGTCATCCACAAACCACGACTATAACACACCAGTCATCCACAAACCATGATTATAATACATAAGTCATCCACAAACCATGACTATAACACACCAGTCTTCCACAAACCATGACTAAAACACACCAGATTCATCCCCAAACCATGACTATAACACACCAGTCATCCACAAACCATGACTATAACACACCACAGTCATCCACAAACCATGACTATAACACACCACAGTCATCCACAAACCATGACTATAACACACCACAGTCATCCACAACCATGACTATAACACACCACAGCATCACAAACCTCTATAACACACAAGTCATCCACAAACCATGACTATAAACACACCCACAGTCATCCACAAACCAGACTATAACACACCACAGTCATCCACAAACCATGACTATAAAACAGTCATCCACACCATGACTATAACACCACAGTCATCGACAAACCACACTAACACACAAGTCATCCACAAACCACAACTATAAAACCACAGTCATCCACAAACCATGACTATAACACCCCAGCCTCCAACCATGCTATCACACACACATCCACACAGACTATAACACACCACAGTCATCCACAATCCATCGACTATAACAACACCACAGTCATCCACAAACCCAGACTATAACACACCACAGTCATCCAAAACCATGAAAATAACACACCACAGTCATCCACAAACATGACTATAACACACCACAGCATCACAAACCATGACTATAACCCACAGTCATCCACAACCAACTTAACAACCAGTCATCCACAAACCATGACTATAACACACCACAGTCATCCACAAACCATGACTATAACCACCACAGTCATCCACAAACCATGACTATAACACACCACAGCATCCACAAACCATGACTATAACACACACGTCATCCACAAACAGACTATAACACACCACAGCCATCCACAAACCATGACTATAACACACCACAGTCATCCACAAACCATGACTATAAACACCACAGTCATCCACAAACCATGACTATAAACACACACAGTCATCCACAAACCATGACTATAACACACCACAGTCATCCACAAACCATGACTATAACACACCACAGTCATCCACAAAACCATGACTATACACACCACAGTCATCCACAACCATGACTATAACACACCACAGTCATCCACAAACCATCGACTATAACAACCACAGTCATCCACAAACCATGACTATAACACACAGTCATCCAAACCATGAACTACTATACACACCACAGTCATCCACAACCATGACTATAACACAACAGTCATCCACAAACCACGACTATAACATCCAACTAGTCATCCATCCAAAAACATGACTATAACACACACAGTCATCCACAAACCATGACTATAAACACCCAGCATCCACAAACCAAGACTATTAACACACCACAGCCATCACAAACCTGACTATAACACACCACAGTCATCACAAAACCATGACTATAAACACCACAGTCATCCACACAACACAACCATATACACACCACACAGTCATCCACAAACCATGACTATAACACACCACAGTCATCCACAAACCATGACTATACACACCAGTCATCCACAAACCATGACTATAACACACCAGTCATCCACAAACCTAAACTATAACACACCACAGTCATCCACAAACCATGACTATAACACACCACAGTCATCCACAAACCATGACTATAACACACCACAGCATCACAAACCATGACTATAACAACCACAGTCATCCACAAACCATACTATAACACACCACAGTCCATCCACAAACCATGACTATAAACCACCACAGCATCCACAAACCATGACTATAACACACCACAGCCATCCACAAACAGACTATAACACACCAGTCATCCACAAACCAAGACTATAAACACACCATAGCATCCACAAACCATGACTATAACAAACCACAGTCATCCACAAACCATACTATAACACACACCAGTCATCCAAAACCATGACTTATAACACACCACGTCATCCACAAACCAGACATATAACACACACAGTCATCCACAAACCATGACTATAACACACCACAGTCATCCACAAACCACGACTATAACACACCACAGTCATCCACAAACCAGACTTATAACACACCACAGCCATCCACAAACAAGACTATAACACACACAGTCATCCACAAACCATGACTATAACACACACAGTCATCCACAAACCATGACTATAACACACACAGCATCACAAACCACGACTATAACACACCCAGTCATCCACAAACCTCGACTATAACACACCACAGTCCATCCACAAACCATGACTATAACACCACAGTCATCCACAAACCATGACTATAACACACCACAGTCATCCACAAACCATGACTATAAACACCACAGTCATCACACAAACCATGACTATAACACACCACAGTCATCCACAAACCATGACTATAACACACCACAGTCATCCACAAACCATGACTATAACACACCACAGTCATCCACAAACCACGACTATAAAACCAACATCACAAAACCATGACTATAACACACACAGTCATCCACAAACCATGACTATATACCACAGCCATCCACAAACCATGACTATAAACACACAGCATCCACAACCATGACTAAACCCACTCCAAAACAGACTATAACACACCACAGTCATCCACAAACCATGACTATAACACACCACAGTCATCCACAAACCATGACTATAACACCACAGCATCACTACCACTATACAACCCCAGTCATCCACAACTGTATAACACACCACAGTCATCCACAAACCATGACTATAACACACCACAGTCATCCACAAACCATGCTATAATAACCACACAGCTATCCACAAACCATGACTATAACACACCACAGTCATCCACCAAACCACAACTATAACAACCACAGTCATCCACAACACATGACTTAACACACCACAGTCATCCACAAACCATGACTATAACAACACACAGTCATCCACAAACCATGACTATAACACACCACAGCCATCCACAAACCAGACTATAACACACCACAGTCATCCACAAACCATGACTATAACACACACAGTCATCCACAAACCATACTATAACACACCACAGTCATCCACAAACCATACTATAACACACCACAGTCATCCACAAACCATGACTATAACACACAGTCATCCCCAAACCATACTATAACACACCACAGTCATCCACAAACCATGACTATAACACACCACAGCATCCACAAACATGACTATAACACACCACAGTCATCCACAACCACGACTATAACACACCACAGTCATCCACAAACCAGACTATAACACACCACAGTCATCCACAAACCATGACTATAAACACACCACAGTCTCACAACCACATAACACATACTATAACACACAACATGACATAACCACTACAGCATCCACAAACCATGACTATAACACCCACAGTCATCCACAAACAGACTATAACCACCACAGTCATCCACAAACCATGACTATAACACACACAGTCATCCACAAACCACAACTATAACACACCACAGTCATCCACAAACCATGACTATAACAACCACAGTCATCCACAACCACACTATAACACACCACAGTATCCCAAACCATGACTATAACAAACCACAGTATCACAAACCACAGACTATAAACACCAGCATCCACAAACCATGACTATAACACACCACACAGTCATCCACAAACCATGACTATAGCACCACAGCCATCCACTAACCTGACTAAACCACACAGCCATCCACAAACCATGACTATAACACACCACAGCCATCCACAAACCATTGACTATAAACACCACAGTCATCCCCTACATAACACACACGTCATCCACAAACCATGACTATACCACAACAACTCATCACCACAAACCATGACTATAACACACACAGTCATCCACAAACCATGACTATAAAAAAAAAAAAAAAAAAAAAAAAAAAAAAAAAAAAAAAAAAAAAAAAAAAAAAAAAAAAAAAAAAAAAAAAAAAAAAAAAAAAAAAAAAAAAAAAAAAAAAAAAAAAAAAAAAAAAAAAAAAAAAAAAAAAAAAAAAAAAAAAAAAAAAAAAAAAAAAAAAAAAAAAACCCCCCCCCCCCCCCCCCCCCCCCCCCCCCCCCCCCCCCCCCCCCCCCCCCCCCCCCCCCCCCCCCCCCCCCCCCCCCCCCCCCCCCCCCCCCCCCCCCCCCCCCCCCCCCCCCCCCCCCCCCCCCCCATAAACACCAGTCATCCACAAAACCAACTATAACCACACCAGTCATCCACAAACCATGACTATAACACCACCACAGCCATCCACAACCACAACTATAAACACACCACAGTCATCCACAAACCATGACTATAACACACCACAGCCATCCACAAACCACAACTATAACACACCACAGTCATCCACAAACCACGACTATAACACACCACAGCCATCCACAAATCATGACTATAACACACCACAGTCATCCACAAACCACAACTATAACACACCACAGTCATCCACAAACCATGACTATAACACACTACAGCCATCCACAAACCACAACGATAACACACCACAGTCATCCACAAACCATGACTATAACACACCACAGTCATCCACAAACCACGACTATAACACACAACAGTCATCCACAAACCATGACTATAACACACCACAGTCATCCACAAAAATGACTATAACACACCACAGTCATCCACAAACCATGACTGTAACTAGGTTCCCAAAAGCCCCCCGCTTAGGCTGTCCGCTACGTTAATTTGACCTAATTTTAGCCTGTCTTTAATCATCGATTGACTGGTTGTGAGTGAATAAAATCGAATAAAAACTTGATGAAACAAACATTTGATATCTTTTTTATCATCTACCATGTTCGTTTTATTCTGTTTGTTTTAAAACCGAAGATTGATGACTTTGAAAATGTCGTCTATCACTTTCGGAATTTGACGTCTGAAAATGGCAGACGATGAGACCTAAAAAGGCGGGCGGTTTTAAATCCCGTTCTATACGCGTACAGCCATTGGACGGTAAAAATAATCACACCAATGGAAAGAGCGCTTTCAGCTCGTTCACATGATATTTAAATGAAGTAGGTCGCTCTAAAAATAGGTTCTGAAAACCCGGTTTGAAACCGGTTCGGACGATTTTCAACTCAAAACAAAGCATCGATCGTTTCCAAAATTATATGTGAACAGAGAGGAACATTTCAGCTTTTTAACCATGTAAATATTCAGCCGATGTGCGGTTTGTACCGGTAGAGAGAGCCGCGAGAAGAACATAAACAAAGTGAGTTTCGAGCGAAGGGCGCTTACCTAGTGACGCGTCAAAACATGGCTGCACTCGATGTATCTGTGACCGACCCAATCGGCGAAGATTCGACTTTGCATCAGCCTGTGACTGATCCACCGAATTTGAATGATCTTGTTGGTAAGTACACTTCTTCTTTTATTGATTTGTAGCTTAACTTCGGCATAAAAGCTTATAATTTTCTGTTACGACCGAGTAAAGTCGATCGATTGAGATGAGAAGCTCTACTTGGTTCGAGTGTGTAACATCGGACTAGAGGGTCTCCCTCATCGCTGGCAAAATTAATTATTCTTATAGCTCCAAACACAAAATGAATGCTTTTATTGCTTAGTAGACATGTTTTACTCTTACTTCAGGTAAATATTTTGCACGAAATTGTAGAGTGTAGCTGGAATTTTAAAAAGGTTTAGTCACGTGACCCCGTTTCAAAACATCGTCTGCTATCGGGGTAAGAATGCAAAGGCTTCAGAATCCTCCTTTCTGTGTCAGTGTGCTATACAAGTCACATAAACTGAATTTATATGATATTCATGTATTGTATATTTCTTTTCAATTTGCAAATAACTTTCAGGCAGGCTTTAGACATACATGATAACTTGAGTTTGAACCTGATTTTTGACATCACTAAACTTGTTTATTTTAATATAGGCCTACATGTATTAGTTAAAAAAAAAAAAAAAAAAAAAAAAAAAAAAGACGTTTCTGATAATGCAAGTTTTGAAATGTGTGTCAATGAAATAGGGAATAGGAAAGAGGGAATAAGTAATCAAATGATTAAGTCATTTATTTAAATGGATACATTTTCCTGTTGTTTAATTATCACATGGATGTCAAATGTGGAGACAATCATTTCATGTTTCAATCTTTCTTTCTTTTACAGGGGACAGCATTTTTGAAGCCCTGAAGGCTTCTTTTGTACCAGGGAAGAAGGGTAGACCACCACATCCCCCCAAAGTTGCCTTGACAAACAGGCTTCTCCTCCAGTTGGAGCTACTACGCCAGACAACACCAGACAAGACCTACAATGATGTAAGAAATAACTGTTTTTCTGTGTTAACTACTGTAAACTCTTTTGCAGAACGGCACATATTTTGGCTTGAGTGATATCTATTGTGGCTTGTGTTGAATCAGTGTCATATCGTTTAACTTTTCTTTCTTTTTTCAGCTTAACACTGCAGTTCTAATGATTAATTAGATTTTTCATATAATCTGTGACAATGGTGACAACATATATCAATAAGCTAAAAAATATTCTTTAATTAATGCAGGCGCTTGGATTTGATTTTGTCGAGATTTTGCGCTGTATAAATGTTGTAATTATTATGTATGCATGTGCGTACGTATGTATGTATGTATGTATGTATGTATACGCTTAGATTTATGTATGTATGTATGTATGCATGTATATGCTCAGCTTAGATTTATGTATGTAAGTATGTATGTAAGTATGTATGCATGTATGTATGCATGTATACGCTCATATGTATGTAGGTATGTATGCATGTATACGCTCAGCGCTTAGATTTGATTTTATCAAGATTTTGCGCTATATAAATAAAATATATTATTATTATTATTATTATGGGTAAATAGGATTTATAAAAGTTTCATATAAAGTTTCTGCACTAATGTAAAGTTTCTGAACTTAAATAAATTTTCTACGCTTGTGATCTTTGTGTCTTTTGATGATAATGTGTTCATGATATTAATAAAAGTTTCTTTTTTCACAGGTCACCCATTGGTTTGCTGAACGTCTCTTCCCTGATATAAGCTACCCTGCTGATCGCATCAAGGGCCTCATCTCTCGTCTCAAGAAGATGCTTGCTGATGCCTCTGCAGACGACATTGCCTGTCAGAAGATCCTGGACAATCAACTTGACTTGGACTTCGTTTCCCCGTCCCTGCAGAAGCTGGGATTGAGGAGGAATATCCTTCTTGCTAAAGAAGCTGTTTCTGTGTCAGGAGCAGATGTCACTAATGTGGTGGTTTTAGACATTGAACAGTTTAGGAAGAGAGAGGATTGTGGGCTTTTTTCACCGTTCATTGGATGCGAACATTGCTTAAATTGGATGAGGGAAAGGAGGAGAAGGAGAAGGAGAAAGAAAATTCAAGGCTGAAGCACGCCATCAGGAAAATGAAAGAAAGTTATGACAAACTCCTTCGTAAAAAAGGAGAGGATCGCGAAAAGAACTTGGCTCTTTTCCTAGGTCAGCCATTTATTTTGCAAGCTGCTCCTTCGTCAAGTGGGAAGGCTGCACCTACTGAAACTGAAGTAAGATTGAAAGAAGCAGAAAAGAAGATCCTAAAGCAATCTGAGCAGCTTAAAGTAGGGGAAGAGCAGGTAGCAGTACTGAGTTGCACTGTGCAAGATCTTTCAAGGGACAAGTTTAAGCTGGTTGAGGAGATGAAAGACGCAACAGAGCAGCAACGACTTAATTTAAGTTTACAAGAGGAGGTGAGGACCCTGAAGCTGACAGTTCAACAGCTACAGCCAGAGCGACTACAGCGATTGCAGGACAAGCTGCAGAACTTGAAGAGCGCTGAAAAGAGAGCTGATAAGGCTGAAGGTGACCTAAAAGCTGCAAAGGAGGCTGCACAGGAGGCTTCAGAAGAACATCAGCGCACAGTATATAATTTAGAGCGTGATCTGCGGCGCAAGAAGCAGCGTGTTCAAGAACAAGATCAAAGAATTTCTGCCCTCCAAGAAGAGCTCAAGGTTTTGAATTCTGAGATTTCAGCAGCAAGGGGTGAGGAGAGGATAGATACAAGGGTGAGAGAGGAAGGGAATCGATTTAAGGACAACATCAGAAAAACAGTCTTAGCCCTTCATTCCCAAGCCCACACCCCCACTACCAGATGTTCAGATGTTATTAAGATTGTGGGCGAAGGCATTTTTGATTATAAATTTGGTGAAAAAGACCTCCCAACAGCCCAAACTGTAAGTAACATTTTAGATGAAGGGCAAGTACTCGCAAATGTCCAAATAGCAGAGAAAATTCTAGAGTCATCAAATATCACCCTCCATACCGATGCAACATCGAGGCAGAAGAAGTGCTATGTAAGCCAACAAGTGACACTTGATATAAGTCCAACAGAAACACTGTCATTTGGATTTAAAACAGTCGCCACCGAAGACTCTGCCACACTGCTGCAACTTACCATCAACCAGCTTGGGTGTGTGGCTGAGTTATTTGCAGAATATTCTGAGCAGGTGCAGGATGAGGTTTTCAGACAAATTCTTTCTAAACTTACAAGTGTCATGTCTGATAGGGCCGCAGTTATGAAAAAGTTCAATACCGTCCTCCTTGAATTTCTCAAGACAAAGATTGGCCATCAGACTGTTGTTCATTTTCTCTTTTGCAACGCCCATTTCCTTATTGGCTTGCAGAGGGCTTGTGAGACCACATTAAAAATCATGGAGAAGGAAGTCATTGCTGCCTCAGTCACCAGGGAAAAACTTGGCAGGGACAAGGACAGCAGGTTCACCATCTTTGGCAACTCCTCAGAATCCGCCACACATCGTGTCATTCACCACACTTGTGACCTGGTAGGCCCCAGAGGTGATGAAAAAAATGGGTGCAGACAGGACTGGCTAGCTCATTGTAAAGAAGAAGATGTGACAAGTCTGGTGACAAGCTACAGAAGCAACCGTTTTAATTGTTTCTTTGAAGGTGCAGCAGCTGTCATTTACCACCATGACCACCTCCGCTCGTTCTTTCCATCACTCGAACACAACAACCTGAAGATAGACAGCCTCAGAGCAGACCTCGAGGACAGTAGGTTGATGGTATTTGTCTGTGCTGTTGCCCTGATTTTTGTTCGAATCACTGGCCCTTACTGGGAGCTCCTTGATAGCAGAGTGAAATACACACAGCTACATCAGTACATCCAGGCCATGGACAACAAGATGAGAAGTTGGGAACAAGACTCTTCTGACCTTCTTAATCCCCAATTTCCTGGCATCTTTGGTGGAGAGTTTGAGATAGCTGGTAAGCGGCAGAGGCTCAGAGATGCTGTAGACAGGTGGGCATCTCAGCACAAGGAAGCAGTCAAGTCTGCGCTCCAGCAGCTGATGCCAGGAATGCGTGATAAGCTCATGACACAACTGACTGACTTTCTACCAGGAAACATCTATGGGGGACCGCCTGCTGAGATGCCCCCTGAACTAGACCATTGCCCTCTGACCAACCTACTAGGAGAAAATGTCTTTGGTGATCTTGATTATGACATTAACAAGGCCCGAAACTCAACCACTCACCAGCGAACATCAACCAATATGCTCTGCCACAACCACACATCTGAGTGGCTTCAAGGGAAGCGGACAGCTGAGGCTGCAAATTTGCTGGCTTTCGGGCGAAAGAAAGGCAAGGCTCTTCGTGCACAGAATCGGGCAGAGGAAGAAGCTGTCATGCTCCGCCTTCGCCAGAAGCTGATTGATTCCAGGGCAAAGAAGCTTGCGAAGGAGGCAAAGGAAGCGGCAAAAAAGGCTGAACTCATTCAGAAGCTAATGCTTATTGGTGGCCCCTGTAATACAGCAGATGATGTTGATAGGCTGGTTAGCCGGCACAGGCGGCAGGATGCCAACCTTCTTCTACAAGCCATCAAGGACCAGATTAGGTACCAAAAGACAGTCTTATTGAAAAAAGGCAGGCTGAGGATGACAGGACCCCTTGAAGAGCTAATCCAAGCGCTGAAGGACCATCTTGACAGTGGAGACACCGTGGAGCCAGCAGCCAGGACACCACATCTCGACGAGTTCCAAGAGTTAGACTTTGGCCATGACCAGTTTCAGCCCCCATCGTTCGAGCATATTGGTGAATGGGTGGCTGTCTTTTATGACAACAATTTTTATGTCGGAACTGTAACCAAGATCATCAGCAAAGAGAAGGCAATGGTCAAGTACCTTGCGAAAAGTGATGTAGGTGACTTATTCAAGTGGCCTAGTGCTGATGATGAAGCAGAAACTGAGAGCTGCTATGTGTTCAAATGGAACTTGGATGTGAACCCTGTTGCGCATAACATGAGGCAGTGGAAGGTGTCAGATGTAGAGGAGATATCCAGAGCGTACCTGTCATTGAAGTGATGTCATTATGATGTCTCCCCATGGTATTGAATTTAAAACATTTCATAAACATGTATGATACATAAAAACTATTGAACAGCTGAGTTGTTATTTGACAATTGTTTTATGAAAATGATTAATTAATGTTTCACAAAGTCATTTTGATGTTTTATGCCATGCGGGGGTGCTGATTTTTCCTCAATAAGCCACAATACTAGAAAAAAAATGACTTTTTAGAATAATGTTCAGATATCTTTCTAATTATACCTGGTGCATAGATCTTTTCAAAACAAACATTTTGATATAAAAATCATGCTTGTATGTCAATTAGAAGCTTAGATATTATCATTTTCAGTTTTGCCTCATCGGCGACTGCGATTTTACAGTTTTTATGGATTTTAGGGGCTTGTAATTAGATAACTAATAAGTGTACACCCTAGAAATAAATCACAGCTGTTTTATATGCTAATGAGAGCTGATCTACCAATTTTCATTGATACCTTGTTGAAAATGAGGGTTTTACGGTGCCTCAAAGTTGCTATTTTGCTCAATTTCAAAAATGTACGCTTTTGACCCTATATAGAGACGTTTTCAAATTTGAATAACTTTTGAACTAATTGTCATAGAAAAAAAATAAAGTTACCTTTGGAATCAGAATGAAAATATCTTTCTGTTTAACTACTTCTTGATAATCAATTCTGAAATAAGTTGGGGGGCTTTTGGGAACCTACTGTAACACACCACAGTCATCCACAAACCATGACTATAACACACCAGTCATCCACAAACAACAATTACAACACACCACAGCCATCCACAAACCACAATTATAACACACCACAGCCATCCACAAACCATGACTATAACACACCACAGTCATCCACAAACCATGACTATAACACACCACAGTCATCCACAAACCACAACTATAACACACCACAGTCATACACAAACCATGACTATAACACACCACAGTCATCCACAAACCACAACTATAACACACCACAGCCATCCACAAACCATGACTATAACACACCACAGTCATCCACAAACCATAACTATAACACACCACAGCCATCCACAAACCACGACTATAACACACCACAGTCATCCACAAACCATGACTATAACACACCACAGTCATCCACAAACCATGACTATAACACACCACAGCCATCCACAAACCATGACTATAAAACACCACAGCCATCCACAAACCTTGACTATAACACACCACAGTCATCCACAAACCATGACTATAACACACCAGTCATCCACAAACCACAACTATAACACACCAGTCATCCACAAACCATGACTATAACACACCACAGTCATCCACAACCCAGAACTATAACACACCACAGTCATCCACAAACCATGACTATAACACACCACAGTCATCCACAAACCATGACTATAACACACCACAGTCCTCCACAAACCATGACTATAACACACCACAGTCATCCAAAAACCATGACTATAACACACCACAGTCATCCACAAACCATGACTATAACACACCACAGTCATCCACAAACCATGACTATAACACACCACAGTCATCCAGAAACCACAACTATAACACACCACAGTCATCCACAAACCATCACTATAACATTTCTGAACCAACCCATCAAAAAGGTCACATTCTTGACTGGATCATTTCTCGTGATCATCACAATTCCGCTACTGACAACTGCTTAGTTCTTTCTACCCGTCTAACTTCAGCCCTTCCATCTGACCACTCTGCAATTCTCTGTTCTCTCGACATTTCTCCTCCTTCCCGTACCATGCGCACAGTGACTCGACGCAATCTCAAATCTATCGACCTCTCCACATTTTCATCTGATGCCTCCCGTCTCCTTTCTGAAAAGTCACATAACCTTGCCGATGAATTCTATACTACTCTCCACCATCTTCTGGACACTCATGCTCCAGCCACAACCCGTCTTTTACCTGACCGCCCCCCTACCCCCTGGCTCACTCATGAGATCGCCTGTGCAAAACGTGCCCGCCGCAGAGCAGAGCGCCGCTGGCGCAAATCCAAACTCACTGTACACAGGCAACTTTTCCAAGCCTCTAAAACAAAAGTATCCACCCTCATTGCATCAGCAAAAACAAGCTATTTCCAAACCAAAATCCTGAATGCCTCTTCTTCAAAAGAACTCTTTACAACCATGAATCATCTCCTTGGCACACGAAAAGATTTACCTCTCCCAACAAAACATACAAATGAAGAACTCCCATCTGTATTCTCCAACTATTTCACCACCAAAATACAAACTCTTCGTGACAGGCTTGACAGGACACCCTGTCAACCATGCCCACCTGACCCTTCCTTCTCTGGCACACCTCTTACTACTTTTACCCCAGTCTCACAAGAAGAAATTCTCAACACAATCAGATCCATGTCGTTCAAAACCTGCGAACTGGATCCTCTTCCAGGTTCTGTCTACGCCGACTGTCTCCCTACTCTCCTCCCATTCATCACTGACATCATCAACACTTCTCTTCAAACTGGAACTGTCCCAGATTCTTTCAAGTCTGCTATTGTTCACCCTCTCCTCAAGAAACACAATTTAGATCCAAATGAACTGAAAAATTACCGGCCTATCTCTAATCTCTCTTTCTTGTCAAAACTCCTTGAAAAAGTCGTCCTCAACCAGCTGAACTCTCACCTGTCTGCCAACAATCTCCTCAATCCTTTCCAGTCAGCCTACCGCCAGTGCCATAGCACTGAAACTGCCCTACTACACATTCTCAACAATCTCCTCCTTGCAACTGATACTGGCAAAGTCTCTCTCCTCACACTCCTTGATCTGTCTGCAGCCTTTGATACCATTGATCATGGTATTCTCCTTTCTAGACTTCATCATACTTTTGGCATCTCTGACATTGCTCTGTCTTGGTTCACTTCATACCTATCAAACAGAAAACAAACCGTTCTCATCAATGGCACTTACTCTCAACCTGCATACCTGACCTGTGGTGTTCCACAAGGATCTGTCCTTGGCCCTGTTCTTTTCACTCTTTACACCTCCCCCCTGTCCACCATCACCAACTCCCATTCTATAAAACACCACTTCTATGCTGATGACACCCAACTTCAAGACAGTGACTCACCTGATAATATACAGCGCCTGTTGACTCGCACCACTGAGTGTTACTCGGACATTAAGAACTGGATGACACACAATAGACTTCAGCTTAATGACGACAAAACAGAAGCTATCCTCATTGGCACCCGTCAGAAACTTTCTCAGCTGCCTCCTCTTTCTCTCCCATTATGTAACACATCAGTCCCAATTTCTGATTCAGCTAAAAACCTTGGTGTCTGCATTGACTCTACCCTCTCCATGAACAACTTTGTTTCTCAAACTGCCAGATCCTGCTACTATCATCTCCATCGTATAAAGCTGATCAGGAAGTATCTCTCTGTCGAAACAACTGCAAAACTCGTTCTCTCCTTCATAATGTCTCGCATTGACTATTGCAATTCACTCCTGTCTGGTCTTCCTGCCTCCACCATTCACATCCTACAGCGCATTCAAAACAATGCTGCACGCCTTGTACTCAAAAAGAAAAAAGCTGACCACATATCTCCTCTCCTGGCACAACTTCACTGGCTCCCTGTATCAAAGCGCATACAGTACAAACTAGACACCATGTGCTACAAAAGCCTCAATAACGCAGCCCCCGATTACCTGTCAAGCCTACTTGAGATCTATGTTCCCTCACGTACCCTCCGCTCTGCCTCTGATCCTCTGACTCTTCGCTTTCCACGCACTAAGCTCAATACCTATGGTCCACGAGCCTTCTCTGTTTCTGGTCCACTCTCCTGGAACAAACTTCCTCTCTCAGTCCGTCAGCAACCTACTTTTGTCTCCTTCAAGTCCGCTCTCAAAACTCACCTTTTCTCTCCTGCATAAAATCCTAACCTCACTCAACCCTCCCCTCTGCAGCCTGTCTCCGCTCGGAGGGAATCACATGGTTATAATATATAATTGTATGCTATGCTCTCTATAATTTTCCATTGCTTTTATTCTTGCTTTTATTGCTTTTATTCTTTCTCCCCATTTATAGCCATGCGTGTGTGTGGGTGTGTGTGTGTGTGTGTGTGTGTGTGTGTGTGTGTCTGTATGTGTGCGTGCATGTGTGTGCGAGCGTGCGTGCCTGCGTGTGTGTCTGCTTCAGCGCTTAGATTTGATTTTATCAAGATTTTGCGCTATATAAATATTGTAATTATTATTATTATTATAACACACCACAGCCATCCACAAACCATGACTATAACACACCACAGCCATCCACAAACCATGACTATAACACACCACAGTCATCCACAAACCATGACTATAACACAGAACAGTCATCCACAAACCATGACTATAACACACCACAGCTATCCACAAACCACAACTATAACACACCACAGTCATCCACAAACCATGACTGTAACACACCAGTCATCCACAAACCAGGACTATAACACCACAGTCATCCACAAACCATGACTATAACACACCAGTCATCCACAAACCACAACTATAACACACCAGTCATCCACAAACCAGGACTATAACACCACAGTCATCCACAAACCATGACTATAACACACCAGTCATCCACAAACCACAACTATAACACACCAGTCATCCACAAACCACGACTATAACACACCACAGTCATCCACAAACCATGACTATAACAAACCACAGTCATCCACAAACCATGACTATAACACACCACAGTCATCCACAAACCACAACTATAACACATAAGTCATCGACAAACCATGACTATAACACACCACAGTCATCCACAAACCATGACTATAACACACCACAGCCATCCACAAACCACAACTATAACACACCACAGTCATCCACAAACCACGACTATAACACACCACAGCCATCCACAAATCATGACTATAACACACCACAGTCATCCACAAACCACAACTATAACACACCACAGTCATCCACAAACCACAACTATAACACACCACAGTCATCCACAAACCATGACTATAACACACTACAGCCATCCACAAACCACAACGATAACACACCACAGTCATCCAGAAACCAAAACTATAACACACCACAGTCATCCACAAACCACGACTATAACACACAAAAGTCATCCACAAACCATGACTATAACACACCACAGTCATCCACAAACATGACTATAACACACCACAGTCATCCACAAACAATGACTATAACACACCAGTCATCCACAAACCATGACTATAACACACCACAGTCATCGACAAACCACAACTATAACACACCACAGTCATACACAAACCATGACTATAACACACCAGTCATCCACAAACCACAACTATAACACACCACAGCCATCCACAAACCACAATTATAACACACCACAGCCTTCCACAAACCATGACTATAACACACCACAGTCATCCACAAACCATGACTATAACACACCACAGTCATCCACAAACCACAACTATAACACACCACAGCCATCCACAAACCATGACTATAACACACCACAGTCATCCACAAACCATGACTATAACACACCACAGTCATCCACAAACCACAACTATAACACACCACAGCCATCCACAAACCATGACTATAACACACCACAGTCATCCACAAACCAGAACTATAACACACCACAGCCATCCACAAACCACGACTATAACACACCACAGTCATCCACAAACCATGACTATAACACACCACAGTCATCCACAAACCATGACTATAACTAGCAATGCAGCATGAAAAATTGAAATTGGGTTTTGAGTTAAAAGATTTATATGGTTTTGAAGATATTGTTGTTCTGAGTAAAAAGCAGTTTAAATTTTTCAGATCGGACTATTAGTTCACGAGATATTCGAATTTGAAGCGTCAAAAATTTCTTAAATTTTGGTACCACGTCTTAGTGGGACAAAGAAGGACCAGCTGTCACAGAACAAACCCATCAAATGGCATGGTATGCTGATTTTGCTGGAAATGACATTCATTTTGTAATTGTGAGAGACAGACAGGACCAAATGTCATAAAATTTTGATCGTTGATGTATTTTTGTATGCCGAATTGAATGAAACCATTATCGTAACTCTGCGACGAGCCATTTTTGTCTTATTACAGGAAACGTGATATTTGGCATGTTTTATCAGTTTTTCATTAATAATTGGCCATATTGTATTAATAACAGACAAAAATGAAGCTAGAAACAAAACAAGGATATATAATCATTTCATGAGATAGATTATAAAATCATTTTGCTCATCGTTCAAGTGTCTTATTACTGCAAATTAAACCAAAAAAGTCACGACTCGCTACTTCAGTAGTCTTATGAATAATTTGTAATATTTCATCAGTTTCTGTACATATAAAAGGAAATCTGAGAATCAATGACTTCTGGAATCACTTAAATAGTTGAAATATTAAAAATTACTGCATGCTTTTATGCTGCAGGCTATCCAAAAATATCATCTGATCAATATTCTACTAAAAACTAAACACACACACATACACATACAACACATACACATACACACACACAGAGGAAAACATATCAGACAAGATTTTTGCACAGTACATTTGATTTTTATTTTATTCATCAGTGTTTAGAAAACTGACTGACTGACTGTGGATGAGTCAAGTCCCCAAACACTTAGCACAGCCAGCATCCAAAGAAAACTTCTGGAAGGATATGGGACCACTCACCATTCAGGAACAGGTCACATAACTCCTACAATAGAGAAATATATGAATTTCTGCATAATATATACTATTCATTGAGAGACTGGAAAGGAAAGGAAACCATAATGCATAGTCTCCACATCAATATTACTTTAACATTAAGCCCAAACTCGTGACTTTGATTTTTAGCATATTACTGGTAAAAATCCACCAAAGCAGAGCAATCCTGCTAAGTGTTTCCAGTGTACTCTTGCCCTTTAATACGAATCAATAATAGGCTACTACTAAATAAGATGCAATCTTCCCGTTAAAACAAATTAATGACAATAGGCATATCCTTTCCAGATACTGACTACAAATTGAAACAACTACGTAAGCTAATGGATGGCCTACTTTACAAATAATACAACTCATAGCCTTCTATTCAGTTTCAAAACCTAAATAAAGAATATTATAACAATGAACAGAAGATTTTGTTTTGTGACATTCTAAATCTCTGTGTGTATTAGTGTGTGTGTGTGTTGTCAGAGAGAGAGAGAGAGAGAAAGAAAGAGAGAGGATCATGCCTGTTAACAATGACTTGGATATGAATGTACTGGGGCCTATTTACTTATTTATTCATTTTTTGTTATTTATTCATTTTTTTGTTCTCTGAGAGAGAGAGAGAGAGAGAGAGAAAGAGAGAGAGAGAGAGAGAGAGAGAGAGAGAGAGAGAGAGAGAGAGAGAGATTCATGTCAAGGAAAGTACAATGACTTGCACAGAATTGTTTGTTGATTTGAAAAAAAAATTATTTAGATCTGTTTATTCATTCATTTAAAATCTGAGTGAGAGAGAGAGAGAGAGAGAGTTGGAGGAGTCGGGTTACCCCTCTGTTTGGGCAAACCCATTTTCCACGGCCCCCGGGAAGCCCGTCGATCACATAGTATTTTTAGTAGTAAGCTCGCCCGTCATGGGGTGAGCAGGTCTGCACAGCGACATGCGAATTAGCATGACCTCGGGAAGGAAATGGTTGACAAACCAAGCTTCGGCTAACAACTCCGAATCGAGTTCAAACGCAGTAGTCCTTTTCTTGAAAAATACGTTACAGATAAAACAGAACTTGATCTGTTGATTGCTAGATCTAGTCTTTGACAGCGCAAAACTAGCCGAGCTGAAACTTGCACAGCGTTCTGTTTCGCGTTGTAGGCCTACTCAGGCTACTGGCGTCGGCACATTCCGACGTTGATCTGGTACAGATCCTCATGTAAAAAGTTGGCGTACGGCCGTATTTTAAATCAAATTGATTTCATATTACACTAATATATAGAAAAAAGCATGTAAAATCGAATCCCGCCGACGACAAGTTCCAAAAATGGCGAGCTTGCCTGCAAACTTTTCCGATGAAAAAAAGCAAAACTTTGGAAGCGTCAATCTCTGTTCGAAACTGGCACAAATGTCGTCGGGATATATCATTCTGTTACATTAATTCTCATTGGCTGCAAAATTACAATGTGATTGGTTCACAAATATAGCCGTACCGACCGAAATAGTGAAGCATCCCGAACAAACTTCGATTCTAAACGCATACCGTCGCCGCGATTGTGCCCGAACGCGGATTTTCGACTTTCTCATCAAATAACTAATTCCATTTTCGCTCTAAGTATATAAAAAGGCAATCATTCAAATCTTTATTCATTTCTTATTCACATAAGACAAAAAATAAGAATGAAACACCGATTAAAGAGGCAGTAATACTTGATTGAACTGAAGACCCCCCCAGTTTTACGGCCGGCCCCGGTTTTCCCCAGTTTTTGGTACCACAAATTTGACGTCGCGTTTCGGTTCGCACGGCATTGCTAATAATACTGACAATCATGATAATACAGTGATAATACTGACAATAATAATATATGTGATAATGCTGATAATAAATGATAATACTGACAATCATGATGACAATTAGTGATAATGCTGACAATCATGATGATCATCTTGGAGATGATAATGTCTTTGATCAGTGTGACAGTCACAAAAACAAGAAGTGAAAACTCACCCTGCCTGGTAATGTCTGAAAGTGTCGGACAGGGTCCAACATCACATCTTCTACATCACCTTCTGCACACACACACACACACACACACAAACACACACACACACACATTGGTGAACTGTTGATGTGTGTTGGTGTTTTCTGTTGGTGTCCGTTGGTGACTGCTGGTGCATGTAGGTGTGCTTTGGTGTCTGCTGGTGACTGTTGGTGTCTGTAGGTGACTGTTGGTGTCTGTTGGTGATGGCTGGTATCTGTAGGTGACTGTAGGTGTCTGTAGGTGACTGTTGGTGTCTGTAGGTGACTGTTGGTATCTGTAGGTGTCTGTAGGTGACTGTTGGTATCTGTAGGTGTCTGTAGGTGACTGTTGGTGTCTGTAGGTGACTGTTGGTTTCTGTAGGTTACGGTTAAAGTCTGTTGGTGACGGTTGGTGTCTGTAGATGACTGTTGGTGTCTGTTGGTATCTGTAGGTGACGGTTGGTATCTGTAAGTGTCTGTAGGTGTCTGTTGGTGTCTGTAGGTGACTGTTGGTGTCTGTAGGTGTCTGTTGGTGTCTGTTGGTGTCTGTGTCTGTTGGTGTCTGTAGGTGACGGTTGGTATCTGTAGGTGTCTGTAGGTGACTGTTGCTGTCTGTAGGTGATGGTTGGTATCTGTTGGTGTCTGTAGGTGACGGTTGGTATCTGTAGGTGATGGTTGGTATCTGTAAGTGTCTGTAGGTGACTGTTGGTGTCTGTAGGTGACTGTTGGTGTCTGTATGTGTCTGTTGATGTCTGTGACTGCTGGTGTCTGTAGGTGACTGTTGGTGTCTGTAGGTGACTGTTGGTGTCTGTAGGTGACGGTTGGTGTCTGTAGGTGACAGCTGGTATCTGTATGTGTCTGTATGTGACTGTTGGTGTCTGTCAGTGTCTGTAGGTGGCTGTTGGTGTCTGTAGGTGTCTGTTGGTGTTTGTAGGTGTCTGTAGGTGACTGCTGGTGTCTGTAGGTGACTGTTGGTGTCTGTAGGTGACTGCTGGTGTCTGTAGGTGACTGTTGGTGTCTGTAGGTGACTGTTGGTGTTTGTAGGTGTCTGTAGGTGACTGCTGGTGTCTGTAGGTGACTGTTGGTGTCTTTCTGTAGGTGACTGTAGGTGTCTGTAGATGACTGTTGGTGTCTGTAGGTGGCTGTGGGTGTCTGTAGGTGTCTGTTGGTGTCTGTAGGTGACTGTTGGTGTCTGTGGGTGACTGTTGGTGTTTGTAGGTGTCTGTAGGTGACCGCTGGTGTCTGTACGTGTCTGTAGGTGACTGTTGATGACTGTTGGTATCTGTTGGTGACGGTTGATGTTTGTAGGTGTCTGTTGGTGTTTGTAGGTGTCTATAGGTGACTGCTGGTGTCTGTAGGTGACTGTTGGTGTCTGTAGGTGACTGTTGGTAACTGTTGGTGACGGTTGTGTTTGTAGGTGTCTGTAGGTGACTGCATGTGTCTGTAGATGACGGCTGGTATCTGTAGGTGACTGTTGGTGTCTGTAGGTGTCTGTAGGTGACTGTTGTCTGTTGGTGATGGTTGGTGTCTGTAGGTGACTGTTGTCTGTTGGTGTCTGTGACTGTTGGTGTCTGTAGGTGACTGTAGGTGTCTGTAGGTGACTGTTGGTGTCTGTAGGTGACTGTTGTCTGTTGGTGTCTGTAGGTGACTGTTGTGTCTGTAGGTGTCTATTGGTATCTGTAGGTGTCCTTAGGTGACTGTTGGTATCTGTAGGTTCTGTAGGTGACTGCTGGTGTCTGTAGGTGACTTTGGTGTCTGTATGTGACTTTTGGTGTCTGTAGGTGACTGTTATGTGTTGGTGACTGTTGGTGTCTGTAGGTGATTGTTGTCTGTTGGTGATTTTTGGTGTCTGTAGGTGACTGTTGGTGTCTGTTGGTGACGGTTGGTGTCTGTAGGTGATGGCTGGTATCTGTAAATGTCTGTAGGTGACTGTTGTCTGTTGGTGTCTGTAGGTGTCTGTTGGTGATGGTTGATGTCTGTAGGTGTCTGTAGATGACTGCTGGTGTCTGTAGGTGACGGTTGGTGTCTGTAGGTGATGGTTGGTGTCTGTTGGTGTCTGTAGGTGTCTGTTGTCTGTTGGTGTCTGTAGGTGACTGTTGTCTGTTGTGTGTCTGTGACTGTTGGTGACTGTTGGTGTCTGTAGGTGTCTGTTGGTGACTGTTGGTGTCTGTAGGTGACTGTTGGTGTCTGTAGGTGACTGTTGGTATCTGTAGGTGACTGTATCTGTTGGTGTCTGTAGGTGACTGTTGGTGTCTGTAGGTGACTGTTGGTGTCTGTAGGTGACTGTTGGTGTCTGTAGGTGTCTGTAGGTGACTGTTGGTATCTGTTGGTGACTGTTGGTGTCTGTAGGTGTCTGTTGGTGACTGTTGGTGTCTGTAGGTGACTGTTGGTGTCTGTAGGGACTGTTGGTATCTGTTGGTGTCTGTAGGTGACTGTTGGTATCTGTTGGTGTCTGTAGGTGACTGTTGGTGTCTGTAGGTGACTGTTGGTGTCTGATGGTGTCTGTAGGTGACTGTTGGTGTCTGTAGGTGACTGTTGGTGTCTGTAGGTGTCTGTTGGTGACTGTTGGTGTCTGTAGGTGACTGTTGGTGTCTGTAGGTGACTATTGGTATCTGTTGGTGTCTGTAGGTGACTGTTGGTATCTGTTGGTGGTTCTGTAGGTGACTGTTGTGTCTGTAGGTGACTGTTGGTGTCTGATGATGTGTTAGTCTGTAGGTGACTGTTGGTATCTGTAGGTGACTGTTGGTGTCTGTAGGTGACAGTTGGTATTTGTAGGTGACTGTTGGTGTCTGCAGGTATCTGTTGGTGTCTGTAGGTGTCTGTGACTGTTGGTGTCTGTAGGTGTCTGTTGGTATCTGTAGGTGACTGTTGGTGTCTGTAGGTGACAGTTGGTATTTGTAGGTGACTGTTGGTGTCTGCAGGTATCTGTTGGTGTCTGTAGGTGACGGTTGGTGTCTGTAGGTGACGCTTGGTGTCTGTAGATGACTGTTGGTGTCTGTAGGTGACGGTTGGTGTCTGTGTCTGTAGGTGACTGCTGGTGTCTGTAGGTGACTGCTGGTGTCTGTAGGTGACTGTTGGTGTCTCTGTAGGTGACTGTAGGTGTCTGTAGTTGACTGTTGGTGTCTGTAGGTGACTGTTGGTGTCTGTCAGTGTCTGTAGGTGGCTGTTGGTGTCTGTAGGTGGCTGTTGGTGTTTGTAGGTGTCTGTTGGTGACTGCTGGTGTCTGTAGGTGACTGTTGGTGTCTGTAGGTGACTGTTGGTGTCTGTTGGTGTTTGTAGGTGTCTGTAGGTGACTGCTGGTGTCTGTAGGTGACTGTTGGTCTTTCTGTAGGTGACTGTAGGTGTCTGTAGGTGACTGTTGGTGTCTGTAGGTGTCTGTTGGTGTCTGTAGGTGACTGTTGGTGTCTGTGGGTGACTGTTGGTGTTTGTAGGTGTCTGTAGGTGACCGGTGGTGTCTGTAGGTGACTGTAGGTGACTGTTGGTGTCTCTTTCTGTAGGTGACTGTAGGTGGCTGTGGGTGTCTGTAGGTTTCTGTTGGTGTCTGTAGGTGACTGTTGGTGTTTGTAGGTGTCTGTAGGTGACCGCTGGTGTCTGTAGGTGACTGCTGGTGACCGTTGGTGATGGTTGGTGTTTGTAGGTGTCTGGTAGTAACTGCTGGTGTCTGTAGGTGACTTGGTGTCTGTAGGTGACTGTTGGTAACTGTTGGTGTCTGTTGGTGACGGTTGGTGTTTGTAGGTGTCTGTTGATGTTTGTAGGTGTCTGTAGTGACTGCTGGTGTCTGCAGGTGTCAGTAGATGACGGCTGGTATCTGTAGGTGTCTGTAGGTGACTGTTGGTGTCTGTAGGTGTCTGTAGGTGACTGTTGTCTGTTGGTGATGGTTGGTGTCTGTTGTCTGTTGGTGTCTGTGACTGTTGGTGTCTGTAGGTGACTGTAGGTGTCTGTAGGTGACTGTTGGTGTCTGTAGGTGACTGTTGTCTGTTGGTGTCTGTAGGTGACTGTTGGTGTCTGTAGGTGTCTGTTGGTATCTGTAGGTGTCCGTAGGTGACTGTTGGTATCTGTAGGTGTCTGTAGGTGACTGGTGTCTGTAGGTGACTTTTGGTGTCTGTAGGTGACTTTTGGTGTCTGTAGGTGACTGTTATGTGTTGGTGACTGTTGGTGTCTGTAGGTGACTGTTGTCTGTTGGTGATTTTTGGTGTCTGTAGGTGACTGTTGGTGACGGTTGGTGTCTGTAGGTGTCTGTAGGTGACTGTTGTCTGTTGGTGTCTGTAGGTGACTGTTGGTGTCTGTTGGTGACTGTTGGTGTCTGTAGGTGACTGTTGGTATCTGTAGGTGACTGTATCTGTTGGTGTCTGTAGGTGACTGTTGGTGTCTGTAGGTGACTGTTGGTGTCTGTAGGTGACTGTTAGTATCTGTTGGTGACTGTTGGTGTCTGTAGGTGCTGTTGGTGACTGTTGGTGTCTGTAGGTGACTGTTGGTGTCTGTAGGTGTCTGTAGGTGACTGTTGTATCTGTTGGTGTCTGTAGGTGACTGTTGGTATCTGTTGGTGTCTGTAGGTGACTGTTGGTGTCTGTAGGTGTCTGTAGGTGACTGTTGGTGTCTGTAGGTGACTGTTGGTATCTGTAGGTGACTGTTGGTGTCTGTAGGTGTCTGTTGGTGACTGTTGGTGTCTGTAGGTGACTGTTGGTGTCTGATGGTGTCTGTAGGTGACTGTTGGTATCTGTAGATGTCTGTAGGTGACTGTTGGTATCTGTTGGTGTCTGTAGGTGACAGTTGGTATTTGTGACTGTTGGTGTCTGCAGGTATCTGTTGGTGTCTGTAGGTGTCTGTTAGTGTCGTAGTGACTGTTGGTGTCTGTAGGTGACTGTTGGTGTCTGTAGGTGTCTGTTGGTATCTGTAGGTGACGGTTGGTGTCTGTAGGTGACGCTTGGTGTCTGTAGATGACTGTTGGTGTCTGTAGGTGACGCTTGGTGTCTGTAGGTGTCTGTAGGTGACTGCTGGTGTCTGTAGGTGACGGTTGGTGTCTGTAGGTGATGATTGGTGTCTGTAGGTGTCTCTTGGTGACTGTTGTCTGTTGGTGACTGTTGGTGTCTGTAGTGTCTGTAGGTGACTGTTGTCTGTTGGTGACTGGTGTCTGTAGGTGACAATTGGTATCTGTTGGTGTCTGTAGGTGTCTGATGGTGTCTGTAGGTGACTGTTGGTATCTGTAGGTGTCTGTAGGTGACTGTTGGTATCTGTAGGTGACAGTTGGTATTTGTAGGTGACTGTTGGTGTCTGCAGGTATCTGTTGGTGTCTGTAGGTGACTGTTGGTGTCTGTTGGTGTCTGTAGATGTCTGTAGGGGTTTGTTGGTGTCTGTTGGTGTCTGTAGGTGTCTGTAGGGGTCTGTAGGTGACTGTTGGTGTCTGTAGGTGACTGTTGGTGTCTGTAGGTGACTGTTGGTGTCTGTAGGTGACTGTTGGTAACTGCTGGTGACTGCTGGTGACTGTTGGTGTCTGTTGGTGTCTGTAGGTGACTGTTGGTAACTGCTGGTGACTGTTGGTGTCTGTTGGTGTCTGTTGGTGACTGACCACCCTCAAGGTATGGGTTCAGACCCAGATGAAGGTAAAAAGAAATGGCGATAGCAGAAGGTCATCCAGGAATCATGACCTCTTTGGATTTACTAAATTTAGAGCCAAACCACTTTTTTAAGGGGGACTTGAGCTCTGATGATCCTCTGCTGTCCTGTTCTCCATAAATTTTGTCGATTCCAGATAAGCTTCTCAATGGCTGTTGGTTGTAATTTATCAGACAAAAGAAATCTTGATGTGTATTTGTAGTATTTGGCTGATTCTTGAAACAAGTAGGTTTTCTTTATTATGTATTTCAGTTTATGTTTATTCAAAGCTGACTGTTCCATACATGACTCATTCCAATATCACAATCTTTTTCATCAAACAAAGTCAGTTTTTTTTATGCGTTTGTCTGTTTTGTGTGTGTGTGTGTGCGTGAGTGAAAGAAAGGAAGAGAGAGAGAGAAAAGTGAGTGAGAAGAGAGAGAGAGAGAGAGAGAGAGGAGTGATGGAGGTGGTGTGTGTGTGTGTGTGTGTTCAGCATGAGACAAAGAGAGAGAGAGAGAGGAAAAGAGAAGATGGAAGACAAAGGAAGAGAGAGAGAGACTCACCAGGAAGAAAAGTTACAAGATCTCATAAGACACTGGAGAACTGTTGGTATATGTGTATGTGTGTGTGTATATATATGTATCTATGTGAGTGTATATGCATGTTGTGAGTGTGTATGAGAGAAAGAGACAGACAGACTGAGGCAAAGAGAGAGGGAGAAGGACAGATGGAGAGTGAGTGAAAGAGTGAGAGAAAGAGAGAGAGCGACACAACAAAGAGACAGACAGAGAGAGAGAGAGATTCACCAGGTGGTGATGTGATCAAGTCTCCATCAGACATAGGAGGGCTGATGGTGATCTTGCCATCCTTCAGTTGGGACTTCAGTTTCCGTGTCCTGAGTGACTGTCGCTGTTTGTCTTGTCGCAAGCCTGTTAGCTCATCTCCGGTGCCCTCACTGCCCTCTGACCCTGACATGTGACCCCCTGTCATTAACACATGGAATACAATGTACCATGTAACATATAACACAAGCAATATATCACATAATACAACACAGTCATAAACATATAACACAAGCAATATATCACACAATACACACAACACAGTCATAATATAACAAGTAATATATCACATAATACACACAACACAGCACCATGTAACATATAACACAAACAACACATCACATAATACACACAACACAGCACCATGTAACATATAACACAAAACAAACATCACATAATACACACAACACAGTCATAGCCATGGACTCTCTGTGACAATCTTTTTTCTTTGTTCTTTAACCTCTTCTCTGCTTGGAACGAGTAACGCTCGTAGTAAAAACCGAAATTCACCACGCCCGTATACGAGTGCCACTCGTAGTAAACTCATCACGGAATGCGAGCAAATCTACACAAGAGATGACTGCGTAAAATGTTTCCAACTCTGTTGCTGATGTCAGCGAAGAGCCCCATATCCTTCACGTCACCAGTAACTGACCACAGGATATGCAAATCGCGAGTTGAGAGGTTAGAGTGATTAGCGAATTCAAGATGGCAGCGAGACCCAGCACATCGTCGGCTCGACCTGTTTTCAAGCGGTACACTGCGCTTGATGTGTTGGATGAGATATTCAACGATCAAGACAGTGGAGAAGAAGACCTGGGAGGATTGGATCCTGACATCAGTGATGAGGAGGAGACGGATGGGAACCAGCACCATCCACTTTTATCGGAGATAGGTGCTGGTGATGACGTGGATCCTTCGTTCGCTCCCAGTGAAAGCAGTGAGCCGAGCGAGGAAACCAGTGCTAGCGAGGGTGAAGAAGAGGGAATGGGGGATCCTCTACCATCAACAAGCACTGCACCCCCTCCTGTCAGGAGGGGACGGGGTCGTGGACGTGGTAGGGGGTCTGGACGACGGCGAGGGTCCCGTGGAAGCGGCAGGGGGCGTGGCGTGAGGCGTGGTCAGCAACAGCTAGTTACAGAATGGCGAGAAGCTGATGCACAGCACCCCAACCCTGGTGTAGTTTTCACTGGAAATCCGGGGTTGAAGGTCAGCTGTGCTAATTTTAGGCCGGTTGACTATTTAGAATTATTTTTTTCTGACCTAGTCAACCATCTTGTCATTCAAACAAACCTGTATGCTGACCAGTTTCTCGAGGCACACCCCAATCTTCCACAGTTTTCCAGGGCCAACAAGTGGGAGAAAGTGGATGGTGCAGAAATGAGGAAGTTTCTGGGCCTGGTTCTGCTGATGGGCATTATGCGGCTACCTTCAATTGAACTGTACTGGTCTAAGAAGGTGCTGTACAGAATTCCAGTCTTCAGCTCCATCATGACAAGAAACCGGTTCCAGGCAAGTAGCTCTATTTTTTTTTTCTTTTCTTTTTTTCACTACTTGATTCTTCATCCCTCCACTATTCATTTTGTGTTGTGTGTGTGTGTGTGTGTGTGTGTGTGTGGTGTGTGTGGTGTGTGTGTGTGTGTGTGTGTGGTTGGTATTTTTATATATTCAAGTGTGTGTGATACTGTCAGTGTGTGCTTGTGTAAATGTGTGTGTGTGTGTGTGTGTGTATGTGTAGGCTGTGTGTGTGTGTGCGCGCGCGCGCGCACGTGTGTGTGTGTGTGTGTGTGTGTGTGTGTGTGTGTGTGTGTGTGTGTGTGTGTGTGGTGTGTGTGTGCATGTGCGTGTGTGTGTGTGAGTGCACATGTGTACATACGCATTATTTATTTCTGTTTGCAAGTTTTCCATACAAGTTTGCTGATTTTGTAAAACACAAAAGCACTTTTTTGGTACACCAGTGTGGTGTTTTTATATTCATGTGTGTGTGATACTGTCAGTGTGTGCTTGTGTGAATGTGTGTGTGTGTGTGTGTGTGAATGTGTGTGTGTGTGTGTGGTGTGTTGTGTGTGTGTGTGTGTGTGTGTGTGTGTGTGTGTGTGTGTGTCGCGCGCGCGCATGTGTGTGCATAAGCATTATTTATTTTCTGTGTGTAAGTTTTCCATGCAAGTTTGTTCATTTTGTAAAAGACAAAAGCACTTTTTTATACCAGTGTGGTGTTTTTATATATTCAAGTGTGTGTGATACTGTCAGTGTGTGCTTGTGTAGTGTGTGTGTGTGTAGGCTGTGTGTGTGTAGGCTTGTGTGTGTGTGTGTGTGTGTGTGTGTGTGTGTGTGTGTGTGTGTGTGTGTGTGTGTGTGTGTGTGTGTGTGTGTGTGTGTGTGTGTGTGTGTGTGTGTGGTGCCCAGTTGTGGGTCTGCTTACTTATCTTGAAAGTTTACTCTGTATTTCAGATTCTTCTTCAGTTTCTGCACTTCAACAACAATGCAGCCATGCCAGCGCCAGGTGATCCAGCGTACGACCGGCTCTATAAGATCCGTCCTATTCTGGATCATCTGCATGAGAAGTTCCAGGAGGTGTATGAGCCCCGGCAAGCGGTATGTGTTGATGAAAGTCTACTTCTTTGGAAGGGTAGACTGATATTTCGTCAATACATACCGTTGAAACGTGCCCGGTTTGGCATCAAAATCTACCTGTGCTGTGAGTCTGACGGCGGTGTCAAGGGAAGTGGTGGCTACTGCTACCGCTTCAAGGTGTATGCTGGAAAGGAGGACCCCATCAATGAGGTGCAGCCTGTCCTAGAGTCCGTGAATGCAGACAACCCAACTCTCTCGGCCAGCGAGAAGATGGTGCTGTACTTGGTAGCCCCTCTCCTGGAAAAGGGCTACCATGTCTACACGGACAACTGGTACAGTAGTCTGCGGCTGTACCTCTACCTCCTGGAAAGGAACACCTTGGCCTGCGGCACCGTCCGGGAGAACCGGGGTATTCCAGAGGAGCTACGTGGTGTGAAGCTGGACCCCGGATCATCAGCTGCTCTTTGTGGTGACAACAAGATCGTCGCCACAAAGTACCACAGCACAAAAGTGGTGCACCTGCTGTCCTCTGTGCATGGCCACACTGAGGCACCCATTCCACACCGGGGACGACGGGGTGTCAATATGCGTCCGTCCGTTTCATCAAATTACAACAGGAATATGGGTGGAGTCGACAAACAAGATCAGCTGCTTCACCCATATGACTGCTCCCGTAAGTTGATGAAATGGACAAAAAAACTGTTTTTCCATTTTCTGCAGGTTGCAGCCTGCAATGCATTCATCTTGCAAAAGTCAAGAGGTGATGACTCCTGTAACACTTTCCTAAGTTTTTTGGAGAGTGTCATCACCTCTTGGATTTGGCCAGATCAGGTGCCAGCTGTGGAAGAGGGAAAAACAGATGACGAGGTGAGGGTGGGTGCACACCACTTTTTGTTTCCACTGCCACCGACACCAAACAAATCTAACCCCACCAAGCCATGTCGGGTCTGCACAAAAAAGATAAAAGTGCGGAAGGAATCCCGCTACCACTGCCCCTCCTGCCCATCCAAGCCTGGATTGTGCTTAGGCCAATGTTTCAAGGACTACCACACCAAGTTTGTGTATTGGCAGTAGGGTGTTCTGTGTTAGTTTTTTTTTCCCCTCAGTTATATATATTTCATTTTCTTCTGCTTTTTTGTGCTTTTGTTTTTGTGTTCTTAGTTTTCCATTCTACAGTGCATTTTTTTTCCTCACCTGTGTGTGTGTTCACCGTTTTGTGAACGCTGTGACAAGACTGAGTGCCATCAGTGAAAGAAGACCAAGTGGAGTATAGAATGAATCCCCTTGTGTGTTTCTTTGAACCACAATTTGGACAGACAAAAAAATGAACACCATCCCCCAAAGTTATGAAGTAACGAATGTAGACAACCTGAGGATTATGTCCAAGCGCAAGTGCTGGATTCCTATAGAACAGTATGGCAGTAATGTGAGTACAATATGTTCAGAAACACTAACACAGTTCCCACAGTGTTTTGTGTGATAACAAATGGATACCAAGTGTGTGTGTATGTGGGGGGAGGGTCTTTCTTTTTGAACAGACAATTGTTTATTTTTTTCTTCAGACTTTTTTTTCCCATAGTTGTCATTTTGAACATTTACCAATATGTATAATATTATACTATAACAATTTGGACCATACTGTGTACTTACAGTGATGTTGAGTAAACACTAACAGAAGTTTTTGTCAGTGTTTTACAGGTTTTATGTGTTGTAACATGTGTATGTTTTTAGAAACTTTTATTTTCTGTAAAACCATCATCCGTTATATCCCTGGCCATCTTCCCAATGGCTAACAAAATTACACTATTGTTATATAGCATTATAACTTGGGGTAAAATGAAAGAGAAGCCATAAAATCTAAGTCATATGTCAACAAATGAATAAGCAGTGATTGCGGTACTGAACCTACCCCAAATAGTAAAATTATGCCCCTTTCCAGTAGAATTGGGGTACCCCCAGTAACATACAGATTGTTACACAGAGGGACATTTATTGACATCAGTTTGAATCCCAGGTGTTTGTAATATTGCTGAGCAAACACCAAAAGGTATTTTGCTTTGTTCAGTGGGCTTTTATGTGCTGAATTGTTCTAAAACTCTCAAATTGAAAACAAAACAAAAACTGATTTATCACATGTTATTAGTGTGAACCATCATCATTACCAACAAAATCAAATTAGAATGATGTGAAATTGTAAACAAGGGTATAAGGAAGAAGTCCACAAAAAATCTAACAAATAACTCAATAAGTGGATGAGTAATGTACATGTTAGTGAACATACTGCAAAAAGCATGATTATGCCCCTTTTTTCCTAAAAAATAGTACTCCCAATTATGAGCAGATTATGATCAAGAGCAACATTCCTTGGGATTTATATGACTGTCATGTGTTAGTGCTGATGTTGAATAAATAGTAAAACCACTTTTCCAATGTTCTGACTCATTTTGTGTGGCACAGTGTATTTGTGTATACTCGAAAGCTGTTATTTTTTGGTAATTTTTTGTAGTTATGTCAGTTTCTGCTATACTAATTATCAACATAATCAAGTTATTTTGACAGGACATTGTAGACCAATGCATAACAACAAAACATGCAAAACATCTGAGAGATCTGTCAAGAAATAAATAAGCAGTAACCATTTTATTGAACCTACCCTAAAAAGCTAAATTTTACCCTGGCAAGCAGTTATTCGAAAGTGCTATTATACTGAGCAGTTAAGGGGTTAAAGACCAGCCAAGTGCACAGAGCCATCTCAGGGCAATAACCATTTCAACACCTCTTTCAATCTGTTATTGCTGCTTAAAGCCCGGCCGACTGCATAGAGCCATATCAGAACTATAATCGTTTCACAATTCCAAAGCCCAGCCAATTGTGCAGAGCCACATCAGGGCTATAACATTTCAAAACATACACAGGAAAAAAATTATTTTGGATCTTTCCAGCGGAATGGTGCATACAAAATTATCTAAGTGCTGCAGTGCCATCTTGAGAAAACTGCAGCTGATGTGTTCTAATTCATTTTATATAATAAACCCAGACTCAAGTTTGCAAACATGACTACATAAATGAAATTTTCTCATCTAGCATGTTTTTATCAAAGACACAAAGCGTCATAATGAACGCAACAAATGACACAGCATACATAACTATCTATATCTCTGATCAGACACAAATCACATGAAAAACACACCAATCTGTGTAAGTATTTACATCTATGATTAGACACAAATCACACTAACACATCACACCAATCTATGTTAGTAATTACATCTATGATCAGACACAAATGAACACAGCATAGATTGTATTTACACCTATGATCAGACACAAATCACATGACATGGCTGTGCACAGTCCATTGTTTAGGTGAATGCTGTCTGAACTCAAGTCACATATCAGGTTTTTTGTTGTTGTTTTGTTTTGTTCTTTCTTGGTGGAGATCTCTTCCAGTTAACAATCAGCGTCAAGAAAACTGAGGTAATTGAACAAGGGGCAAACTCACCACCAGGGTCAAGCGTGGCCTGTAGGCCTATTCACAGCACAGTATGAAGAGAGATCTAGACTTGTGTAATAAGGATGTAATCAACAAAGACAGCTGGATTAAAGAAGCAACAACTGGAGAATGATATAATCCCGATGAAATTAAAATTAGGTAGGAAACAAAGTCACTAACAACACTTTTTACATAGAGGAAAGAGAAGGAAATGGCTGCAGCTGTGGCAGCCCCTAAAAGGAGGGGCGGGAAGGACCGTGTGGCTGGCAGAAACTACATAGGCAAAATCTGCCCATTTTCGCTTGCCGTGATGAACACAGCACACCAATCTATGGTAGTAATTACATCTACGATCAGACATAAATCACATGAGCACAGCACATCAATCTACTCTCCTATTTACATCTATGATCAGACCCACATCACATGAACACAGCACACCAATCTATGTATTTACATCTATGATCAGACAAGTGTCATTATGCTCACCTTGTGCGTGCTTATGTCGTCTACGAGACAGGACACCAGAGGCTGATGAACTGCGGTGTTTACTTTTCTTGTGGTGTGTGGGAGGACGAGGTGCTCGCCGTGCCTCCTGACAACCATTGTGTTCTCTCTCCAGGGAACTGAACTCAGACTCTTCAGAATCTGTGGCATCTGTAGACACGACATGGTGAACCATCAGCAAGGCGTGAAGCCCCAGAGCAGAGTGGTGTCGTTCTACAGCATCTACACCTGTCTACTATAATGTACAATAATGTACAACAGAGAGAGAGAGAGACAGAGAGAGAGTGTTGTGTGTGTGTGTGTGTGTGTGTGTGTGTGTGTGTGTGTGTGTGTGTGTGTGTGTGTGTGATAAAAGTACAAAACGTATTTACAAAAAGTACAAAGGTAGGTAAAACTAGGAAAGATATAAAACGTACTGGTAGTGCAACGGCAGATAAAGTGCAAAAAGGACAAAGGAAGATAATGTACAAAAATACAAGAACAAAGGTAGAAAAGGTACAAAACATACAAGGAAAAAGGTAGAAAAAGAAAAAATACAGGAACAAAGGTAGAAAAAGTACCAAAAAATACAAGGACAAAGGTAGAAAAGATAAAAAAAATACAAGGACAAAGGTAGATAAGGTACAAAAAGTACAAGGACAAAAGAAGAAAAGGTACCAAAAAATAGAAGGAAAAAGGTAGGTAAGGTAAAAAAAAATACAAGGAATAAAAAGTTTTAAAAAATACAAGGACAAAGGTAGAAAAGATACAAAATATACCAAGAAAAAGGTAGGTAAGGTACAAAAAATACAAGGACAAAGGTAGCTAAGGTACAAAAAAATACAAGGACAAAGGTAGGTAAGGTACAAAATATACAAGGACAAAGGTAGGTAAGGTACAAAAAAATACAAGGACAAAGGTAGGTAAGGTACAAAATATACAAGGACAAAGGTAAGGTACAAAATATACAAGGACAAAGGTAGGTAAGGTACAAAATATACAAGGACAAAGGTAGGTAAGGTACAAAAAATACACGGACAAAGGTAGAAAAAGTATTAAAAAAAAACCTACATGGACAAAGGTGGAAAAGGTACAAAATATACAAGGACAAAGGTAGGTAAGGTACAAAATATACAAGGACAAAGGTAGGTAAGGTACAAAAAATACAAGGACAAAGGTAGGTAAGGTACAAAAATACAAGGACAAAAAGGTAGGTATGGTTAAAAAAAAAAAGGACAAAGGTAGAAAAAGTACCAAAAATACAAGGACAAAAGTAGCTATGGTACAAAAATACAATGACAAAGGTAGAAAAGGTACCAAAAAAATACAAGGATAAAGGTACAAAAGGTACAAAAAGTACATGGACAAAGGTAGATAAGGTACAAAAAAATACAAGGACAAAGGTAGATAAGATACAAAAAATACAAGAACAAAGGTAGGTAAGGTACAAAAAATACAAGGACAAAGGTAGATAAGGTACAAAAAATACAAGGACAAAGGTAGGTAAGGTACAAAATATACAAGGACAAAGGTAGGTAAGGTACAAAATATGCAAGGACAAAGGTAGGTAAGGTACAAAAAATACAAGGACAAAGGTAGCTACGGTACAAAAAAATACAAGAAGGTAGATAAGGTACAAAATATACAAGGACAAAGGTAGGTAACGTACAAAATATACAAGGACAAAGTAGGTAAGGTAAAAAAAATACAAGGACAAAGGTAGCTACGGTAAAAAAAAAAAGAACAAAGGTAGCTAAGGTACAAAATATACAAGGACAAAGGAGGTCAAGAATGGGTGTTTTACTGACTTTATGTGTTGGATTACTGTCAATCAAAAACTTCTTTCCCAGAGCCAAAACCCTACCCCATTTCACCTTCTAGGAAGGTAAGTAGAATAGATGTATTGTCCTTGTATGTAGCTTCAGCTCAAAGAGCGTAAATTGAATTTTATTTTGATATAAAATATGTTCTGACTCCATCACGACTGGAAACGCACAACGGACCATGATTAATGACCAGCTGGAATTTCCGTGTGCGTGTGGAAGGAGATTCACCACCAAACGCGGCATGAAGATCCACAGGACAAAAATGGGCTGTTTGAAGACACATACGAACCAGCAGCAGCGCACTGCGATAGCAGGTGAGACGTTGGATGACCAAGGCCAGGAATTAAACCATAGTGCCAAGGACATCCACGCTGACGGTTCTGATGCGGATTTTGCACAAGCTCTTAACGCCAAACGTGGAAAACTCAATTTGCCGCCTGCCGGTGCAAAAGAACAATGGGAGAAATTAGATGAGGAACTTGTCCTTAAGCTGAATGCGCTAATAGGGAACAGTACGCTGGAACACAAACTTGACACATACGGAGACATCATATACTCTATCTGCAGGGACACTTATGGAGTGAAGCAGCCAAAGACAAAAACGCCTCCCCAGAAATCCAGAAGACAGCAACAGATGGAGAGCATCCGGAGGGAGAAAAGGAAGCTTAAAAAGCGAATGAAAACTGCCTCAGAATTCGAGAAGCAAGGGCTCCTGGAACTCTGGAAAGATCTGAAGGCCAAACACAATGCTCTCAGCAAAGTGGAATCAGCAAGGCGAAGAAAGAGCAAAAAGAAGAAGACTCAAGATCGTTTCTTCAAAGATCCCTTTGACTTTGCAAGAAAGCTGTTTGAACAACCCAAATCAGGGACTCTCACAGTGGGCAAGGAAACCCTAGAGCAGCATCTCAGGGAAACATATTCCGATTCTCAGCGCGAGGCACCACTTGAAATCCAAAATCTGGTTTGGCCTGCAGCGCCAGAAGGAAAATTCAATAACAAACCACCAACACTGGATGAAGTGAAGAACGTAGTAAAGAAAGCCAGAGCCAAGTCAGCACCTGGACCAAACGGAATACCATACCTGCTCTACAAGAAATGCCCAAAAGTGCTCGAGTGGCTCCACAAGATGATTCGATCAGCATGGAGGAACCAGAAGATCAGCGACCAATGGATGAGAGCTGAAGGAGTGTACATTCCGAAGGAGCAGAACTCCAGCAGCATCAATCAGTTCAGGCCAATATCACTTCTGAACGTCGAGGGGAAAATCTTCTTCTCTGTTATGGCAGCAAGATTGACAAAATACCTGACTGAAAACAAGTATCTGGATATGTCAGTCCAAAAGGGAGGCATACCAGGAATGCCTGGATGCTTGGAACATGCCACGTTGATTTGGGATGCCATCCAAAAAGCAAGAACAGAGAAGAGAGACATTGACGTAGTTTGGCTTGATCTGGCGAATGCATATGGATCAGTTCCACACGATATGATCCAGCTGGCTCTTGAAATGTATCACATCCCAGAAAACATCCGAACAATGCTGAGGAAGTATTTCCAAGGGTTCTCAATGCGGTTTCTCTACCAAAGAATACACCACGGACTGGATAGACCTAGAGGTGGGCATTGCAATGGGCTGTGCTATCTCTCCCATACTGTTCGTGTTGGCAATGGAAGTCATCTTGAAAGCTGCAATGAAGAGTTCAGGTCCAGTGAATCTGGGAGATGGATACCAGATGCCTCCTCTGAAAGCTTTCATGGATGACACAACAGTCTTGTCCACGGATGAGGAAGAGACACACCAAATCTTAAAGCAGCTGGATGAGCTGGTGGCCTCTTCAAGAATGAGGTTCAAACCTAAGAAATCCCGAAGTCTCTCACTGCGAAAAGGAAAAGTGGCAGATTCAGTCAAATTCATGGTAGCCAACCAAGCCATCCCCACTGTCACAGAAGAGCCAGTAAAAAGTCTCGGAAGATGGTATGATGACTCCCTGAAAGACACACAAAGGGGATGTGAAACCAAGCAAACAGCAGAAGAAGGCCTGAAGAAAATAGATAACTGCGGACTGCCAGGCAAATACAAAGTCTGGTGTCTACAGTTCATGCTGATACCAAAGCTGCTGTGGCCACTGCTAATCTATGACATTTGCACCAGCACAGTCGAAGCAATGGAAGCCAAAATCAACAAATACACAAGAAAATGGCTCGGTGTCCCACCTGGTCTCACTGATGTTGCATTCTACTGTCGTCAAGCAATGCTGAAGCTACCTCTGAAATCCATAGTGGAGGAATACAAAGTTGGAAAAGCAAGACTGTTGAGCATGCTGGAGGAATCGGAGGACAATATCGTGAGAGCAGTTCATCCAAAGCTGAGAACTGGCAGAAAGTGGAAAGTCCAAGAGGCTGTAAACAATGCCAAGAGAAACCTCAGCATCAAAGAAATAATTGGACACACGCAAACCAACAGACAGGGACTGGGAGCAACAAAAATGCAGTGGTGGTCCAAAGCCAAAGGGAAGGAAAAAAAGAGACATGATCATACAGGAGTTGAAGGAAGAAGAAGATGTCAAAAGAGTGCAGAAGGCAGTCCAGCAAGGTCAACAGGGGCAATGGACAACATGGGACAGTGCACTCCAAAGAAGTCTCAGCTGGAACGATATGTGGCACATGGCTCCTCTAAGGATAAGCTTCCTCCTCAGATCTGTATATGACCTGCTCTCCTCGAATGCAAACTTAGTGAAATGGGGGAAAGCAGACGACCCAGCATGTCCGCTCTGTCAGAAGAAACAAACAGTGGAACATGTCCTAAGCTCTTGCAAAGTAGCGCTAGCCCAAGGAAGGTATACATGGAGGCACAACCAAGTTCTGAAAGTTATCACAGATGTGGTTAGCGAAAAAAACCATGACCCCAAACGCACCAATTGCTATGACAACGTTCTACAAAGCAGGAGGGAAACAGGTCTGGCCCGAAAGGGCTATGACAACCAGCACATTGCCAAAGGGTCTTCTGGATGGAGCAGTCGACTGGGAGTGTACAGCAGACCTCCCAGAGTGGAGAAATTACCCAGATGTCATCAGCAAGACAGGCATGAGACCAGACATCGCTCTCCACTCTGACTCCTCGAAACAAGTGATTCTGATAGAACTCACTGTGCCATACGAAAGCAGAATGGAAGCACATATCTACAAGACCGAAAAATACGCCGGTCTTGCCAGCACCCTGAAGAAAGCAGGTCTGCGGGTCAAAATCTTCGCCATAGAGGTCGGGGCAAGAGGGTTTGTGGGCACCTCCGCTTATGATCTCATGAAACAACTCGCCATTTCTGGGAAGAAGAGGACTAGAGCCCTTAAAGTGATGGCAGAGGCAGCAGAAAGGAGCTCAAGCTGGATCTGGGCAAGGAGGAACCAAAAAAGTGAACTTCATAAGGATTAAATTCCCTACAGATGATGTGTGCCCCGTTAGCACATTGGTAAAACCGTACCGCAGTTCTGAAGCGCAGAATCGCCCAGGTTCGATCCCCGGCGTGAGGAAAAAAAAAAAAAAAAAATAGACAACAGCAGGGCATCCAGGAGTCATGACCTGGATGTGGCCCGGCCCCCCGAGAGTGTAAGGAATTCAGGGCCGAAACACTTGTCTAAAGGGGGTTACTTCTCTGAAGACCTTCTGTTGTCTAGCTCTCCCTAGAGTTTCTTTCTACCTGTTCTTGTGCTGTAAAATCTGTATTTTTGAGAATTTTTTGAAAACCCCCCCAAATCGTGCGTCTCCAAGGGTTGTGGCAGGTCCCGTTGATCGCGTCCACAGTGGTTATGCAAGGCAACTATATTACGTCTTCAAAGAGTTAAAAAAACAATCCTGAATACAAATTGAAACATAAGAGCACTAAAACATATATAAAAACGGGCTGAAATTACCTAAAACTGCTTCTGCACATCTCACTTTCCTGGAGCCAAAAATGCACTTAACACATGTACCTAATTATCAATCCTATGAGAAAGAATGTAAGACTTTATTGAACACATACAGGTGAATGGACCAGCAAGGCAGAAAAGTCTGTTGTACAGCACACACTGAACTCATATACAACCTACAGCAACACAAAAGACACAACCTTGGCAATAGTTGGAAGGAAAGTGCAATTTCATAACTAAACAAAAGTCATACAGAAGATAGAAAAACAAAACAAAAAACACTAGACACACTAAATTCATTGTGGCGCACACACACACAATCCACTGAGAAAAAAAGGGAAAAAACCACCAGCAGACACCCTTAGTTCACAGGCAGACAACACAAATAACAACAATGTTGTTACCATGATGACTGGCTGTTCACAGAAATACAAATAACAACAATAACAACAATGCTGTTAGCATGGTGGTCATGACAACTGGCTGTTCACAGACAACAATACAAATAACAACAATAACAACAATGTTGTTAGCATGATGGTCATGACAACTGGCTGTTCACAGACAACAATACAAATAACAACAATAACAACAATGTTGTTAGCATGGTGGTCATGACAACTGGCTGTTCACAGACAACAATACAAATAACAACAATAACAACAATGTTGTTAGTATGGTGGTCATGACGAATGGCTGTTCACAGACAACAATACAAATAACAATAACAACAATATTGTTACCCTGGTGGTCATGACGAATGGCTGTTCACAGACAACAATACAAATAACAATAACAACAATATTGTTACCCTGGTGGTCATGACGAATGGCTGTTCACAGACAACAATACAAATAACAATAACAACAATATTGTTACCCTGGTGGTCATGACGAATGGCTGTTCACAGACAACAATACAAATAACAATAACAACAATGTTGGTACCATGGTGGTCATGACGGTTGGGTGACTTGGTGGAGCGTATACGGTGAAGCTGACCAGGGGGCAGAGCATCGTCCACTAGGGCGTAGTCTCCATCAGTGTCTTCACAGGCCACTGCGTCCTGTACACATCACATACCATATCATGTGCACATCCTGTACACATCACACATCATATCATGTGCACATCATGTACATATCACACACCATATCATGTGCACATCCTGTACATATCACACATCATATCATGTGCACATCCTGTACACATCACACACCATATGTGCACATCATGTACACATCACACATCATATTATGTGCACATCCTGTACATATCACACATCATATCATGTGCACATCCTGTGCACATCCTGTACATCATACAACACACCATATCATGTGCACATCCTGTACATATCACACATCATATCATGTGCACATCCTGTACACATCACACACCATATCATGTGCACATCATGTACACATCACACATCATATCATGTGCACATCATGTACACATCACACATCATATCATGTGCACATCCTGTACACATCACACACCATATCATGTGCACATCATGTACACATCACACATATCATGTGCACATCCTGTACATATCACACTCATATCATGTGCACATCATGTACACATCACACATCATATCATGTGCACATCTGTACATATCACACATCATATCATGTGCACATCATGTACACATCACACATCATATCATGTGCACATCTGTACACATCACACACATATCATGTGCACATCCATGTACATATCACACATCATATCATGTGCACATCATGTACACATCACAACCATATCATGTGCACATCCTGTAACATCACACATCATATCATGTGCACATCCTGTACACATCACACATCATATCATGTGCACATCCTGTACAATCACACATCATATCATGTGCACATCATGTACTATCATCACATCATATCATGTGCACATCATGTACACATCACATCCATATCATGTGCACATCTGTACACATCACACATATATCATGTGCACATCCTGTACACATCACACATCATATCATGTGCACATCATGTACACATCACACATCATATCATGTGCACATCCTGTACATATCACACATCATATCATGTGCACATCATGTACACATCACACATCATATCATGTGCACATCTGTACACATCACACACCATTCATGTGCACATCTGTACACATCAACACATTCAGTGCACTCTGTACATCACACCATCCATTGCAATGCTGTACACACATCATTCTGTGACACATTGTCACATCACATCATATCATGTGCACATCATGTACACATCACACATCATATCATGTGCACATCATGTACACATCACACATCATATCATGTGCACATCATGTACATACAACATCACTCATTCATGTCAATCTGACTGCAACACATCATGTGACATCACAATCACACATCATATCATGTGCACATCCTGTACACATCACACATATATCATTGCCATCATGTCATCACAATCTATCTGTGCCTCAGTCACATCACACACCATATCATGTGCATCTGTACACTATATCACACTACATACATATGTGCACATCATGTACACATCACACATTATCATGTGCACATCCTGTACAATCACACATCATATCATGTGCACATCCTGTACACATCACACATCCATTATCATGTGCACTAATCTGTGTACATATCACACATCATATCATGTGCACATCCTGTACACATCACACACCATATCATGTGCACATCCTGTACAATCACACATCATATCATGTGCACATCCTGTACATATCACACACATATCATGTGCACATCTGTACACATCACACATCATATCATGTGCATGTCATCACATTGTAATCAACAATCACACATCATATCATGTGCACATCCTGTACACATCACACATCAATCATTCATTGCCATCATCATACTTGATGTACATATCACACATCATGATCATGTGCACATCACACATCATCACACACCATATCATGTGCACATCTTGTACACATCACACATCATATGTGCACATCATGTACATATCACACATCATATCATGTGCACATCATGTACATATCACACATCATATCATGTGCACATCACACACCGTATCATGTACGCATCCTGCATACATCCCATACCATATCACGTACAACACAAAACCACCAACAAAATAACTCAAAACTACCCAAGAATATAACTCCAAACCACCCAACAAATGAACATCAAACCATCCCATCAAAATAACACCAAACCACCGTGGAAAAACCCAAACCACCCAACAAAATAAACCCACAACCCAACAAAACTACCCAAACCACCCAAAAACAACCCCAAACCACCCAACAAAACTACCCCAAACCACCCAACAACAAAACAACCCCAAACCACCCAACAAAACAATACCAAACCACCCAACAACAAAACAATACCAAACCACCCAACAAAACAATACCAAACCACCCAACAAAACAATACCAAACCACCCAACAACAAAACAATACCAAACCACCCAACAAAACAATACCAAACACCCAACAACAAAACAACCCCAAACCACCCAACAAAACAATACCAAACCACCCAACAAAACAATACCAAACCACCCAACAACAAAATAACACCAAACCACCCAACAAAACAATACCAAACCACCCAACAACAAAATAACACCAAACCACCCAACAAAACAATACCAAACCACCCAACAACAAAATAACACCAAACCACCCAACAAAACAATACCAAACCACCCAACAACAAAACAACCCCAAACCATCCAACAAAACAATACCAAACCACCCAACAACAAAACAACCCCAAACCATCCAACAAAACAATACCAAACCACCCAACAACAAAACAACCCCAAACCATCCAACAAAACAATACCAACCCACTCAACAAAATAACACCATACCACCCAACATGTGAACACCAAACCACCAAACAAAATAACCCCAAACCATCCAACAAAATAACACCAAATCATCCAACAAAATAACACCAACCAACCAACAATATAACATCAACCCACCCAATAAAATAACCCCAAACCACCCAACAAAATAAAACCAACCACCACCGAACCACCAACAAAATAACACCAAATCACCCAACAAAATAACACCAAACCACCCAACAAAAAACACCGAACCACCCAACAAAAGCACCCAAAACCACTCGATAAATTAACACCAAACCACCCAACAAAATAACACCAAACCACCCAACAAAATAACACCAAACCATCCAACAACATAACACCAAACCACCCAATAAAATAACACCAAAGAACACCAAATCACCCAACAAAATAACACCAAACCACCCAACAAAATAACACCAAACCACCCACAAATAACACCAAATCACCCAACAAAATAACACACCACCCAACAAAATAACACCAAATCACCCAACAAAATAACACACCACCCAACAAAATAACACACACCACCCAACAAAATAACACCAAACCACCCAACAAAATAACAACAAACCACCCAACAAAATAACACCAAACCACCCAACAAAATAACAACAAACCCACCCAACAAAATAACAACAACCCACCCAACAAAATAACACCAAACCACCCAACAAAATAACAACAAACCACCCAACAAAATAACACAAACCACCCAACAAAATAACACCAAACCACCCAACAAAATAACAACACCACCCAACAAAATAAACCAAACCACCCAACAAAATAACACCCAAACACACCAATCCACAAATAACACCAAACCACCCAACAAAATCAACAACCAACACAACAACACCACCCAACAAAACACCAACACCAGCAAAAAACACACCAGAAATAACCAACACCAACAAAATAACACCAAACACCACCCAACAAAATAATACCAAACACCACCCAACAAAATAACACCAACCCACCCAACAAAATAACACCAACCCACCCAACAAATCAACACCAAACCACCCAACAGTATAACACCAAACCACCCAACAAAATGACACCAAACCATTAGACAATATTTTCATATAACTGAAAATGACCGAAAACATATTTACAATCACTAGAAACATTACCCCATTGTACGTAATAATATTAAACATATAACTGCAAAAATGACTCCAAATCACCTAACCCGTTATTCAGAGAAAGAGAAGGAAAAAATGTGCAAGAATTCATGGAAAAGATAAACATGACTAGTTCACTGAACTTCCTAGTTCAGTGGACAGACGTGTGCACTCATGATCTGATGACCTAAGTTCAATCCCAGCCTACAGCATAAAACCCTGCTTGGGTGCTGCCTATTTTCTTGTTCCAATCATTCCAGTGATGTCAATGTTTCACGAGTCCTGCTCTCCCCACCCACCAACCACCCCACACATACCCACACACAGTCCCTTGCAGTCCCATTTCAAGACCTTGCTAGTGCAAAGGGCTTGCTTCACGTTCAAGAAGTCTGCAAGACAATTATTGGCAGATTTGACTGCAGTACATATGGAACCATAGCTGCCAACCTTTGAAGTTCAAAAAACAGGAATCATGAGCCGGGGGTTCCAGGGGGGCCGTTTAGGTCCCCCTGGTGGTGTCAAGGGGCAGAGCCCCTTGTGGGGGTAAGAGGGCAACGCCCCCTGAAGCTATTGATTTTTCACCAATTCAAAGTACAAAAATGGCCTCTCCTGGCATATTTAAGCATGAAAAAGAAGTTTTTCAAAATCCCGGATTTTTTTGACAGATCCAGGATTCCAGGACCGTTTTTCAAATCCAGGAAATTCCCGGGAAATCCGGGAGGGTTGGCAGCTCTGTGGAACTGTCCGAGCATAATAAATTCCTTTAAACAAATTCCAGTTCTATGATAACAAAAACAAAAACGAAAAAGTGACAGATGGAATACAGAACAAAGGTAGAAACCAAGAGAATGACAGGGTAAAAAGGAAATTTCTAGCATAAGTGTGTAGTTTTTCCATGCTGAGAGTTTTCTTGTTTCAGCCATATAGGCGTTACTTAATTTTATGACCATTGTTTTGTGAATTTATAATAGGCACAATCTTATTATAATTTACACATATATCACGCCTAAACGAATATTATCCATCAAGGAATTTCACTTACTTTCTGACGAGGGTTCGCTGAACCGATCAGGCCTAACAAAAAGTAAGTGAAATTCCTTGATGGATAATATTCGTTTAGGCGTGATATATGTGTAAATTATAATAAGATTGTGCCTATTATAATTTCACAAAACAATGGTCATAAAATGTGTAGTTTTTCTATTTCAGCTAAAACCCACAAATGCTGTATCATTTGCACTAAAAGTAAAACCATGTTGTTTCCACTTAAAGCTGTATCATTTCTGCCAAAAGAACACTTGGCATCCAAACAGGGAGTATGCAGCAGTGTGCATATATGCTTGTGTCAAATGGAATGGTTCAACCTAACATGTTTGAGCAAGACCTGCAACATCAAGCGGCAAGCAAGACTAAGTGTCCTACCTGTAAGTTCTGAAGAAGTGTGGTTTTCCAATTTCAAGTGTAAACTCATCAAATACCAGCTCTATTGGTCAGGACACACTATATGTATGAACGACAACATCTCAAAGATGTTCCTGTACAGAGAGCTGAAGCAAAGCACCATGACCAGGGAAGACCACTCATGCAGTATACTCTGAAGGCCAACTTTATCCGCGGTGGTATCAACACCACCAATTAGGAAGACACTGCCCCAGAAAGTGACAGCAGTGCATGCAGGGCACAGTCACATGTGAACAGCACAGAACACCTGCCATTCAACAGAAGGACCAGCAGAAGCAGAACCTAAGGCAGCAGGACTCCTTCCTATGTAGCGTCTGCACAAGAACATGTGCTTCCAAGGTTGGTATTGTACATCACATGAAAACCCATGCCAAGTGTGTGTATGTGCGTGTGTATGTGTATGCATGCGAGTCTGTGTGCATGCATGCATGCATGTGTGTGTGTGTGTGTGTGTGTGTGTGTGTTGTGTGTGTGTGTGTGTGTGTGTGTGTTGTGTGTTGTGTGTATGTGTGTGTGTATGTGCATGTGTGTGTGCGTGTGTGTGAGCATGTGTGTGCGCGTGTGTGTGAGCATGTGTGTATGTGAAGGTCAGAGACTCACCTTGACCAGAGAGTAATCTGCAATTTCAATGGGTTCGGGAACTGCCAGAGGTGCTTGTACTTGACGACCACTCCCTTGTACCTGTTGCAACAATGTGAATGACAGGAAACTGGATGACCATCACACAGAAGGTGACAATGTCCTGAAGCCAGGCAATGCACACAGGTTATGCAACACAAAGTGACGATGCCTGTAGTGTCAAGTCGGAAACTATATCACACACACCAGACGGCTGTTAACGTGTCATCATCAGGAACACACTGTGCCAAAGTCTGACTGACATCAATAGGAAGACATCATCAGGAACACAATGTGAAGGTCTGACATCAACAGGAAGACATCATCAGGAACACAGTGTGCCAAAGTCTGACATCAATAGGAAGACATCATCAGGGACACACTGTGCCAAAGTCTGACATCAATAGGAAGACATCATCAGGGACACACTGTGCCAAAGTCTGACATCAACAGGAAGACATCATCAGGGACACACTGTGTCAAAGTCTGACTGACATCAACAGGAAGACATCATCAGGGACACACTGTGCCAAAGTCTGACTGACATCAACAGGAAGACATCATCAGGAACACAGTGTGAAGATCTGACATCAACAGGAAGACATCATCAGGGACACACTGTGCCAAAGTCTGACTGACATCAACAGGAAGACATCATCAGGAACACAGTGTGTCAAAGTCTGACATCAATAGGAAAACATCATCAGGGACACACTGTGCCAAAGTCTGACTGACATCAATAGGAAGACATCATCAGGGACACACTGTGTCAAAGTCTGACTGACATCAACAGGAAGACATCATCAGGAACACAGTGTGTCAAAGTCTGACATCAATAGGAAGACATCATCAGGAACACAGTGTGCCAAAGTCTGACATCAATAGGAAGACATCATCAGGAACACAGTGTGAAGATCTGACATCAACAGGAAGACATCATCAGGAACACAGTGTGAAGATCTGACATCAACAGGAAGACATCATCAGGAACAGTGTGAAGATCTGACATCAACAGGAAGACATCATCAGGAACACAGTGTGAAGATCTGACATCAACAGGAAGACATCATCAGGAACACAGTGTGAAGATCTGACATCAACAAGAAGACATCATCAGGGACACACTGTGTCAAAGTCTGATATCAACAGGAAGACATCAGGAACACAGTGTGAAGGTCTGACATCAATAGGAAGACATCATCACGGGCACACTGTGTCAAAGTCTGACTGACATCAACAGGAAGACATCATCAGGGGGACACTGCGTCAAAGTCTGACATCAATAGGAAGACATCATCAGGGGGACACTGCGTCAAAGTCTGACATCAATAGGAGACATCATCAGCGGGACACTGCGTCAAAGTCTGACATCAATAGGAAGACATCATCAGGGGGACATTGCGTCAAAGTCTGACATCAATAGGAAGACATCATCAGGGGGACACTGCGTCAAAGTCTGACATCAATAGGAAGACATCATCAGGAACACACTGTGTCAACGTTTAACCAGGATACATTCTCTGTTTGTGTGTTTGTGTGTGTTTCCAATAAGACAACAGAAAAAGTAAACACATACACACAACTGACAAAAAAAGACAGTTGTAAACCATCAATGAACTGGTCTTTGTCAAGTGGACACATGACATAAAAATATCATCATAAAGTGGACTTACGTGACAACACAAAAATGTAAAGTGGACTTAGATGACAACACACAAATATCATCACAAAGTGGACTTACGTGACAACACAAAAATGTAAAGTGGACTTAGATGACAGCACACAAATATCATACAAAGTGGACTTAGTCACAACACAAAAATGTAAAATGGACTTACATGACAACACAAATATCATCACAAAGTGACTTACATAACAACACAGATATATCATAAAATGGACTTACTTGACAACACAGAAATATCATCATAAAGTGGACTTACATGACAACACAGAAATATCATAAAATGGACTTACTTGACAACACAGAAATATCATCATAAAGTGGACTTACATGACAGCACAGAAATATTATAAAGTGGACTTACATGGCAACACAGAAATATCATCATAAAGTGGACTTACATGACAACACAGAAATATCATCATAAAGTGGACTCGCATGACAACACAGAAATATCATCATAAAGTGGACTCAGACAACACAGAAATATTATAAAGTGGACTCACACAACACAGAAATATCATCATAAAGTGGACTCACACAACACAGAAATATCATTATAAAGTGGACTCACACAACACAGAAATATTATAAAGTGGACTTACTTGACAACACAGAAATTTTCAGTATAAAGGAGACTTACATGACAACACAGAAATATAAAGTGGACTACATGACAACACAGAAATATCATTATAAAGTAGACTCAACAAAACAGTACATGAAATAGTATCATAAAGTAGACTCACAAAAAACAGAAATATCATTATAAAGTAGACTCACAAAACAGTACAGAAAAATAGTATCATAAAGGTAGACTCACAAAACAACACAGAAATATTATTAGAAAGTAGACTCACAAAACAATACAGAAATATCATTAGAAAGTAGACTCACAAAACAACACAGAAATATCATTAGAAAGTAGACTCACAAAACAACACAGAAATATCATTAGAAAGTAGACTCACAAAACAAAACAGAAATATCATTAGAAAGTAGACTCATAAAACAACACAGAAATATCATTAGAAAGTAGACTCACAAAACAACACAGAAATATCATTAGAAAGTAGACTCACAAAACAACACAGAAATAGTATCATAAAGTAGACTCACAAAACAACACAGAAATAGTATCATAAAGTAGACTCACAAAACAACACAGAAATATCAAATCAAGCAGTAACACAAGACCGCACAGAAAAGTCCAATGAGCAATGCTGTGGTGTATATGAAGATAGACAACTTACAGGGTGGTGGTTGGAAGCGTAGTAGGCATGAGGATCTCCTTTGCCTTGACTCCAGTACATGTCCCCACTGGCATCCACACCACACGCTTCTGTACACATATCACTTACATATTACACAACAGGTACACATCATGTTCCCACTGGCATCCACACCACACGCTTCTGTACACATATCACTTACATATTACACAACAGGTACACATTATACACATCATGCAATGTACACATCATGTTACACACTGCACACACAGTACATGCACATCTTACACATACATGTTCCACTGACGTCACATATTTCTCTACACTTGTTTCCAATGCTCTATTTCCTGACCGACCAAGGTGCTACCATTACCTCACCAGACAGATAGTGGCCAACAATGTATACAAACAACACAACACATCTCTACACACATACCATGGACAACATGCACATTTCTACACACCAAATGTATACAGACCACACAACACATCTATACACACATACCATGGGCAACACACACATTTCTACACACCAAATGTATACAGACCACACAACACATCTATACACACATACCATGGGCAACACACACATTTCTACACACCAAATGTATACAGACCACACAACACACCTATACACACCATGGACAACATGCACATTTCTACATACCAAATGTATACAGACCACACAACACATCTCTACATACAATGGACAACATGCACAGTTTCTAAAAACCAAATGTGTACAGACCACACAACACATCTCTACACACACACACCATGGACAACATGCACATTTCTACACACCAAATGTATACAGACCACACAACACATCTCTACACATACCATGGACAACATGCACATTTCTACACACCAAATGTTACAGACCACACAACACATCTCTACACACATACCATGGGCAACATGCACATTTCTACACACCAAATGTATACAGACCACACAACACATCTATACATACCATGGACAACACACACATTTCTACACACCAAATGTATACAGACCACACAAACACATCTATACACACATACCATGGACAACACACACATTTCTACACACCAAATGTATACAGACCACACAACACATCTATACACACATACCATGGACAACACACACATTTCTACACACCAAATGTGTACAGACCACACAACACATCTCCACACATACCATGGACAACACACACATTTCTACACACCAAATGTGTACAGAGCACACAACAAACCTATACACACATACCATGGACAACACACATTTCTACACACCAAATGTATACAGACCACACAACACATCTATACATACCATGGACAACACACACATTTCTACACACCAAATATATACAGACCACACAACACATCTCTACACACATTACCATGGACAACATGCACATTTCTACACACCAAATGTATACAGACCACACAACACATCTCTACACACATACCATGGACAATTATGCACATTTCTACACACCAAATGTATACAGACCACACAACACATCTCTACACACATACCATGGACAACACACACATTTCTACACACCAAATGTATACAGACCACACAACACATCTATACACACATACCATGGACAACACACACATTTCTACACACCAAATGTATACAGACCACACAACACATCTATACACACATACCATGGACAACATGCACATTTCTACACACCAAATGTATACAGACCACACAACACATCTCTACATACCATGGACAACACACACATTTCTACACACCAAATGTATACAGACCACACAACACCTATACACACCATGGACAACATGCACATTTCTACACACCAAATGTATACAGACCACACAACACATCTATACATACCATGGAGAATATGCACATTTCTACACACCAAATGTATACAGACCACACAACACATCTATACACACATACCATGGACAACACACACATTTCTACACACCAAATGTATACAGACCACACAACACATCTCTACACACATACCATGGACAACATGCACATTTCTACACACCAAATGTATACAGACCACACAACACATCTCCACACATACCATGGACAACACACACATTTCTACACACCAAATGTATACAGACCACACAACACATCTATACACACATACCATGGACAACACACACATTTCTACACACCAAATGTATACAGACCACACAACACATCTCTACACACATACCATGGACAACATGCACATTTCTACACACCAAATGTATACAGACCACACAACACATCTACACACACATACCATGGGCAACACACACATTTCTACACACCAAATGTATACAGACCACACAACACATCTCTACACACATACCATGGACAACATGCACATTTCAACACACCAAATGTATACAGACCACACAACACATCTCTACATACCATGGACAACATGCACATTTCTACACACCAAATGTATACAGACCACACAACACATCTCTACACACATACCATGGACAACACGCACATTTCTACACACCAAATGTATACAGACCACACAACACATCTCTACACACATATACCATGGACAACATGCACATTTCTACACACCAAATGTATACAGACCACACAAACACATCTTACACACATACCATGGACAACACACACATTTCTACACACCAAATGTATACAGACCACACAACACATCTCTACACACATACCATGGACAACATGCACATTTCTACACACCAAATGTATACAGACCACACAACACATCTATACACACATACCATGGACAACACACACATTTCTACACACCAAATGTATACAGACCACACAACACATCTATACACACATACCATGGACAACATGCACATTTCTACACACCAAATGTATACAGACCACACAACACATCTCTTACATACCATGGACAACATGCACATTTCTACACACCAAATGTGTACAGACCACACAACACATCTCTACATACCATGGACAACATGCACATTTCTACACACCAAATGTATACAGACCACACAACACATCTATACACACATACCATGGACAACACACACATTTCTACACACCAAATGTATACAGACTAAACAACACATCTCTACACACATACCATGGACAACATGCACATTTCTACACACCAAATGTATACAGACCACACAACACATCTCTACACACATACCATGGACAACATGCACATTTCTGCATAACAAACCATCTAGAGGTAAACACAAGCTATGGATACATTAATAACAATAACCATAATGAAGATTTATACAGTGCCACATCCCGGGAATAAAGCTCCTAAGTACTTGGCAATTTACAGAAAATATTGTACATAACAGAACATAATCACCAATAAATCAATGATAATAGCATGGTATCACACAGAACAAGAACAGAAAACAGTATCGTACAAAGTCATCAATAACAATTAACATACAAAAAACCACAAAAACAGTATCGTATAAAGTCAACAACAACATACAACAAGTATAGAAAACAGTAAAGTCAACAACACAGGACAAGAACACAAAACAGTATTGTACAAAGTCAACAACAACACAGACCAACAACAGAAAAACAGCAATGTACAACAAAGTCAACAAGAACACAGGACAAGAACAGCAAACAACATCGTACAAAAGTCAACAAGAACACAGGACAAGAACGAAAAACAGCAATGTACAAAGTCAAGAAGAACAGAAAACAGTATTGTACAAAGTCAACAATAACAGAAAACAATATCATATGAAGTCAACAAGAACACAGAACAAGAACAGAAAAACAGTATTGTACAAAGTCAACAATAACAGAAAACAATATCATATGAAGTCAACAAGAACACAGAACAAGAACAGAAAACAGTATTGCATGAAGTCTACAATAAATCAATGATATAAGCATGATATGACAAAGAAGAAGAACAGAAAACAATATCATACATATGAGATACAAGAACACAATTCTATAAAAATGCACTGTCGTATGCATACACCCACAGACATAACAGACATGCATGCGTGCGCACACACACATATATGTACAGACATGCATGTGCACACACACACACACACACACACATTCTCTCTCTCTCTCACACACACACACTACACACACACACACACACACACACACACACACACACACACACACACACACACACACACAGAGACATGGAAGCGTGCAGGCACAGACAACAAAAACACACACTGACTGAATGCTTGCAAACATTTCAATGAAATAAAACACCAATAACATTAATGAAATCGATACAAATAACATTACTGAAATAGACACAAAATAAAACAGACACAAATAACACTACTAAAATAGAGGAAAATAACAGTGATAAAAGAAGACAGAAAATGAAAACTACACAAACAGCATCAATAAAAACTACAAAAATAACATTAACGAAATATACACAAATAATAATTACAACATTTACACAAATAACATCAATGACATCCATACAAATACCAATATGAAATCTACAAAGCGTATCTTCAGTGACGTCTATGACACTCATGAAATATACACAGGTACCTTGAATGGAATAAGACTAAAATTACATTAAGATACATATATAACATCAATGGAATGACACAAACAGCATTAGTGAAATCTACACAAAAAACATTAGTGACATATACACAAATAACATTAGTAAAATATAAATAACATCAGTTAAATCTACACAAATAACATTAGTGAAATTGACGGGGGAGGGGGGGGGGGGGGGGGGGGGGGGGTGAGCACAAAGGTAACAATGATTCTAAAACAGCAACAAAACATTAGTGAAATCTACACAAATAATGTGAATGACATACACACAAACAACATCAGTGAAATACAAATAACATTAGTGAAATCTACACAAATAACATCAATGAAGTCTACACAAATAACATCAATGACATACACACAAATAACAATAGTGAAATTTACACAAATAACATCAATGACATACACAAATAACAATAGTGAAATTTACACAAATAACATCAATGACATACACAAATAATAGTGAAATTTACACAAATAACATCAATGACATACACAAATAACATTAGTGATATACAAACAACATTAGTGAAATACAAATATCATCATCATGTGCCTTGCCGCATGGCGCTGGCGATCACGGCCCTCCACATGAATCTATCCCCTGTCGCTGCAGGTATGTCTCCCTGTCTTCAGCCACCCTGCGAGTCCGTCCAATATTTTCTCCCTGGGTCTACTTGGTGTTCTCTTTCCCTCCAGCTTTCCTGTTGTGACCAGATGTTCTAATTCCCCTTTCCTCATAATATGTCCAATAAATGTTGCTTGTCTTTTCATAATCTTCCTTATCAATGATCTTCTTGTGTCTGCCTCCATCAAGACTGTCTCGTCTGTTATCTTTGCTTTCCATGGAACTCTCAACATTCTTCTTAGAAATCACATTTCAGTTGCCTAAATTTTGTTTTGACTTCGCATGTTGACTGTCCATGTCTCACAGTCATACAACAATATCGCGTTCTATATAACATTCAAGAACTCTCTTCCTGATATTAATTGGCAAGCATATGTCGGTAAGAACGCTTTCCATCTTCTTGAATGCTGTTTTAGCTTGGCCGATTCTGCTGGCTATTTCTATTGTATGTGCACCTACCATCTGGTGAGATGACCACCCCAGATATTTAAACTTATCAACCTGTCTCAAAGTTGTGCTGTTTGCTGTTATTTTACATGAGGGGATTTTTTGTTTTTTTACTGATTACCATGACTTCAGTCTTCTTGCTATTTGACTCCCACCCTTTGTTTTTGCTTTCTATTACATTCACAAGGTTTCGTTAGGTCTTTTGCATTTTCTGCAATTTGCACAGTGTCTTCTTCTGCGTAACGAATGTTGTCCATCATTCTTCCTCCAACCTTTATCCCAGGGCATTCCTCTAGGTTTCTCATGATGGTTTCACTGTAAAGTGAAAAATCTAATGACATTTTATATTTGGAAAGAGTTTTATATTGTTTTCTATTCTCATTGCTGCAGTTTGTTCCCAATACATATTTCTGATTATTCTCAGATCATTTCCATAAATGTTGAGCCTTTCTAGTTGGTTGATTAATTGTTCATGTCTTACCTGATCAAAAGCCTTGGAATAATCAACAAAGCATAAATATACATCCTTATTCAACTCTACTGACCTCTCTGTAATAGTTCTTAGGATGTATATGACATTAATAGTTCCTTTTCCTTCAACAAATCCACACTTTTCTTCTGCTATTTCTCTTTTGATTCTGTTCCTTGTCCTCATCATAATTTTCTTAACAGGAATTTTGCTACATGACTCATCAAGCTGATTGTACGATGGAGTTCGCATTCTATAGCCCCTGTTTTCTTTGGAAGTGCAATGAAAATTGATTTTGACATATCTTTGGGGATATTTCCAGTGTCATAAATTTCATTTAGGAGGACTGTTATTTTTCCAATACTGAAATCTTCTAGGGCCTCTATCATTTTTGTTGTAATATTGTCTGGTCCTGGGGCTTTACCCGGTTTCATCTTTTTCAATGCTGCTCTAACTTCATCCTTCATCACGGGTGGTCCTTCAATGTTCTTTCTTATAATGTATTCTTCATTTCTGTCATCGCTAAAAGGTCTTTAGTGTACTCTCCCCATCGAATATTTTGTCTTTTTTCATGATAAGCGTACCATCTTTCAATTTTAAGCATCCAGTGACCTTTTTCCTGTGGGTGATTTGAATTATTCTGTACATACTTTGAGGATAACATCAGTGAAATCTACACAAATAACATCAGTGACATACACACAAATAACATCAGTGAAATCTACACAAATAACATCAGTGACATACACACAAATAAGATCAGTGAAATCTACACAAATAACATTAGTGCAATAAACACTTATAATATCAGTGACATGCACCAGTGAAATCTATACAAATAACATTAGTGCTGTACACACAAACAACATATTAAGTGAAATCTACACAAATAACAATTGTGAAATACAAATAATATCAGTGAAGTCTACACAAATGACATCAGTGAAATCTACACAAATGACATCAGTGAAATCTACACAAATGACATCAGTGAAATCTACACATATAACACCAGTGAAATACACACAAGTAACATTACTGAAATCTACACAAATAACTTTAGTGAAAACTACACAAATAACACTAGTGAAATGTATGAACTAATATTAAATGAAATATACACAAATACCATTTTCTCACCTGACCAATCATGTTAGTACAGTATGAACTGAAGAGCGAAGGGGGACAGGGCAGAAAGAGGTGAGACTTATAGCAGTATTAGTATTATTTCAAAAAATTAGAATTTAGAACTCGCTTCAAAGAGGTTTAAGTTTGCAGATGACCAATATATGAAGGAAACAAATTCCGCTGTTGTAGTGCACAGGACGAGAATAAAAGTTGGTCAAATATCTTCAGTATTTACATGAGGAACACAGAGAACACATTTACCAGATAATGACTGGAGCTATCTAGAATAAGTATACTGGTGAGGAGATCAGAAATATACAACAGGGCTGTTTCAGGAAAGGAGTTGCAATAAGAGAGTCTAAGGACTGTAATCTACCTGTGCTTGGACCAGGAGCCAAAGAAGATTGTAAAGAGGGAGGTAAACATATATATTATCCTATTTGTCAGCCTTGAAAATTAGTCTTGCAGACAATTGAATGAAATGTATGGACAGCCAGAAAGGAGAGAATGGCAACTGTCTTATTTACACAGGGCACATTACACACCTACCACACACAACACTATGTACACACTTGGTACACACAACACCCTCTACAAAGTATACACTGACTGCGTACCACACACAACACTATGTACACACTACACACTTGGTACACACAACACCCTCTACAAAGTATACACTGTGTGTACCACACACTACCACTATGTACCACACTACACACTTGGTACACACAACACCCTCTACAAAGTATACACTGACTGTGTGTACCACTACTACTCCATGTGAAAGGAGAGTCAAGCAGAACACAACAGAACAGGACAAGGCAGAACACAGCAACACAACCAAGGTCAAAGTCCCATAACTCTGAGGTCACAGGGAAATGAAGTGGTACAGACCTCTTCAACTGACCAGACAGACAGACACACACAAACTGCTGACTTAACACACACACACATAAATCGCTGAACATACCCACATACACATAAACAGCTGAATTTATACATAGACATACACATAGACACACACAAACTGCTGACTTAACACACACACACATAAACCGCTGAACATACCCACATACACATAAACAGCTGAATTTATACATAGACATACACATAAACTATTGAACACACACACACATAAACCCACATACACATAAACAGCTGAATTTATACATAGACATACACATAAACTATTGAACACACACACACATAAACTACTGAACACACACACATATACACATACACTGCTGAATATATATGATACATATACACATGAATTGCTGAATATATACACACACATACATAAAATACTGAACATACACACACATACAACATACACACACACACACACACACACACACACTACTGAAAACACACACACACACACACACATACGCATACACACGCATACACACACTACGCATACACACACATACGCATACACATACACACACACATGCACACATACACACATATGCACACATACACACACACACGCATACACACACACATACACACTCACACATACATACAACCTACTGAACACACACACTACATTTGCAAATATAGGCACATCGGGCCATTGCTGGTGGTGATGGTGTCACTAAAGTGACAGAGAGAGAGAGAAAGAGAGAGTGTGTGTGTGTGTGTGTGTGTGTGTGTGTGTGTGTGTGTGTGTGTGTGTGTGTGTGTGTGTATGTGTGTACATGTGTGTGAGTGTGTATGTGTGTAAGTGTGTGTGTGTGTAACTGTGTGTGTGTGTATTTGTGTGTGTGTGTATGTGTGCGTGTGCGTGTGTGTGTGTGTGTGTGTGGTGTGTGTGTGTGTGTGTGTGTGTGTGTGCACGCGCGCGCACAAACATATGTGTGTGTGTATGTGTGTGCACGCGTGTGTGTGTATGTGTGTGTGTATGTGTGTGTGTGTGTGTGTGTGTGTGTGTGTGTGTGTGTGTGTGTGTGTGTGTGTATTTGTGTGTGTGGTATGTGTGCTGTGTGTGTGTGTGTGTATGTGTGTGTTGTGTGTGATGTGTATGTGTGTGTGTTTTGTGTGTGTGTGTGTGTGTGTGTGTGTGTGTGTGTGTGTGTGTGTGTGTGTTGTGTGTGTGCGCGCGCGCGTGTGTGTGCATGCGTGCAGGTCTAGGCTTCTTTGAGTGACTCAGTCATTCCCTTCCTCTGTCTCTTCAAGTCACATATTCTGTACTCCTTTAACTCTTTTTGGCTCCCCCACCCTGTCCACCAAATGCAAAACTTGACCCTTTGCCTCCCACACCCTATCCTCCAGCTTCCAGCAACTCTTTGCCTCCCACACCCTATCCTCCAGCTTCCAGCAACTCCCACACCCTATCCTCCAGCTTCCAGCAACTCCCACACCCTATCCTCCAGCTTCCAGCAACTCTTTGCCTCCAGACCCTATCCTCCAGCTTCCAGCAACTCTTTGCCTCCCACCCTATCCTCCAGCTTCCAGCAACTCTTTGCCTCCCACACCCTATCCTCCAGCTTCCAGCAACTCTTTGCCTCCCACACCCTATCCTCCAGCTTCCAGCAACACTTTGCCTCCCACACCCTATCCTCCAGCTTCCAGCAACACTTTGCCTCCCACACCCTATCCTCCAGCTTCCAGCAACTCTTTGTCTCCCAAAACCTATCCTCAAGCTTCCAGCAGGAAGCTGGTGGATAGGGTAAAGGAGTCAAATGGTTACATTTTTGCAGTTGGTGGACAGAGTGCAGGATTGAAAGGGTTAAGTTTCTGTCTCTTCGACAGTCACAGACTCTGTCTTCCTTTAAGTTTCTGTCTCTTCGACAGTCATATACTCTGTCTTCCTTTAACTCACGCGGGACAGAGAGTTTTTCTCCTTGCTTTTCCCCACAGACGGCCCATTTTGAAGGGTTAGGAAAAAAAAATCACAAAAAATACAAAACATAAAGGAACAAAATGAAACTTTCAGATCTGAATATTTACATGCTGGGTTAGTTCATGCCAAAATATTGAAGTTTTTCCTTGAATAATTCTTCTTCATGTACCATGTTGAAAACATCCCAATTTTGTGGTCAGGATCACCGTACAGTCACACACTTTGATCAGCTCAATGAACACACAGTCAAAGGTGAGAAGGTCTTTGTATGCACAAAATAACATGAATAAAGTAGACTTTGCTCGGGGTAAAAAAAAAAAAGTATTAGTGACATTATATAAATAAATGTTGGGCTGGCATAGTTTGTCACAGAGGGTAACCTCACACTTTTTACACCAGTTGGGGGGTTTGCCGCAGTTGAACCTCCGAGTGTCTCCTGCTGCCAGCACTACACACATGACACTTCCTATAGTTCTTCCTGCCGCTGGGGATGGGTGGCAGAGGGCAGGAGAAGTACTCATTCTGCTTGCCACTCAGTTTTCTTATGCATATATGTTTACGACAATAGAATTTAGAAAGTCTTCTGTCACAAACTGATTGAAGAAATCAATGGGGGCGTGGCACTCAGCTGGGGCATGCAGGCTACAAGAGCCAGAGAACGGAGGCAACGTGGGGATAAGAAAGTGAATGAAACCTCCATCAGACATGTGACTCACTGTGCTTAGCCTGCTGACCGCTTGCCTCTCATAGTGTGTACACCCACCTCCTTCTCCCACTTCACTGTCGTCTGAAACTGGGTCACTGTCAGTACCTTCTTGCTGGCAGCTTTCATACTGGAAACACTTTCACCATCATCTTCATCATGCTCATCGATGTCGGATCCTTCAGTCTGAAGCACTTCAATCACTTCAGAAGCAGTAAAACGCCGCTGTTGTTATCTGCTTTGCTCCAAAACTCGTACTCGCCTGCGACGCCATTTTCGACACAAATGCAGATTAGCAAGTCACGTGGGGTGCCGAAGTCAACTGTTTCCTGACGAGTGTATTGCTACGGAATCTCACAAAGTAAATTTCCACTTGACCCTTGACACGTCTGCAATGCCCAGTATAGCTTTGGTTGGCATGCCACGTTACAAGGGAAACGTCCAAAAATTTTCGATTATTGAAACCGCTATAGTGTTCCGACGTCCAAAACCATGCCTTACGTCAGGAACGCTATAGCATTCCGTCGTACCGAGTGAGTGAAGTTTCAGTCTCTTCGATGGTCATATACTCTGTCTTCCTTTAAGTTTCTGTCTCTTCGACAGTCATCGTCTTCCTTCAAAGTCTGACATGAAGACAACATTTTGTCCAGCAGCGATTTCCTCCTTAAGGTGCCCACCCCTTCCTCCCTTCCCCTCCTGTCCTACCCCCCATGTGTGTGTGTGTGTGTGTGTGTGTGTGTGTGTGTGTGTGTGTGTGTGTGTGTGTGTGTGTGTGTGTGTCTCTGTGTGTGTGTGTGTGTGTGTCTCTGTGTGTGTGTGTGTGTGTGTGTGTGTGTGTGTGTGTGTGTGTGTGTGTGTGTGTGTGTGTGTGTGTGTGTGTGTGTGTGTGTGTGTGTGTGTGTGTGTGTGTGTGCTTTGTGTCCCTGAGGTTGTTTTGTCATGCTTCAGTGAATGATGAAAGTATGCGCTTTAATTTGATTCATGTATCAAGATTTGGTGCCTTATAATTATCACTATTACTATTAAGTATTATCAACACTATCATTATCTGACAGAATGGGCAGATGTGTGTGTGAGTGTGGCAAAGACAGGCCTTATGGCACGTCAAGCAGGCAAGCATGAACGCATTCATAGAACGATTCCGTCACCATCATCCCTGTTGGATCCGGAGCGAATGTGTGAGAGTTTAAACAAGCAAACATGCCAGCAGACATGCAATCAGTCACAGTCATCCCCACGGGACTGGTGTGAGTGTGTGTCAGTGTGGTGAAAAGAACTAAACAACATGTAAAGCGGGCAGGCATCAATACATTCAATGAATCATTTAGTCACCATCATCCCTGCCAGACCAGACCATGTGTGTGTGTGTGTGTGTGTGTGTGTGTGTGTGTGTGTGTGTGTGTGTGAGTTTGTGTGTGAGTTTGTGTGTGTGTGTCTTGTGTGTGTGTCTTGTGTGTGTGTATGTGTGTGTGTGTGTGTGTGTGTGTGTGTGTGTGTGTGTGTGTGTGTGTGTGTGTGTGTGTGTCTATGTGTGTCTGTGTCCGTGTGTGTGTCTATGCGCATGTGTGTATGTGAGTGAGTGAGTGTGTGTGTGTGTGTGTGTGTGTGTGTGTGTGTGTGTGTGTGTGTGTGTGTGTGTGTGTGTGTGTGTGTGTGTTTGTGTGTGTCTGTCTGTGTCTATGTGTGTCTGTGTCCGTGTGTGTGTCTATGCGCATGTGTGTATGTGAGTGTGTGTATGTGTGTGTGTGTGTGTGTGTGTGTGTGTGTGTGTGTGTGTGTGTGTGTGGTGTGTGTTTGTGTCTGTGTGTGTGTGTGTGTGTGTGTGTCTGTGTCTGTGTGTGGAGGGGGAGGGGTTCAAACATCTAGTCCAACAAGCATGCCGGCAGACAATGCAATCAAGTCACCGTCATCTCCACTGGATCCGGCGCCAGGAGCAAAAGGCAAAGCTCTAACTCTCCTCCTTTCCCCTTCGTTCAGCGCCCACGCTTTACACAGAAAACAACCTTGTTTGTTTGGACACACTACACACTTTAAACACACACAAGCACGCACGCACGCACGCACGCACACACACACACACACACGCACACACACATGCACACACAAACACACGCACACACACACACACGTACACACGCACACACAAACGCACATATACATATATATACACACAAAGTGCTAAGCATCCCTGTTTACACAGAAACAATGCATTCAGTACAAGCTACACACCACACACACATATACATGCCACAGACACTACACACACACATTATACACCACACACATACACTACACACCACACACATATACTACACACCACACACATATTCTACACACCACACACATATACTACACACAACAGACACTACACACCATACACATACATTACACACCACACACATATACTACACACCACAGACACTACACACCACACACATACACTACACACACACTACACACATATACTACACACCGCAGAACTACACACCACACACATACACTACACACCACACACATATACTACACACCACAGACACTACACACACACACACGTTACACATCACACACACTACACATCACACCACAGACACTACACACACATCACACACTACACACTATAAACTACACACACACATTACACACCACAGACACTACACACACACATTACACACCACAGTCACTACACACACACATTACACACCACAGACACTACAAACTACACACACACATTAGACACCACAGACACTACAAACTACACACACATTACACACCACAGACACTACACACACACATTACACACCACAGACACTACACACTAAAACCACAAACACTACACACACATTACACACCACAGACACTACACACACATTACACACCACAGTCACTACACACACATTACACACCACAGACACTACACACACATTACACACCACAGACACTACACACACATTACACACCACAAACTACACACATTAAAACACCACAGACACTACAAACTAACAACACACACTACACACCACAGACACTACAAACTACACACACATTACACACCACACACACATTACACACCACAGACACTACACACACACACATTACACACCACAGACACTACAAAGTACACACACACATTACACACCACACTACACACACACACATTACGCACCACAGACACTACAAAATATACAATATTACACATCACATATGCTACATGCATATTACAGAGAGAAAGGGACACACACATATGGACATACAAACACACAAACACAAACAACCCACCTTTATACACATCTCGCCGGGTCCGCACAAAGCTGGGTCTGACCAGGTGTTCGGGCGTGCCTGTGTCAGACAACTGAGGGTGGAGAGGATGACCATCAGGGGGAGTAACCTCGCTGTAGATGTCATCAGAGACCGGTGGTGAAGCAGAGGACGCTCGCTCCTGTTCACTGTCGGAATAACGGCTTTGGTACAAGTTGGGTTGGTCGTACACAGGCTCCGAGTCTGTGCTTTGGCTGAAAACAACAATCATCATGCCTCAGTCTGTGTTTTGGCTGTTTAAACCACCACCACCATGCCTCAGACTGTGTTTTGGCTGTTAAACTACCACCACCATGCCTCAGACTGTGTTTTGGCTGTTAAACAACAATCATCATGCCTCAGACTGTTTTGGCTGTTAAACCACCACCACCATGCCTCAGACTGTTTTGGCTGTTAAACAACAACCATCATGCCTCAGACTGTGTTTTGGCTGTTAAACAACAATCATCATGCCTCAGACTGTGTTTTGGCTGTTAAACCACCACCACCATGCCTCAGACTGTTTTGGCTGTTAAACAACAACCATCATGCCTCAGACTGTGTTTTGGCTGTTAAAAACAACAACCATCATGCCTCAGACTGTGTTTTGGCTGTTAAACAACAACCACCATGCCTCAGATTGTGTTTTGGCTGTTAAACAACAACCACCATGCCTCAGTCTGTGTTTTGGCTGTTAAACAACCATCATGCCTCAGACTGTGTTTTGGCTGTTAAACCACCACCACCATGCCTCAGACTGTTTTGGCTGTTAAACAACAACCATCATGCCTCAGACTGTGTTTTGGCTGTTAAACAACAAACCATCATGCCTCAGACTATGTTTTGGCTGTTAAACAACAACCACCATGCCTCAGACTGTGTTTTGGCTGTTAAACAACAACCACCATGCCTTAGATTGTGTTTTGGCTGTTAAACCACCACCACCATGCCTCAGACTGTGTTTTGGCTTTAAACCACCACCACCATGCCTCAGTCTGTGTTTTGGCTGTTAAACAACCATCATGCCTCAGACTGTGTTTTGACTGTTAAACAACAACCACCATGCCTCAGACTGTGTTTTGGCTGTTAAACAACAACCATCATGCCTCAGACTGTGTTTTGACTGTTAAACAACAACCATCATGCCTCAGTCTGTGTTTTGGCTGTTAAACAACCATCATGCCTCAGACTGTGTTTTGGCTGTTAAAAAACAATCATCATGCCTCAGTCTGTGTTTTGGCTGTTAAACAACAATCATCATGCCTCAGACTGTTTTGGCTGTTAAACCACCAGCACCATGCCTCAGACTGTTTTGGCTGTTAAACAACATCATGCCTCAGACTGTGTTTTGGCTGTTAAACAACAATCATCATGCCTCAGTCTGTGTTTTGGCTGTTAAAACAACAATCATCATGCCTCAGACTGTTTTGGCTGTTAAACCACCACCACCATGCCTCAGACTGTTTTGGCTGTTAAACAACAACCATCATGCCTCAGACTGTGTTTTGGCTGTTAAACAACAACCATCATGCCTCAGACTGTTTTGGCTGTTAAACCACCACCACCATGCCTCAGACTGTTTTGGCTGTTAAACAACAACCACCATGCCTCAGTCTGTGTTTTGGCTGTTAAACAACCATCATGCCTCAGACTGTGTTTTGGCTGTTAAACCACCACCACCATGCCTCAGACTGTTTTGGCTGTTAAACAACAACCACCATGCTTCAGACTGTGTTTTGGCTGTTAAACAACCATCATGCCTCAGACTGTGTTTTGGCTGTTAAACAACAATCATCATGCCTCAGACTGTGCTTTGGTTGTTAAACCACCACCACCATGCCTCAGACTGTGTTTTGGCTGTTAAACAGCCATCATGCCTCAGACTGTGTTTTGGCTGTTAAACAACAGTCATCATGCCTCAGACTGTGCTTTGGTCGTCACACTGTAAAACAGGCTGTGTACACTGGTTGCCACACTGTAAAACAGGCTGTGTACACTGGTTGTCACACTGTAAAACAGGCTGTGTACATTGGTTGTCACACTGTAAAACAGGCTCTGTATACTGGTTGTCACACTGTAAAACAGGCTGTGTAAAATTGGTTGTCACACTGTAAAACAGGCTGTGTACACTGGTTGTCACACTGTAAAACAGGCTGTGTACATTGGTTGTCACACTGTAAAACAGGCTGTGTACACTGGTTGTCACACTATAAAACAGGCTGTGTACATTGGTTGTCACACTGTAAAACAGGCTGTGTACACTGGTTGTCACACTGTAAAACAGGCTGTGTACATTGGTTGTCAAACTGTAAAACAGGCTGTGTACATTGGTTGTCACACTGTAAAACAGGCTGTGTACACTGGTTGTCACACTGTAAAACAGGCTGTGTACATTGGTTGTCACACTGTAAAACAGGCTGTGTACATTGGTTGTCACACTGTAAAACAGGCTGTGTACATTGGTTGTCACACTGTAAAACAGGTTGTGTACACTGGTTGTCACACTGTAAAACAGGCTGTGTACACTGGTTGTCACACTGTAAAACAGGCTGTGTACACTGGTTGTCACACTGTAAAACAGGCTGTGTACACTGGTTGCCACACTATAAAACAGGCTGTGTACACTGGTTGTCACACTGTAAAACAGGCTGTGTACACTGGTTGCCACACTGTAAAACAGGCTGTGTACATTGGTTGTCACACTATAAAACAGGCTGTGTACACTGGTTGTCACACTGTAAAACAGGCTGTGTACATTGGTTGTCACACTATAAAACAGGCTGTGTACACTGGTTGTCACACTGTAAAACAGGCTGTGTACACTGGTTGTCACACTGTAAAACAGGCTGTGTATACTGGTTGTCACACTATAAAACAGGCTGTGTACATTGGTTGTCACACTGTAAAACAGGCTGTGTACACTGGTTGTCACACTATAAAACAGGCTGTGTACACTGGTTGTCACACTATAAAACAGGCTGTGTACATGGTTGTCACACTGTAAAACAGGCTGTGTACACTGGTTGTCACACTATAAAACAGGCTGTGTACATTGGTTGTCACACTATAAAACAGGCTGTGTACACTGGTTGTCACACTGTAAAACAGGCTGTGTACATTGGTTGTCACACTGTAAAACAGGCTGTGTACATTGGTTGTCACACTGTAAAACAGGCTGTGTATACTGGTTGTCAAACTGTAAAACAGGCTGTGTACATTGGTTGTCACACTGTAAAACAGGCTGTGTACACTGGTTGTCAAACTGTAAAACAGGCTGTGTACATTGTTTGTCACACTGTAAAACAGGCTGTGTACACTGGTTGTCACACTGTAAAACAGGCTGTGTACATTGGTTGTCACACTGTAAAACAGGCTGTGTACATTGGTTGTCACACTGTAAAACAGGCTGTGTACACTGGTTGTCACACTGTAAAACAGGCTGTGTACACTGGTTGTCACACTGTAAAACAGGCTGTGTACATTGGTTGTCAAACTGTAAAACAGGCTGTGTACATTGGTTGTCACACTGTAAAACAGGCTGTGTACATTGGTTGTCACACTGTAAAACAGGCTGTGTACACTGGTTGTCACACTGTAAAACAGGCTGTGTACACTGGTTGTCACACTATAAAACAGGCTGTGTACATTGGTTGTCACACTGTAAAACAGGCTGTGTACATTGGTTGTCACACTGTAAAACAGGCTGTGTACACTGGTTGTCAAACTGTAAAACAGGCTGTGTATACTGGTTGTCACACTATAAAACAGGCTGTTACATTGGTTGTCACACTGTAAAACAGGCTGTGTATACTGGTTGTCAAACTGTAAAACAGGCTGTGTACACTGGTTGTCACAGACATCTAAGATAATGATTATATTATTGAACAGATACAGTGTCTGCAGGTAATATAACCATACAACTTACCACTAGAAAGATTGCATGCAAGCATGTGTGTTGTGTGTGTGTGTGTGTGTGTGTGTGTGTGTGTGTGTGTGTGTGTGTGTGTATGTGTGTGTGTGTGTGTGTGTGTGTGTGTGTGTTAGTGACTGTGTGCATATGTGCGTGTTAGTGACTATGTGAGCGCGTGTGTGTGTGTTAGTGACTCTCTGTGTGTGTGTGTGTGTGTGTGTGTGTGTGTGTGTGTGTGTGTGTGTGTTAGTGACTATGTGTGCGTGTGTGTGATAGTGATTTTGTGAGCGTGTGTGTGTGTGTGTTAGTGACTCTGTGTGTGTGTTTGTGTGTGTGTGTGTGTGTGTGTGTGTGTGGTGTGTGTGTGTTAGTGACTGTGTGCATATGTGCATGTGTGTGATAGTGACTATGTGTGAGTGAGTGAGTGAGTGAGTGAGTGTGTGTGTGTGTGTGTGTGTGTGTGTGTGTGTGTGTGTGTGTGTGTGTGTGTGTGTGTAGGTGTTAGTGACTGTGTGTGTATATGTGTGTGTATGAGTGTGTGAGTGTGTGTATGTGTGTGTTAGTGACTGTGTGTGTATGTGTATGTGTGTAGGGGTGTGTGTGTGTATATGTATGTGTGTGTTAGTGACTGTGTGTGTGTGTGTTAGTGACTGTGTGTGTGTGTGATAGTGTGTGTGAGTTGTAGTGGTTGGTGTGTGTGTGTGTGTGTGTGTGTGTGTGTGTGTGTGTGTGTGTGTTTGTGTGTGTGTGTGTGTGTGTGTGTTTGTGTTAGTGACTGTGTGCATATGTGCGTGTGTTTGTGTCTACATGTGTATATGTGTGTGTCTTAGTGTGTGTGTCACAGTGTGAGTGGTGGTGTGTGTGTGTGTGTGTGTGTGTGTGTGTGTGTGTGTGTGTGTGTTTGTGTGTGTGTACATACCTGTTACTAGTACTACTCTTGGCAGTGTGGTAAGTGTCGTAGTACTTGGGGAGGGGGGCGGGGGGGCCGGCGATCCATGTTGTGTGTGGTGCGGTGGTCGTCGTAAGCAGGAGGACAGGGTTCATCAGGGGGCAATGTGCACACCGCCTCAGACTGTTCACGTTGTTCCCATACCTCTCGCAGAAAGGGAAGGTAGGCTGCCGCTGTTACAAATGATAGTCATCATCATCACCATCACTGACACATCACCACTGTCCACATCCATCATTGTCATCATCACCGTCACCACTGACATCATCACTGTGATCACCATCCCTGTCATCATCACCGTCACCACTGACAACATCACTGTGATCATCATCACTGTCACCATCATTGCCATCATCACCACTGACATCACAGTCATCATCACCGTCACCACTGACAACATCTCTGTCGTCATCATCACTTTCACCATCATTCTCATCATCACCATCACCACTGACAACATCACTGTCATCATCATTGTCATCATCACCATCACCACTGAAACATCACTGTGATCATCATCACTGTCACCATCATTGTCATCATCACCATCACCACTGACAACATCACTGTGATCATCATCACTGTCATCATCACCATCATCACTGTGGTCATCATCACTGTCACCATCACTGCCATCATCATCATCACCACTGACAACATCACTGTGATCATCATCATTGTCACCATCACCACTGACAACATCACTGTGATCATCATCACTGTCGCCATCATTGTCATCATCACCATCACCACTGACAATATCACTGTCATCATCATTGTCACCATCATTGCCATCATCACCATCACCACTGACAACATCACTGTCATCATCACCGTCACCACTGACATCACTGTCATCATCATCATTGTCACCATCACTGTCATTATCACCGTCACCACTGACAACATCGCTGTCGTCATCATCACTGTCATCATCATTGTCAACATCATTGTTGTCATCATGATCATCATCACCATCGCCACTGACAACATCACTGTGATCATCATCATTGTCACCATCATTATCATCATCATCGCCACTGACAACATCACTGTGATCATCATCATTGTCACCATCATTGTCATCATCATCATCGCCACTGACAACATCACTATGATCATCATCATTGTCACCATCATTGTCGTCATCATCATCGCCACTGACACATCACTGTCATCTCATCACTGTCATCATCATCGCACTGACAATCACTGTCATCATCATCACTGTCATCATCATTGTCATCATCACCATCATCACTGTCGTCATCATCAGGACGATCATCACCAATACCATCACTGTGATCATCACCATTGTCATCATCACTGTCACTGTCAGCATCATCACTACTGTCACCATCACTGTCATCGTCATTATGGCCATCATCACTGTCACCATCATCACTACTGTCACCATCACTGTCATCATCATCATGGCCATCATCACTGTCACTGTCATCATCATCACTACTGTCACCATCACTGTCATCATCATCATCATGACCATCATCACCGTCGTCATCATCACTACTCACCATCACTGTCATCATCATCATGACCATCATCACTGTCACTGTCGTCATCATCACTACTGTCACCATCATCACTGTCACTGTCGTCATCATCACTACTGTCACCATCACCGTCATCATCATCATGACCATCATCACCGTCATCATCATCACTACTGTCACCATCACTGTCATCATCATCATCGTGACCATCATCACCGTCATCATCATCACTACTGTCACCATTACTGTCATCATCATCATGACCATCATCACTGTCATCATCATCATGACCATCATCACTGTCATCATCACTACTGTCACCATCACTGTCATCATCATCATGACCATCATCACCGTCATCATCATCACTACTGTCACCATCACTGTCATCATCATCATGACCATCATCACCGTCATCATCATCACTGCTGTCACCATCATCACCGTCATCATCATCATGACCATCATCACCGTCATCATCATCACTACTGTCACCATTACTGTCATCATCATCATGACCATCATCACTGTCATCATCACTACTGTCACCATCACTGTCATCATCATCATGGCCATCATCACTGTCACTGTCATCATCACTACTGTCACCATCACTGTCATCATCATCATGACCATCATCACCGTCATCATCATCACTACTGTCACCATCACTGTCATCATCATCATGACCATCATCACTGTCACCGTCATCACTACTGTCACCATCACTGTCATCATCATCATGACCATCATCACTGTCACCATCATCACTACTGTCACCATCACTGTCATCATACATCATCATGACCATCATCACCGTCATCATCATCACTACTGTCACCATCACTGTCATCATCATCATGACCATCATCACTGTCACTGTCGTCATCATCACTACTGTCACCATCACTGTCATCATCATCATGACCATCATCACTGTCACCGTCATCATCATCACTACTGTCACCATCACTGTCATCATCATCATGACCATCATCACTGTTGATGTCATCATCATCACTACTGTCACCATCACTGTCATCATCATCATGACCATCATCACTGTCACTGTCACCATCACTGTCACTATCACTGTCATCATCACCATGACTATCATCACCATCATCATCATCACTACTGTCACCATCACTGTCATCATCATCATGACCATCATCACTGTCATCATCATCACTTCTGTCACCATCACTGTCATCATCACCATGACCATCACCGCCGATACCATCCTAAAACCATCATCAGTAACATCATCATTGTTTAACTTCACACGACACAACTCACTCTGTTGGGCAAAGTTTATCAGAGTGCCAATGTGCACACAAGACAGAAGACAACATTCACACACAACTCACTCTGTTGTGCAGTTTATATCAATGTGTCTACAACACAGAACAAAGATAACACTCACAAGACATAACTTACTCTGTTGCACAGTTTTCATCAGTGTGCATACAATACAGTAGACAATATTCACACAACTCAAATCACTCCATTGTGCAGTTTTTATCAGTGTGCCTACAAGACGGAACAAAGACATTATTCACACAACATAACTCACTCTGTTGTGCAAAGTTGGCAGTGGTAGTCATGAAGACAGCACCCAGCTCATCAGCCAACTGGTTGCCATGACGAATGAGGGCCTGGCTTGTCTCGTTGTGAAAGAACAGCTGTGCAGCGCCCCCACTGTCCGCTACAGCCACGATCAGTTTGGGCACCGCAGGCAGCAGCATGGCATAAGCTCTGTGTGCACAATACACAATGCACACACACATCACCTTCATTGTATCATCATTCTGCATCTGTCTTACCTTGTTCCCTGACATTAAATATGCATTGCGTTTTCATGTTTTTCTGCTTGTTTGAACAATAGTCACATTTCTTTTTTTGATTTCATATCATCATCAACATAATGTTGCCATTATTCCCCTTTCCGTACTTTATGGTAATTTTTCCTCTTTCTGTACTTTATGGTCATTTTCCTCTTTCTGTACTTTATGGTCATTTTTCCTCTTTCTGTACTTTATGGTCATTATTCCTCTTTCTGTACTTTATGGTCATTTTTCCTCTTTCTGTACTTTATGGTCATTATTCCTCTTTCTGTACTTTATGGTCATTATTCCTCTTTCTGTACTTTATGGTCATTTTTCCTCTGTACTTTATGGTCATTTTTCCTCTTTCTGTACTTTATGGTCATTATTCCTCTTTCTGTACTTTATGGTCATTATTCCTCTTTCTGTACTTTATGGTCATTATTCCTCTTCTGCGCTTTTATCATCATTATTCCTCTTTCTGTACTTTATGGTCATTATTCCTCTTCTGCGCTTTTATCATCATTATTCCTCTTTCTGTACTTTATGGTCATTATTCCTCTTTCTGTACTTTATGTCATTATTCCTCTTTCTGTACTTTATGGTCATTATTCCTCTTCTGCAATTTATGGTCATTGTTCTTTCTGTACTTTATGGTCATTATTCCTCTTTTGTACTTTAAGGTCATTATTCCTCTTCTGCAATTTATGGTCATTATTCCTCTTTCTGTACTTTATGGTCATTATTCCTCTTTCTGTACTTCATGGTCATTATTCCTCTTTCTGTACTTTATGGTCATTATTCCTCTTTCTGTACTTTATGGTCATTATTCCTCTTTCTGTACTTTATGGTCATTATTCCTCTTCTGCACTTTTATCATCATTATTCCTCTTTATGTACTTTATGGTCATTATTCCTCTTTCTGAACTTTATGGTCATTATTCCTCTTTCTGTACTTTATGGTCATTATTCCTCTTTCTGTACTTTATGGTCATTATTCCTCTTCTGCACTTGTATCATCATTATTCCTCTTTCTGTACTTTATCATCATTATTCATCTTTCTGTATTTTATGGTGTCGTTATTATTCCTCTTTCTGTACTTAACAGTCATTTTAGACAGCTACCTGATGGTAAAGATAAGCCAGTTACCTGATAATAAAGACAGTTACCTGATGGCACAGAGAACAGTTACCTGATGGCACAGAGAACAGTTACCTGATGGTACAGAGAACAGTTACTGATGGTACAGAGAACAGTTACCTGATGGTACAGAGAACAGTTACCTGATGGCACAGAGAACAGTTACCTGATGGTACAGAGAACAGTTACCTGATGGTACAGAGAACAGTTACCTGATGGTACAGAGAACAGTTACCTGATGGCACAGAGAACAGTTACCTGATGGTACAGAGAACAGTTACCTGATGGTACAGAGAACAGTTACCTGATGGTACAGAGAACAGTTACCTGAAGGTACAGAGAACAGTTACCTGATGGTACAGAGAACAGTTACCTGAAGGTACAGAGAACAGTTACCTGATGGCACTGATAAGATGGTTACCATATGAAACATACATTATGTCAGGGTACAGGTAAGACAATTACCTTAGCGTAGCAAGAGAAGCATGACGCTGTGCAGAATACACCAGGATGTAGCCATGTGTGACAGTGCGGTGATGGATGGGACGGCCATGATAGGACGACACCTCTACCTGTACCAGCTGTCTGCCTCCCTCCAGGTACACCTGAATACACAGACCCACATATATCAACATGATGGATGGGACGGCCATGATAGGATGACCCTCTACCTGTACCAGCTGTCTGCCTCCCTCCAGGTACATCTGAATACACAGACCCACATATATCAACATGATGGATGGGACGGCCATGATAGGATGACCCTCTACCTGTACCAGCTGTCTGCCTCCCTCCAGGTACACCTGAATACACGGACCCACATATATCAACATGATGGATGGACGGCCATGATAGGATGACCCTCTACCTGTACCAGCTGTCTGCTCCCTCCAGGTACACCTGAATACACGGACCACCATATATCAATTTGTCACACAATGAAACACACACACTGTTAAACAATGATACACACACTGTCACACTATGATATATATACTGTCACACAATGACATATACACTGTCACACAATGACATATACACTGTCACACAATGACATATACACTCACACATGACACACAAATGACATATACACTGTCACACAATGACATATCCACTGTCACACAATGATATATACACTGTCACACAATGATATATACACTGTCACACAATGATTATATACACTGTCACAATGACATATAACACTGTCACACAATGACCAATACACACATCACACAATGACATATACACTGTAACACAATGACATATACACTGTCACACAATGACATTATACACTGTCACATAATGACATATTACACTGTACACCACAATGAACTACACACATCACACAATGACATTACACTTCACACAATGATACTATACACTGTCACACAATATATATACACTGTCACAATGACATATACACTGTCACACAATGACCTACACACATCACACAATGACATATACACTGTCACACAATGATATACACACTGTCACACAATGATATTACACTGTCACACAATGACATACACTGTCACACAATGACATATACACTGTCACACAATGACCTATTCAGTCACACAATGACCTATACAGACACACAATGATATATACACTGTCACACAATGACCAACACACATCACACAATGACATATACACTGTTACATAATGACTTACACACTGTCACACAATAACATACACACTGTCACACAATGAACTATAGTCACACATTGACATACACACTGTCACACAATGACCTACACACTGTCACACAATGACCTATAATCATACAATGACTTACACACTGTCACACAATGACGTATACAGTCACACAATGACCTATACAGTCACACAATGACCTACACACTGTCACACAATGACCTACACACTGTCACACAATGACCTACACACTGTCACACAATGACCTACACACTGTCACACAATGACTTACTGTCACACAATGACCTACACACTGTCACACAATGACCTACACACTGTCACTCAACAGCCTATATCTTGTCACACAATGACATATACATTGTCACACAATCACATATACACTGTCACACAATGACATACACATTGTCACACAATGACATACATACCACTGTTGATTCTAGGATTTTCAAAAAGGGGGGGGGCAGGCCCCCCCTCCAGTCAAAAAAAGGGGGGTCTGACAAAACCAGTGGGGGTCAGCGGCGGCAGGGCAAAAACAGTATTCACTTCATTTTCGTGTTCGGCGCTCAAATTCTGAGAATGGCGGCTGTGTCATTTCCATTCGATAGGTCTGTGTAATATATGCTGATTGGTTTACAGCAACCAATCGTAAAGCTTCGCACTCAGTCGCCCCTACCACTTGCTAAAAATAACCACAGTGTGCTTGGAGTGGAGTGTGACCTATGAATCAGCTAGGCCTAGCCTGCGCGTGTTGCCTGCGGGGCTGATTCGGCCAAAAGCTAGATGTGTAGGCCTTATGGTATGTGTTGGCGAGCAAAACATGCGGGCTTTCCTTGATAAATGCATGATGCTGCCCGCACGAGGTTTGATTTTTTGCGGGCAAAAGAAAAAAATCGCGTGAATCCCGCGATCCCGCAGCCTAGAATCAACACTGCATACTGTCATACAATGACATACGTTGTCACACAATGACACACACACTGTCAACAATGACATACGTTATCACACAATGACATACACACTGTCACACAATGACATACATATTGTCACACACTGACATATGTTGTCACAATGACATACTGTCACACAATGACATGCACACTGTTACACAATGACATACACACTGTCACACAATGACATATGTTGTCACACAATGACATATATATATACTGTCATGCAATGACATACACATTGTCACACAATGACATACACACTGTCACACAATGACATATGTTGTCACACAATGACATATATACACTTGTCATGCAATGACATACACATTGTCACACAATGACATATCTTGTCACAATGACATATACACTGTCACACAATAACATACACACTGTTACACAATGACATACACACTGTCAAAAACACAATGACATATGTCGTCACACAATGACATGTATATTTTCAAACAATGACACACACACTGTTACACAATGACATACACACTGTCACACACACAATGACATATGTCGTCACACAATGACATGTATATTTTCGAACAATGACACACACACTGTTACACAATGACATACACACTGTCACACATACAATGACATATGTCGTCACACAATGACATGTATATTTTCAAACAATGACATACACACTGTTACACAATGACATACACACTGTCACACACACAATGACATATGTCGTCACACAATGACATGTATATTTTCAAACAATGACACACACACTCACACACAGAGTGACTCATGATCAGCCAATGGAAAGAATTGACACTTTGCCAGTAGCAGCACACTGTAAGAATTGACACTTTGCCAGTAGCAGCACACTGTAAGAATTGACACTTTGCCAGTAGCAGCACACTGTAAGAATTGACACTTTGCGCAGTAGCAGCACACTGTAAGAATTGACACTTTGCCAGTAGCAGCACACTGTAAGAATTGATACTTTGCCAGTAGCAGCACACAGTAAGAATTGACACTTTGCCAGTAGCAGCACGCAGTAAGAATTGACACTTTGCCAGTAGCAGCACACTGTAAGAATTGACACTTTGCCAGTAGCAGCACACTGGAAGAATTGACACTTTGCCAGTAGCAGCACACTGTAAGAATTGACACTTTGCCAGTAGCAGCACACTGTAAGAATTGACACTTTGCCAGTAGCAGCACACTGTAAGAATTGACACTTTGCCAGTAGCAGCACACTGTAAGAATTGACACTTTGCCAGCAGCAGCACACTAAGAATCTCAGTGGCCCGGCAACCAGGCACCAGGCTCATAAAGCAAGGGTTGTCAGTTCACACCTTGGGACAACTACATTTTTCCTTGGGCTGGTTCATTCTTTTGACAGAGCGCTGCACTCGAGATCTGACATGTAGAGCTCAATGACACTGGTGGTGTCAGTTAAGTACTTCAGAGGTCAATGACACTGGTGGTGTCAGTTAAGTACTTCAGAGGTCAATGACACTGGTGGTGTCAGTTAAGTGCTTCAGAGGTCAATGACACTGGTGGTGTCAGTTAAGTACTTCAGAGGTCAATGACACTGGTGGTGTCAGTTAAGTACTTCAGAAGTCAATGACACTGATGGTGTCAGTTAAGTACTTCAGAGCTCAATGACACTGGTGGTGTCAGTTAAGCACTTCAGAGGTCAATGACACTGGTGGTGTCAGTTAAGTACTTCAGAGGTCAATGATGCTGGTGGTGTCAGTTAAGTACTTCAGAGGTCAATGACACTGGTGGTGTCAGTTAAGTACTTCAGAGGTCAATGACACTGGTGGTGTCAGTTAAGTACTTCAGAGGTCAATGACACTGGTGGTGTCAGTTAAGTACTTCAGAGCTCAATGACACTGGTGATGTCAGTTAAGTACTTCAGAGCTCAATGACACTGGTGGTGTCAGTTAAGTACTTCAAGAGGTCCTCTCCCTCCCCACCCTTCCCCATCTGATTTGGGGGAGCACATATGGATTTGTCTGACTGCAATGAATCCCTTTTGAACCAACTGCAAATTCCAAAGTCCAATGCACATCAGGGACAGATACTGTAAGAATTGGCTCTTTGCCTATTGCAGGACATCACATGTCAGGGACAGATACTGTAAGAATTGGCTCTTTGCCTACAGCATGCCATCACATGTCAGGGACAGATACTGTAAGAATTAACTCTTTGCCTACAGCATGCCATCACATGTCAGGACAGATACTGTAAGAATTAACTCTTTGCCTACAGCATGCCATCACATGTCAGGGACAGATACTGTAAGAATTAACTCTTTGCCTACAGCATGCCATCACATGTCAGGACAGATACTGTAAGAATTAACTCTTTGCCTACAGCATGCCATCACATGTCAGGACAGATACTGTAAGAATTAACTCTTTGCCTATTGCAGGACATCACATGTCAGGGACAGATACTGTAAGAATTGGCTCTTTGCCTATTGCAGGACATCACATGTCAGGACAGATACTGTAAGAATTAACTCTTTGCCTATTGCAGGACATCACATGTCAGGGACAGATACTGTAAGAATTAACTCTTTGCCTATTGCAGGACATCACATGTCAGGACAGATACTGTAAGAATTAACTCTTTGCCTATTGCAGGACATCACATGTCAGGGACAGATACTGTAAGAATTGGCTCTTTGCCTATTGCAGGACATCACATGTCAGGACAGATACTGTAAGAATTAACTCTTTGCCTATTGCAGGACATCACATGTCAGGGACAGATACTGTAAGAATTAACTCTTTGCCTACAGCATGCCATCACATGTCAGGGACAGATACTGTAAGAATTAACTCTTTGCCTATTGCAGGACATCACATGTCAGGACAGATACTGTAAGAATTGGCTCTTTGCCTACAGCATGCCATCACATATCAGGGACAGATACTGTAAGAATTAACTCTATGCCTACAGCATGCCATCACATGTCAGGGACAGATACTGTAAGAATTAACTCTTTGCCTACAGCATGCCATCACATGTCAGGGACAGATACTGTAAGAATTAACTCTTTGCCTACAGCATGCCATCACGTGTCAGGGACAGATACTGTAAGAATTAACTCTTTGCCTACAGCATGCCATCACATGTCAGGGACAGATACTGTAAGAATTAACTCTTTGCCTACAGCATGCCATCACATGTCAGGGACAGATACTGTAAGAATTAACTCTTTGCCTATTGCAGGACATCACATGTCAGGGACAGATACTGTAAGAATTAACTCTTTGCCTACAGCATGCCATCACATGTCAGGGACAGATACTGTAAAAATTGGCTCTTTGCCTATTGCAGGACATCACATGTCAGGACAGATACTGTAAGAATTAACTCTTTGCCTACAGCATGCCATCACATGTCAGGGACAGATACTGTAAGAATTAACTCTTTGCCTATTGCAGGACATCACATGTCAGGGACAGATACTGTAAGAATTGGCTCTTTGCCTATTGCAGGACATCACATGTCAGGGACAGATACTGTAAGAATTGGCTCTTTGCCTATTGCAGGACATCACATGTCAGGACAGATACTGTAAGAATTAACTCTTTGCCTATTGCAGGACATCACATGTCAGGGACAGATACTGTAAGAATTAACTCTTTGCCTATTGCAGGACATCACATGTCAGGACAGATACTGTAAGAATTAACTCTTTGCCTATTGCAGGACATCACATGTCAGGACAGATACTGTAAGAATTAACTCTTTGCCTACAGCATGCCATCACATGTCAGGGACAGATACTGTAAGAATTAACTCTTTGCCTATTGCAGGACATCACATGTCAGGACAGATACTGTAAGAATTGGCTCTTTGCCTACAGCATGCCATCACATGTCAGGGACAGATACTGTAAGAATTAACTCTTTGCCTATTGCAGGACATCACATGTCAGGACAGATACTGTAAGAATTAACACTTTGCCTACAGCATGCCATCACATGTCAGGGACAGATACTGTAAGAATTAACTCTTTGCCTATTGCAGGACATCACATGTCAGGACAGATACTGTAAGAATTAACTCTTTGCCTATTGCAGGACATCACATGTCAGGACAGATACTGTAAGAATTGGCTCTTTGCCTATTGCAGGACATCACATGTCAGGACAGATACTGTAAGAATTAACTCTTTGCCTATTGCAGGACATCACATGTCAGGACAGATACTGTAAGAATTAACTCTTTGCCTATTGCAGGACATCACATGTCAGGACAGATACTGTAAGAATTGGCTCTTTGCCTATTGCAGGACATCACATGTCAGGACAGATACTGTAAGAATTAACTCTTTGCCTATTGCAGGACATCACATGTCAGGACAGATACTGTAAGAATTGGCTCTTTGCCTATTGCAGGCCTCTCATCATTTTATTTATTCATTTAGTTTACACAATAATAAAATAATATCATTAAAACAACACATAGAAATACACAGTAAAAACCGACACTCTGCCTATTGCAGACCTCTCACCACATACATTCATTCCTTTCACTATATTCACTTATTTTAGACAGTAATAAAATATTTAACATTCAAACAACGCACACAAGTACATAATAACAGCTGACACCTTGGCTAGTGTAGGCCTCTAATCAGGACAAATCAATCTTAAAGACACCTATCACACACCTCTGTATATCACACACACACACACAAAATACACATACACATATACACGCATACACACGTGCATGCACACACACACACCTACCTGCAAAGTGAGAGCGTATGGATTGTCAGAAGCGACCTTCAGACCTTCAGCAGTTAATAGGGGGCCCAGCGGTACATCCAGTTCATAGGGATCTCCACACATCATACACATACACATCCTGAAACACAATATAAAATACATATAATAACAATAATAATTACTCTATTTTATACGGTGCCAAATCTTGACAATTCAAATCAAAGTGCACTCATACACCAGACATATGCATGCAATCAATGCAGACTACCTTAACTCTATTGTGACTGCACTTGCCACAGCTGAGCTCTCCTGCTGGCCTACGGCTGCCACAGTGAAATCACTGAGAACTGTCGCCTTTGAGCCATTTTCCATCGATTTTAGACAAAGAAACCGGCAAAACATAGCTGAAGCGCTCAACGGAAGTTCCCTCCACAAGGGAAGCAACTGCCAACTACTAACTCATTAGCATAACAAAAGTAGAGGGAGTTATATACCCTAGACCGTCTGTTACTATGATCGAAGTAGCCCGTCCTCAGTGAGAGCTCGCCAACTACTAACTCATTAGCATAACAAAAGTAGAGGGAGTTATATACCCTAGACCGTCTGTTACTATGATCGAAGTAGCCCGTCCTCAGTGAGAGCTCAGCTGTTACTTCAATCGAAGTAGCCCATCATCAAAGAGTTAAAACATACACACAAGAAAAGACCTACACAAACTAAGGGATAGAGGTAGTTGTAGAATTCATTGTCTGGAAAAGAGATGGAGTTTAAATTGGATTTAATAACAGAAAGGATAGGTGTTAGGCATAGGGAGAATGAAAGTCTGTTCTGGGCAGACGGTCTTGAGAAAGCAAAAGAACCCTGGCCAACAGCTGATAGCTTAAATCTATGAACCTGAAGGGAAAGAGTATCTGGAGCTGAGCGCAAGGTGCCAGTTGACGTATCAATATTGATGTTGTTGCAAAGATATGACGGAGCAGATTGGCGAATAGATTTGTAACAATGTATCCAGCTTAAGAGCAAAGGAGAGGACTGACATGATCAAACTTTCTTCCTACGGACAAGATCAGCAGCTGTGTTTTGTATGTGTTGCAGACACAGGAGAGAAGAAGCTGGTAGTCCAGAAGGACAGCATTACAGTAATCAAGACGAGACAAAATGAGAGATGTCACAAGCTTAGATACACCCTCAATCAAAAGATATTTTCGCATGTAACCAATGCACTGAACCTGACAGTTGCACAACTGGCAGGTCTGGGTCAGAAACTTCTGCATAGAAAGAGTATTGTCCAAGCTCACATCCAGGTTCAGATGATATTGTCACCTAGCTGGATGGTGTTCAGTTTAACAGAGAAAAGTTTGTTTTTGGTGCTTATGAGCATGGCTCTGGTTTTACTGTAGTTTGTTTTGTGTCATCCACACACACACACACACACACACACACACACACACACACACACACACACACACACACACACACACAGTGGTATGTCCAGTTCACACACACACACATATCCTGAAACACAATACATAATGTAAAACATATATTTTATACATAGACACACAACCAGTGGTACATTCAGCTCTCACCAGTCTTCACACACATCATGAAACACAATACACAACATAACACATACACTTTATACATACACATACACAATGATACATCCAGCTCATAGGTCTCCACACATCATACACATATACATCCTGAAAACAATACACATACATACACACAGAGCAGGACAAAGACTGAACCCCCTACAGTGATGCAAACAAATCAAACAGGTTTAAAATTACTAACACTACATTTGACAGCACGTGTTAAGTGGCTTACCTGTTCCATGGACATGAATACAGACAGTGTTTAGGGATGAGCTGATCAAAGCAAAATTCACAATTCATAAACCTGCTTAGCATGAGCCACGATCGTGGCTTCATTCGTATCTCCCGCTGAATACTGTCCGAACTATAAAGCAAATACAAACAGACCAATCTGAAGGCTTCTTTTGTGTTGCCTCTGCCACGGCTGTTTAAACCAGCCGCCGGGCGATCACTTAGTTTTCGGACACGGTGCCAGCGATTCGCACGCGAGAGGCGTGTTTTCCTGCTTACCCGCTGCGCTACACGGCCCGTCAGCGGTTTTGAGCTGTGAGTCATCGGTAGGCAAGCGGGACTGTGTGGCTGCCTTTGTGTGCCGTGATTACTACTGTTTCTACATTTCCCGCAATACTGCTTTGGTCATTTAGCCAATTATGCAATTATCAATCTTACCGAAAAGTAGACTCTCTCCCCTACACATAGATATCAAACACGAACTGGTTTGTTGCCATAATGCGTAACGGGATTACACAGAAAAGGAGAACGATTCTGAAAATATCGCGTCTTCACTGTTTCATAAGAAAAATAAGCCAACTTCCAACAACGAAAACAAGAGTTCACCAGTTATTACAGCAGAAAGAAACACATACAGAGGAAGAGTAAAGTATGTTTTAACAGACTGACTTATCAAACGGATCTTTTTTGGCTTCTTGTGGAGGTAGCGGTGGGTAAATCGAGATCACCGATAACGGCATAGACTCCATTATCTTTCACACTAGCACCAACATTTCACTGATAGTCTTGTATACGGCAATCTCCTTACTGCCATAGTAGGAATGTATGCACACATGTCCGTGCAAGAGTCAAGATTGGGATCACGATACTGAGACGACCATTCATTAAAAAAAATGGAAAGACACAGAGAGCGATAGAGAGAGAGAGGGGGGGGGGGGGGTGGAGGGAGAGAAAACAATACATTTACGAGAACTTTAGGTTCACTGGTATTAAAAAGAACTAAAAACTCATGAATATCATACCCACTTAACTACACTGAAATCTTTCTGTCTGCCTGTCTGTCGCTCTCTCTCTCCACACACACACACACACACACACACAAACAAACAAACAAACAAACAAACAAAAACAAACACACGCACAAGAATACTATGTAGATCTATTTTGCTTAACAATGATAATAATACTCAAAAGTCTTTAATTACTTATTTCATTCATGAAATGCATACACATAAACATCCAAGCAGACAGACAGACAGACAGGCAGGCAGACAGACAGACAGACAGACAGACAGAGAGAGAGAGAGAGAGAAGAGAGAGAGAGAGAGAGAGAGAGAGAGAGAGAGAGAGAGGAGAGAGAGAGAGAGAGAGAGAGAGAGAATACTTTGCACTTCGCTTAATGTCTTTGGGCCCTTATTGTCTCATGAAATGTGCATGCACACACACACACACACACACACACACACACACACACACACACACACACACACAACAAAAACAAAAGAAAATAAACAGAGATAATCAACGACTACAACATGCAAAACCTGACTCTGGTCATCTCAGTACACTGATATTTCAAACGAAAATGTCCAAGGCAACACTATACACAATTATCAAGCACAAAGGAATTCTGCGACAGTGTGTACGTGGTAAGCGTTATCCAGAGGACTGAAATGATACCAACATTCACTGAAGACTCTAAAGATTAATGAGCTGCCAGAACCAGTAACCATCATTCGCCTTGCCGGCATCCTTGTTTACCTTAGCTGTCACATGTGTTATTACGATACGCTATACGTGGCCCCTAAGCCCAAAACATGAAAAATGAAAAACAGCCGTCCTCTACAGACAACATTCTCCTAATGTGTGCCTTTACTTTTATTCGAGAACTGGCATTTGGATTTTACCGGCGTTGGAACATTGATCATTTCACGGTCGAAGATTGAAAATCATGTCAACACCGTCTTTCATTCTCTTTCTTCTCTGTGCGTTTAGTTAGACACTTACATGCACGTAACGTGTTGAGTTACATATCATTTTATTGAGAAAAATCTAATCTTTTTAATGATGCACATTACAGACCAATACAAACAAAGCTCTTGAGAAAATTAGTGGAAAACTGAAGTTACTTGTTTGTAATAGTTACTACTGCGCTTATACAGCGTAGCGAGATCGCCGGTAACAAGGCAGAGCTACGAGCTCCTATTTCTAGGTCAGGGCAGCACTCAGTGGGCTTCGCGCTGCTACAGCTGCCGCCGCGGGACGAAACTAAGTGATCACCCTTAAACAGCCGTGCTGCCTTCTTCCTTTCACACAGTCGCCATTTTGCTGTTCTTCAACTGATTTCTACAAGTTTCTGCACAAAAATGAGTGAGATTGTGATTGACTGTGAGGTTGACAAGTTGGGACTCTTGCTGACAATGACTGTGACAATGATTATGAGGTAACTATGGCTTGTTGTTTTTGGTTCTAAATGAACAAGCAAGGTTCAAGCACATGATGAATGGTATTTTTAGCACATCAGTCACTGATGGAAAGCGAGTTGTTGTTCAGTCTGGTTCATTTACAATGTACTTCTCACTGCATGTGTGCGGATGTGTTTTTTATTCTAACACTCTGTAATTTCAGTTTCTCCTGCAAACAGGCGTTCATTTTATTTTCATTGTGCAGCTCAGGATTTCTCCTTTCTAAATACATGTATACTTTTCTAAGAAATGTTTGCACGAGAGCAGCAAAAATTAAAAACAATTAATACCCGTTGACAAGTTGGCTCCCATAATTTTACACCATTGTCTTACAGCACACTTTAGATTATGTATCGTGCCAAAGGGGTTAACTTTGTTCTCTCTCTCTCTCTCTCTCTCTCTCTCCCCCTCTCTCTCTCACACACACACACACACACACACACACACACACGCACACACACGCACACACACACACACACACACACACACACACACACAGATGTGCACATAAAGAGACACACACACAAAGAAACACAAACATACACAAAGAAAACACACACAAAGAAACGCACACACACACACACACAGAGACACTCAAAAAAAAACACACACACGCACACAAACACACACACAAAGAAACACACACACACGCACACAAACACACACACAAAGAAACACACACACACGCACGCACATAAAAGACAGACACACCTGATATCAGGTTGTGGTGATGCAGACAGTGTCCAGTGTGAAGACCCATGTGTGCTGTGTGTGATGACAGCCTGCAGAGCACTGTGGATGGGACCTTGACCAAACAGCTGCTGTCCCTCTCCCCACCCTCCATCAGCCCCTTCACCATCCTCTCCACCTTCACCCTCCTCCACAATCTCCCAGTCCTCTTCCACCACTGCCTCCACAAAGTCTGTATGCAACCTGGGACACACACACACACACACACACACACACACACACACACACACACACACACACACACACACACACCAAGAGGCATTATGTAGCACTTCTTGATAAAACACACACACACACACACAAAGAGGCATTATGTAGCACTTCTTGATAAAACACACACACACACATACACACACACAGAGGCATTATGTAGCACTTCTTGATAAAACAAACAAACAAACAACACACACACACACACACACAACACAGAGGCATCATGTAGCACTTCTTGATAAAACAAACACACACACACACACACACACAGAGGCATTATGTAGCACTTCTTGATAAAACACAGACAGCACACACACAGGCATTATGTAGCACTTCTTGATAATACACACAAACACACACAGGCATTATGTAGCACTTCTTGATAACACACACACACACACACACACAGAGGCATCATGTAGCACTTCTTGATAAAACACACACAGAGGCATCATTTAGCACTTCTTGATAAAACACACACAGAGGCATCATTTAGCACTTCTTGATATAACACACACACACACACACACACACACACACACACACACACACACACGCAAAGGCATCATGTGGCACTTCTTGATAAAACGCACACACACAAAGGCATCATGTGGCACTTCTTGATAAAACGCACACACACAGGAGGCATCATCAGTGGCACTTCTTGATAAAATGCACACACACAGAGGCATCAAGTGGCACTTCTTGATAAAACGCACACACACAGAGGCATCACGCGGCACTTCTTGATCACACACACACACACACACACACACACACACAGAGTTTTAGTTCAATATGTTGATGATCTTTGTATGTGGATACAGATAGATATGAAAAAGAAAACTCCACTGCGCTGTGTGAATTATACTTATACACTGAATACTTATGTACAAAAGCTCAAAAGAGTTTAAATCTCTTGACAGTAGTTTGCAAGCAGCCATGGGGACAAGATTCATCAGTCCCTCCTACATCTACGTAAATCACTCATTAGATCTAAACTAACCTATGCCCACTAAATCTTCTTCAGCACACTGAAACACTTATAAAAACAGAAAAGCACAGAATGTAAAGGTTTAAAACTTGCGCTTGGCCTTCCAATGCATGCTTCCAGCGTTCGCGTATATAGTGAGATTTAATATGATGCCGCTGGATGAACACAGGAAAGTCGCCTCTACTAAATTTATGCTAAGAAACACCACTGTTGAGAATGGTTTGAAACCTGATATTAATTAAGATCAGACGTTGACTTTCCAAAACGAGCCAGATCAATTTCTTCACAGGTCACATTTGCAACATACACATATGACGTCATAAAAGGATCTAGAAGCAGATCCAATATCCATAAGATCTTCATTCTCACCGGTGTCTAGCTGGGAAATCCTAAAAGTACAATGTGATATACATCACACTGATCTGAAAACCTAAGACAATGTAAACTTATTAGCCAATGGAGGCAAATGTCATACTGAAAACTTTTATCCCAATCATTTAAAACTTTACACTGATGGATCATTAACTGACTAAACAGCAGGTTCAGCATTTTCAATACCTGATCTAAAACAAAAAATAACAAACACCAGGTTGATGCTGCTTGTATCTTGTTTTCCTTTTGTACAGTGAATCATGACCTTGAAAATATGGTGTGTGTGTGTGTGTGTGATGTGTGTGTGTGTGTGTGTGTGTGTGTGTGTGTGTGTGTGTGTGTGTGTGTGTGTGTGTGTGTGTGTGTGTGTGTGTGTGTGTGTTGTGTGTGTGTGTGTGTGTGTGTGTGTGTGTTTTGTGTGTGTGTGTGAATGGTGTGTTGTGTGTGTGTGTGTGTGTGTGTGTGTGTGTGTGTGTGTGTGTGTGTGTGTGTGTGATGTGTGTGGTGTTGTGTATGTGTGTGTGTGTGTGTGTGTGTGTGTGTGTGTGTGTGTGGTGTGTGTTGTGTGTGTGTGTGTTGTGTGTGTGTGAATGTGTGTGGTGTGTGTGTGTGGTGTGTGTGGTGTGTGTGTTGTGTGTGTGTGTGTGTGTGTGTGTGTGTGTGTGTGTGTGTGGTGTGTGTGTGTGTGTGTGTGTGTGTGTGTGTGTGTGTGATGTGTGTGATTGTGTGTGTGTGTGTGTGTGTGTGTGTGATGTGATGTATGTGTGTTGTGTGAGTTGTGTTGTATGTTCCGTGAGCCAATTGTGGTTGTTGTGATAGATGTTATATGTGTGTGTTGTCGAGCATGCATGAGGACAAAGGGCATGCCATGCGCCATCCACTGGTCACGGTCTCCCTGCCACACCAGCCATTGTTGTAGCGACTTCTCCACGTAGTGTAGTGTGTCTTCGCTGTCATACACACACAGACATCTGCACAACACATTAATGACACGATATCAATACTCCATCCACTGATCACAGTCTCCCTGCCACACACAGACACCCTGCTCAACACATTAATGACACGACATCAATACTCCATCCACTGATCACAGTCTCCCTGTCACCCAGACATCCTGCTCAACACATTAATGACACGACATCAATACTCCATCCACTGATCACAGTCTCCCTGTCACCCAGACACCCTGCTCAACACATTAATGACACGACATCAATACTCCATCCACTGATCACAGTCTCCCTGCCACACACAGACACCCTGCTCAACACATTAATGACACGACATCAATACTCCATCCACTGATCACAGTCTCCCTGTCACAGACACCCTGCTCAACACATTAATGACATGACATCAATACTCCATCCACTGATCACAGTCTCCCTGCCACACACAGACACCCTGCTCAACACACTAATGACACGACATCAATACTCCATCCACTGATCACAGTCTCCCTGCCACACACAGACACCCTGCTCAACACACTAATGACATGACATCAATACTCCATCCACTGATCACAGTCTCCCTGTCACAGACACCCTGCTCAACACATTAACCTTTAGCAAGCCGCATTCGTTTGGTTAAATTTCTGCCTGCAGCCACATTCTTTTTGGGTGACTGAAAAACGTGCACACCTACCTACTTCAAATTGTAATTTCTTTTCTATTGTTTGTACAGTTATAAAATTTGGAGTGAATGTAGAGGAATGAATAAGGAACATGCTGATACCAACCATTGTGTGTTTTGTGTATACTTTTATTATGAAAAAAAAAATGACATGACAAACAAAAATGACTTACAGGTGTTTATGAGTCCTGGAGTCCTGGAGTGCACTGGGTCTTGAAATGCACCAGACTATGGTACCTATCGAAACAGGGATATGGGCAGAGAGGTACTCGACACTTCTGACAGATGGTGGTCTGGTGACGTCTGAAAGTGCGATCAGAGCAGACAGCACAGTCGGGTCGAGTTGGCTTTCCATTCGCCAGGCGCTTGTCAGTGATAACAAGCTTGTGCTCATAATTCACCACTCTTTCTGGAGAATTGTCAGACTGTCTGCCTCTCCTGTGGCTCACACCAGACTCATAGCCCTCCAGAAGCTGGTGGACAATCCACAGACAGAATTTCTGAGCACAGACTCGACCCCCATACTTGTGCCGCCAGATCACAAGAGCATTACAGAAACAGACTTCCAGGAGATAGAAAAAGACTTTTTTCCACCACTTTTTGCTCTTGTGAAGGATCATATAGAATGACAAGGCCTTGTCTGCTCTATCAACACCACCCATGTGCTTGGAGTAGGCCTGAACAGCACAGGGCTTCTGAACAACTCGCATATGGCCAGCACGACATTGTGACTGAACTTCCTTTCTGAAAGTCTCTGCAGAGTGAACACTGGTGATCATATTCACAGGCCTTTTGTCCTTCCAGGCAATGTACAGAGTGTGGTCAACCTTCTCTGTGATGGGTTCAGCACCCACAGCAGGATTTGCTATAGCATTCCGTCGTACAGAGTGACTTAACCCTCTGACTTCTGCACACTGTCCACCGTGCTAGCAAAGCAAAAACTTAATCCTTTGATTCCCTCAACCTATCCATCAGCTTCCAGCTTCCTGTAGAAAGCTGGTGAATAAGGAGAACAAGTCAAAGGTTAAGTTTTTGCAGTTCGTGGATAAGATATGGGAGTCGAAGGGTTAATGACACTGGTCGCGGCCTTTTTAACTGTGAGAAAGTGATATAGCACCACAGAAAAGTACTGGCAAAAAGTATTAACCGTGAGATAAAGTGATACAGCACGCTACGTACTCGCTACGTACGATTATGCCCCTTGCCATCCCCTGATATGCACCATTTGTATAGGCCATGAGAAAAATTCTCATACAAACAAATGAAATCAGAGACTTTTGAAATTTGGCAGGTCATATATTAAAAGATTGGTGTACAAAATGCTGAAATTTCAACTGTCTAACCCTCATGGTTGCTGAGTAATGGTAAAAGTAAAATTAAAGACATTTTCAGTTGAAAAATGTCTTACAAAATACACAGGTCAATACATCAGTTCCTACGGTCACATTCTGAATAAAATTTCATAAAATCCAACATGCACACACTCCACGTGCACCGAAGGAAGAGACCGTGTTGAACAGCGCCGAGTTGTTGAGTATTATTCAGCCATTTCCTTTTCCATCGTCTGCTTCACTGCGGAGATAGTGGGTCGTGAACTTTGCACTGTCCACTCACCAACTGCGCAGTACAGTGACCTCATGGCCCGAAACGAGGCTAGGAATGACCAAAGAATCTATTTCGGGCTCTACTTTTGGTTAACGAAAATACTGAAAGCCCCGTGAATTTTCAAAACTCAAGTCGGATTTCTCCGACGATCATAGACAAGCGTTGTTGAGACATGATTGGGAAATCCCGATGCTCATAGCGAGAGAGTTAACTGTGGGATAAGTGATATTGCACCACAGACAAGTACTGGCAAAAAGTATTAACTGTGAGACAAAGTGATACAGCACTACAGACATCTATTGGACACAGTACTTTTAACAGTGAGATAAAGTGATATAGCACTACAGACATCTATTGGACACAGTACTTTTAACTGTGAGACAAAGTGATACAGCACTACAGACATCTATTGGACACAGTACTTTTAACAGTGAGACAAAGTGATATAGCACTACAGACATCTATTGGACACAGTACTTTTAACTGTGAGATAAAGTGATACAGCACTACAGACATCTATTGGACACAGTACTTTTAACTGTGAGACAAAGTGATACAGCACTACAGACATCTATTGGACACAGTACTTTTAACTGTGAGATAAAGTGATACAGCACTACAGACATCTATTGGACACAGTACTTTTAACTGTGAGATAAAGTGATACAGCACTACAGACATCTATTGGACACAGTACTTTTAACTGTGAGATAAAGTGATATAGCACTACAGACATCTATTGGACACAGTACTTTTAACTGTGAGACAAAGTGATACAGCACTACAGACATCTATTGGACACAGTACTTTTAACGTGAGATAAAGTGATATAGCACTACAGACATCTATTGGACACAGTACTTTTAACTGTGAGATAAAGTGATACAGCACTACAGACATCTATTGGACACAGTACTTTTAACGTGAGATAAAGTGATACAGCACTACAGACATCTATTGGACACAGTACTTTTAACTGTGAGATAAAGTGATACAGCACTACAGACATCTATTGGACACAGTACTTTTAACAGTGAGATAAAGTGATACAGCACTACAGACATCTATTGGACACAGTACTTTTAACTGTGAGATAAAGTGATATAGCACTACAGACATCTATTGGACACAGTACTTTTAACTGTGAGATAAAGTGATACAGCACTACAGAATCTATTGGACACAGTACTTTTAACTGTGAGATAAAGTGATATAGCACTACAGATTTGCACAGTACTTTTATGTGACAATGTAGATAAACATTATTGCCATTTACTTGATAAGGTACAGCATACAGACATGGAACAGTACTTAACGGATAAGGATACGCCTACGAATATTGCACAGTACTTAACGTGGATAAAGGATATAGCATACAGACATTATTGGACCAGTACTTTAACGTGAGATAAGTGATACGCACTACAGATTCTATTGACACAGTATTAATGTATAAAGTGTATGCACTACAGAATATGGACACATATTTTAACGTGAGATAAAGTGAATAGCACTACAGAATCTATGGACCATACTTAGTGATAAGTGATAAGCCACAGACATCTATTGGACACACTTAACTGTGAGATAAGTGATAAGCACTACAGATACTATTGGACACAGTACTTTTAACTGTGAGAAAAGTGATACAGCACTACAGACACTATTGGACACAGTACTTTTAACGTGAGAAAAGTGATAAGCACTACAGACTCTATTGGACACAGTACTTAACTGTGAGATAAAGTGATATAGCATACAGAATCATGGACACAGTACTTACAGTGAGATAAGGATAAGCATACAGACATCTATTGGACACAGTACTTTAACTGTAGACAAGTGATACAGCACTAAGCTCTATTGGACACATCTTACTGTAGATAAGTGATACAGCATACAGATTCTATGGACACAGTACTTTAACTGTGAGATAAGTGATACAGCACTACAGAATCTATGACACAGTACTTACGTGAGATAAGTGATAGCACTACAGACTCTATGGACACAGTACTTTTAACTGTGAGAAAGTGATACAGCATAAGATATCTATGGAACAGTACTTTAACAGTGAGATAAGTGTAAGCATACAGATCTATTGGACACAGTATTAACGTGAGAAGTGATACAGCACTACAGACATCTTTGACACAGTCTTTTACGTGAGATAAAGTGTAAGCATACAGAATCTATTGGACACAGTACTTTTAATGTGAGATAAAGTGATAAGCACTACAGACATCTATTGGACACAGTATTTTAACAGTGAGAAAGTGATACAGCATACAGACATTATTGGACACAGTACTTACTGTGAGAAAAGTGATACAGCATACAGAATCTATTGGACACATCTTTTAATGTGAGATAAGTGATATGCACTCAGATCTATGGACACAGTATTAACGTGAGATAAAGTGATGCATACAGACATCTTTGGACACAGTACTTTTACTGTGAGATAAAGTGATAAGCACTACAGACATCTATTGGAACAATCTTTTAACTGTGAGATAAGTGATACAGCACTACAGATATCTATTGGACACAGTACTTTTAACGTGAGATAAGTGATATAGCACTACAGACATCTATTGGACACAGTACTTTTAACTGTGAGATAAAGTGATATAGCACTACAGACATCTATTGGACACAGACTTTTAACTGTGAGATAAAGTGATACAGCACTACAGAATCTATTGGACACAGTACTTTTAACTGTGAGATAAAGTGATACAGCACTACAGAATCTATTGGACACAGTACTTTTAACAGTGAGATAAAGTGATATAGCACTACAGACATCTATTGGACACAGTACTTTTAACTGTGAGAAAGTGATACAGCACTACAGACATCTATTGGACACAGTACTTTTAACGTGAGACAAAGTGATACAGCACTACAGACATCTATTGGACACAGTACTTTTAACTGTGAGATAAAGTGATACAGCACTACAGACATCTATTGGACACAGTACTTTTAACTGTGAGATAAAGTGATACAGCATACAGATATCTATTGGACACAGTACTTTTAACAGTGAGATAAAGTGATATAGCACTACAGACATCTATTGGACACAGTACTTTTAACTGTGAGACAAAGTGATACAGCACTACAGACATCTATTGGACACAGTACTTTTAACTGTGAGACAAAGTGATACAGCACTACAGACATCTATTGGACACAGTACTTTTAACTGTGAGACAAAGTGATACAGCACTACAGACATCTATTGGACACAGTACTTTTAACAGTGAGATAAAGTGATATAGCACTACAGACATCTATTGGACACAGTACTTTTAACTGTGAGATAAAGTGATATAGCACTACAGACATCTATTGGACACAATTCTTTTAACTGTGAGATAAAGTGATACAGCACTACAGACATCTATTGGACACAGTACTTTTAACTGTGAGATAAAGTGATACAGCACTACAGACATCTATTGGACACAGTACTTTTAACTGTGAGACAAAGTGATACAGCACTACAGATATCTATTGGACACAGTACTTTTAACTGTGAGATAAAGTGATATAGCACTACAGACATCTATTGGACACAGTACTTTTAACTGTGAGATAAAGTGATATAGCACTACAGACATCTATTGGACACAGTACTTTTAACAGTGAGATAAAGTGATACAGCACTACAGACATCTATTGGACACAGTACTTTTAACAGTGAGATAAAGTGATATAGCACTACAGACATCTATTGGACACAGTACTTTTAACAGTGAGATAAAGTGATACAGCACTACAGACATCTATTGGACACAGTACTGGGAAATAAGTTTGATGAAACAATGATCAATGTATGTATGAACCAGGAAATAAGTTTGATGAAACAATGATCAATGTATGAACCAGGAAATAAGTTTGATGAAACAATGATCAATGTATGTATGAACCAGGAAAGAAGTTTGATGAAACAATGATCAATGTATGTATGAACCAGGAAAGAAGTTTGATGAAACAATGATCAATGTATGTATGAACCAGGAAATAAGTTTGATGAAACAATGATCAATGTATGTATAAACCAGGAAAGAAGTTTGATGAAACAATGATCAATGTATGAACCAGGAAATAAGTTTGATGAAACAATGATCAATGTATGAACCAGGAAATAAGTTTGATGAAACAATGATCAATGTATGGTATGAATCAGGAAAGAAGTTCGATGAAACAATGATCAATGTATGTATGAACCAGGAAATAAGTTTGATGAAACAATGATCAATGTATGAACCAGGAAATAAGTTTGATGAAACAATGATCAATGTATGTATGAACCAGGAAAGAAGTTTGATGAAACAATGATCAATGTATGAACCAGGAAAGAAGTTTGATGAAACAATGATCAATGTATACATGTATGAACCAGGAAAGAAGTTTGATGAAACAAAGATCAATGTATGAACCAGGAAATGTCTGATGATACAATGATTAATGTATAAATACGAACCATGATCAATATATGTACAAACTGGCAAATAAATCTCACGAAGCAATGATCAATGTATGTATGAACCAGGACAGGAAATATGTCTGATGAAATTATGTTTAATTATATGAACTGGGAAATACGTTTGAAAAAATTACGTTTAATTGTATGAACTGGGAAATATGATGATGAAATTATGTTTGGTTATATGAACTGGGAAATGTTAAATGACATAATGTTCAATACATTTATGAATTGGGAAATATGTTTGATGAAATTACGGTTTAATTACATGAACTTGGGAAATACGTTGAAATTATGTTGAATTATATGAACTGGGAAATACGATTGACAAAATTATGATTAATTATATGAACTGGGAAATGTGTTCGGTGAAACAATGTTCAATGCATGTACAGGATGGGAAAAAGTTTGATGAAACACAGTTTATCATATGTAAGCTGGGAAAGGTCTGATAGAACAATGCTCATGCAACAGGTTGGCCAGTGATGCCCATATATATACACTAGGCAGGCACACTGCTGAATGTGTCAACACACTAAGAGGGCAAGATTGTCCAGTGATGCTCATACACTAGGCAGGCACACTGCTGAATGTGTCAACACACTAAGAGCAGCAGGATCAGTCTGTGAAGGAAATGGACTGGTGTGTGATGGGTGGACTGGGGCCATGTGGGGCAAACATGACTAGATGTAAATACCCTGTGACAACGCAATGTGAGGCGTCCTGAATGGCAAAGGAATCAAACATGCGGGGTCCAGGGAACAGTTAGATTTATGTCAGATGACAAACTTACCGTGTGGTTTAAAATTAGCAGTGCCCAGCGCATTCTGTTCTCTGCTTACGTCACCATCAATGGGTCTGTAATCTAAGCTGTACACCACACCTCCCCAGCTGTATTCGTCATCCACACAGTATTTCTGTTCAAACATAAAGTTTTACTACACTGTACACCACACTCCCCAGCTGTATTCGTCATCCACGCAGTATTTCTGTTCAAACATAAAGTTTTACTATGACAAAGAAATGTACTTTCCTCAGGATGTGAACAGTATTCTAACAGACACAGATGAAATACCGATTTCAACTTCAGGGTCTTCAACAGGGACAGAAACAACACACAAGCACATTTCCAACACAGAAACAACATACAGACACAGTTACAACACAGAAACAACACACACACACATTTGCAACACAGAAACAACACACAAACCTTTACAACACACAAACAACATACAGACACAGTTACAACACAGAAACAACACACACACATTTACAACACAGAAACAACACACAAACATTTACAACACAAACAGAACATACACACACAGTTACAATACAGAAACAACACACAAACATTTACAACACAGAAACAACATACACACACATTTACAACACAGAAACAACACACAAACATTTACAACACAGAAACAACACACAAACATTTACAACACACAAACAACATACAGACACAGTTACAACACAGACAGAACATACACACACAGTTACAACACAGAAACAACACACAAACATTTACAACACACAAACAACATACAGACACAGTTACAACACAGACAGAACATACACACACAGTTACAACACAGAAACAACACACACACATTTACAACACACAAACAACACACAAACATTTACAACACAGACAGAACATACAGACACAGCTACAACACAGAAACAACACACACACATTTACAACACAGAAACAACACACAAACACTTACAACACAGACAGAACATACACACACAGTTACAACACAGAAACAACACACACACATTTACAACACAGAAACAACACACAAACATTTACAACACAGAAACAACACACACAGTTACAACACAGATAGAACATACACACACATTTACAACACATTTACAACACACACACATTTACAACACAGACAGAACATACACACACAGTTACAACACAGAAACAACAAGCAGTTAACAAGTTGTACAACAGGTACAGATGAGTGAAGGGGACTTGAGGGGAGAGACAGTGCACACAGCTTCTGGGGGTGGGGTGGGGGGGGTGGGGGGGGGGGAAATATATAGGGCGTAAGCTTGTTCTTGCCTGCGTGAGCTGTGTGTGTATTGAATGTAAATGTTTGTGCATGTGACAGGAAGAGGCATACACTTTGAACAAGGGGTAGAGGGTTTTACAAAATGAGGTAAGAGGTGGGGGTAAACGAGAGGAAGAAAAAAAAAAACAATGACAGTCTAAATACTACACAAACGTCACCAATACACCACCACCAAGACATCCTCACACTCCAATCCTGACCCACCACATACAGATCATACATGTATCCTCCCATAAAGTTGTAGATGACCTGACCCACCACATATATGCATCGCCCCATAAAGTTGTAGATGACCTGATCCTGACCCACCACATACAGATCATACATGTATCCCCCCATAAAGTTGTAGATGACCTGACCCACCACATACAGATCATACATGTATCGCCCCATAAAGTTGTAGATGACCTGACCCACCACATACACATCATACATGTATCGCCCCATGAAGTTGTAGATGACCTGACCCACCACATACAGATCATACATGTATCGCCACATAAAGTTGTAGATGACCTGACCCACCACATACAGATCATACATGTATCCCCCATAAAGTTGTAGATGACCTGACCCTGACCCACCACATACAGATCATACATGTATCCCCACTAAGTTGTAGATGACCTGACCCACCACATACAATCATACATGTATCACCCATAAGTTGTAGATGACATACCCACCACATACAGATCATACATGTATCGCCCCATAAAGTTGTAGATGACATGACCCACCACATACAGATCATACATGTATCCCCCATAAAGTTGTAGATGACCTGACCCACCACATACACGTATCCCCCATAAAGTTATAGATGACCTGACCCACCACATACACATCATACATGTATCCCCCATAAAGTTGTAGATGACATGACCCACCACATACAAATCATACATGTATCGCCCCATAAAGTTGTAGATGACATGACCCACCACATACAGATCATACATGTATCCCCCATAAAGTTGTAGATGACCTGACCCACCACATACAGATCATACATGTATCCCCCATAAAGTTGTAGATGACATGACCCACCACATACAGATCATACATGTAAAGTCCCATAAAGTTGTAGATGACATGACCCACCACATACAGATCATACATGTAAAGCCCCATAAAGTTGTAGATGACATGACCCACCACATACAGATCATACATGTAAAGCCCCATAAAGTTGTAGATGACTGACCACCACATACAGATCATACATGTAAAGCCCCATAAAGTTGTAGATGACGTGATCCACCACATACAGATCATACATGTATCGCCCATAAAGTTGTAGATGACATGACCCACCACATACAGATCATACATGTATCGCCCCATAAGTTGTAGATGACATGACCCACCACATACAGATCATACATGTATCTAGCAATGCCGCATGAAAAATTGAAATTGGGTTTTGAGTTAAAAGATTTATATGGTTTTGAAGATATTGTTGTTCTGAGTAAAAAGCAGTTTAAATTTTTCAGATCGGACTATTAGTTCACGAGATATTCGAATTTGAAGCGTCAAAAATTTCTTAAATTTTGGTACCACGTCTTAGTGGGACAAAGAAGGACCAGCTGTCACAGAACAAACTCATCAAATGGCATGGTATGCTGATTTTGCTGGAAATGACATTCATTTTGTAATTGTGAGAGACAGACAGGACCAAATGTCATAAAATTTTGATCGTTGATGTATTTTTGTATGCCGAATTGAATGAAACCATTATCGTAACTCTGCGACGAGCCATTTTTGTCTTATTACAGGAAACGTGATATTTGGCATGTTTTATCTGTTTTTCATTAATAATTGCCCATATTGTATTAATAACAGACAAAAATGAAGCTAGAAACAAAACAAGGATATATAATCATTTCATGAGATAGATATAAAATCATTTTGCTCATCGTTCAAGTGTCTTATTACTGCAAATTAAACCAAAAAAGTCACGACTCGCTACTTCAGTAGTCTTATGAATAATTTGTAGTATTTCATCAGTTTCTGTACATATAAAAGGAAATCTGAGAATCAATGACTTCTGGAATCACTTAAATAGTTGAAATATTAAAAATTACTGCATGCTTTTATGCTGCAGGCTATCCAAAAATATCATCTGATCAATATTCTACTAAAAACTAAACACACACACATACACATACACATACACACACACACAAGAGGAAAACATATCAGACAAGATTTTTGCACAGTACATTTGATTTTTATTTTATTCATCAGTGTTTAGAAAACTGACTGACTGACTGTGAATGAGTCAAGTCCCCGAACACTTAGCACAGCCAGCGTCCAAAGAAAACTTCTGGGAGGATATGGGACCACTCACCATTCAGGAACAGGTCACTTAACTCCTAGTCCTACAATAGAGAAATATATGAATTTCTGCATAATATATACTATTCATTGAGAGACTGGAAAGGAAAGGAAACCATAATGCATAGTCTCCACATCAATATTACTTTAACATTAAGCCCAAACTCGCGACTTTGATTTTTAGCATATTACTGGTAAAAATCCATCAAAGCAGAGCAATCCTGCTAAGTGTTTCCAGTGTACTCTTACCCTTTAATACGAATCAATAATAGGCTACTACTAAATAAAATGCAATCTTCCCGTTAAAACAAATTAATGACAATAGGCATATCCTTTCCAGATACTGACTACAAATTGAAACAACTACGTAAGCTAATGGATGGCCTACTTTACAAATAATACAACTCACAGCCTTCTATTCAGTTTCAAAACCTAAATATAGAATATTATAACAATAAACAATGAACAGAAGATTTTGTTTTGTGACATTCTAAATCTCTATGTGTATTAGTAGCTCGGCTAGTTTTGCGCTGTCAAAGACTAGATCTAGCAATCAACAGATCAAGTTCTGTTTTATCTGTAACATTGTATTTTTCAAGAAAAGGACTACTGCGTTTGAACTCGATTCGGAGTTGTTAGCCGAAGCTTGATTTGTCAACCATTTCCTTCCCGAGGTCATGCTAATTCGCATGTCGCTGTGTAGACTTGCTCACCCCATGACGGGCGAGCTTACTACTAAAAATACTATGTGATCGACGGGCTTCCCGGGGCCGTGGAAAATGGGTTTGCCCAAACAGGGGTAACCCGCCTCCTCCAACTCTCTCTCTCTCTCTCACTCAAATTTTAAATGAATGAATAAACAGATCTAAATAATTTTTTTTTCAAATCAACAAACAATTCTGTGCAAGTCAATGTACTTTCCTTGACATGAATCTCTCTCTCTCTCTCTCTCTCTCAGAGAACAAAAAATGAATAAATAACAAAAAATGAATAAATAAGTAAATAGGCCCCAGTACATTCATATCCAAGTCATTGTTAAAACTTGCCGAGCTGAAACTTGCACAGCGTTCTGTTTCGCGTTGTAGGCCTACTCAGGCTACTGGCGTCGGCACATTCCGACGTTGATCTGGTACAGATCCTCATGTAAAAAGTTGGCGTACGGCCGTATTTTAAATCAAATTAATTTCATATTATTATTTATTATTATGAACATTTAGTACGCCTAATCAAATTAATGCCCTAAGCGTTTACAATGGCAAAACATATAACCAGAATCACAAGCACACACACACACGCCCACAGAAGCACCCACACACACACAAACACACACACACACACACAAACACACACACAGCATGACATGCAAATACAATACACATTGACACTAAGACACTATAATGTCACCATTACATTACATGGGGGGAAGGGGGCAGAGATTACCAGTTTTGGGAAACAGGTGAGTTTTGAGGGAGCGTTTGAATGTGGACAGAGAGGGTGAGTATCTAAGAGAGCGAGGTAACTGATTCCAGATGGTTGGAGCTTGATAGGAAAAAGAACGCTGCCCAAACCTTTTAGTGCGGACTATGGGGATACTATAGAGACGGGTATCAGATGAGGACCGCAAAGCTCGAGATGGCGTGTAGAGATGTAACAGATGGGTGAGATACTCAGGACAGGAAGACTCAATAGATTTGAAGCAGAGGCAGGCAATCTTGTAGGATATTCTTTGCTGAACAGGGAGCCAGTGGAGAGAACAGAGCAATGGCGTAACATGGTTAAATTTTGAAGAGCGGAAGATGAGACGGGCAGCATGATTTTGAACTTTCTGAAGTTTGTTAATGAGATGAGAGGGGGAACCAGAAAAAAGAGCATTACAGTAATCGAGACGGGATAGAACAAATGCACAGACAAGAGCCTTTGTCGTGTCTTCTGAGAGGAGGTGACGGATAGAAGCAATTCGGCGGAGTTCAAGAAAACAAGTCCGACAGACGTTGCTCACATGCTGGTGGAAGGACAGGGTTTGATCAAGAGTTACACCAAGGTTACGGGCAAAATGGGAGAGAGGGATAGATGAGTCAACAAGTGTGACAGAGGTTGGAAGAGAGGGGTGATTTTGGAGTTTGAGTGGGGTGATCAAGATCAATTCGGATTTCTCTTCATTTAATTTCAGTTTGTTTTCAGTCATCCAATCCTTCAGGTCAGCTACACAAGATTGGGTTTTCTGGATCATGATGGGAAGGTCAGGGAGAGGCCCAGAGACATACAGCTGATTGTCATCCGAGAAAGAATGATGCTGAAGCAGGTGTTCTTGGACAATAGAGGAGACAGGGTAGGTGTAGAGAATGAAAAGTAGGGGGCCCAGAACAGATCCTTGTGGCACTCCGTAAATCAGACAGGAAGGATTAGAAGAAGATGCATATAGAAAAAAGCATGTAAAATCGAATCCCGCCGACGACAAGTTCCAAAAATGGCGACTTGCCTGCAAACTTTTCCAATGAAAAAAAGCAAAACTTTGGAAGCGTCGATCCCCCAGTTTTGCGGCCGGCCCCGGTTTTCCTCAGTTTTTGATACCACAAATTTGACGTCGCGTTTCGGTTCGCACGGCATTGCTAATGTATCCCCCCATAAAGTTGTAGATGACCTGACCCACCACATACAGATCATACATGTATCGCCCCATAAAGTTGTAGATGACATGACCCACCACATACAGATCATACATTATCCCCCCATAAAGTTGTAGATGATCTGATCCTGACCCACCACATACAGATCATACATGTATCACCCCATAAAGTTGTAGATGACATGACCCACCACATACAGATCATACATATATCCCCCCATTAAGTTGTAGATGACCTGAACCATCACATACAGATCATACATGTATAGCCCCATAAAGTTGTAGATGACCTGACCCTGACCCACCAAATACAGATCATACATGTATCACCCCATAAAGTTTTAGATGACCTGACCCTGACCCACCACATACACATCATACATGTATAGCCCCATAAAGTTGTAGATGACATGACCCACCACATACAGATCATACATGTATCCCCCCATAAAGTTGTAGATGACCCGACCCTGACCCACCATATACACATCATACATGTATCGCCCCATAAAGTTGTAGATGACCTGACCCTGACCCACCACATACACATCATACATGTATCGCCCCATAAAGATGTAGATGACCTGACCCATCACATCATACATGTATAGCCCCATAAAGTTGTAGATGATCTGACCCACCACATACACATCATACATGTATCGCCCCATAAAGTTGTAGATGACCTGACCCACCACATACAGATCATACATGTATCGCCCCATAAAGTTGTAGATGACCTGACCCTGACCCACCACATACAGATCATACATGTATCATCCCCTAAAGTTGTAGATGACCTGACCCACCACATACAGATCATACATGTATCGCCCCATAAAGTTGTAGATGACATGACCCACCACATACAGATCATACATGTATCCCCCCATAAAGTTGTAGATGACCTGACCCATCACATACAGATCATATATGTATCCCCCCATAAAGTTGTAGATGACCTGATCCTGACCCACCACATACAGATCATACATGTATCGCCCCATAAAGTTGTAGATGACCTGACCCTGACCCACCACATACAGATCATACATGTATCGCCCCATAAAGTTGTAGATGACCTGACCCATCACATACAGATCATACATGTAAAGCCCATAAAGTTGTAAATGACCTGATCCTGACCCACCACATACATCATACATATCCCCTATAAGTGAATCTCCCCCACACTCTCCCCAATTACCATCCGCCTCTCACTTACCCCTAATTGTAGATGACCTGATGACCCCCACCAACAGATCATACATGTATCCCCCATAAAGTTGTAGATGACCTGACTCACCACATACAGATCATACATGTATCGCCCATAAGTTGTAGATGACCTGACCCACCACATACAGATCATACATGTATCGCCCCATAAAGTTGTAGATGACCTGACCCCACATACAGATCAACATGTATCCCCCATAAAGTTGTAGATGACCTGACCCACCACATACAGATCATACATGTATCGCCCCATAAAGTTGTAGATGACCTGACCCACCACATACAGATCAACATGTATCCCCCATAAAGTTGTAGATGACCTGACCCACCACATACAGATCATACATGTATCGCCCCATAAAGTTGTAGATGACATGACCCACCACATACAGATCACACATGTATCCCCCATAAAGTTGTAGATGACATGACCCACCACATACAGATCATACATGTATCCCCCCATAAAGTTGTAGATGACATGACCCACCACATACAATCATACATGTATCCCCCATAAAGTTGTAGATGACCTGACCCACCACATACAGATCATACATGTATCCCCCATAAAGTTGTAGATGACTGACCCACCACATACAGATCAACATGTATCCCCCCATAAAGTTGTAGATGACCTGACCCACCACATACAGATCATACATGTATCCCCCATAAAGTTGTAGATGACATGACCCACCACATACAGATCATACATGTATCCCCCATAAAGTTGAGATGACCTGACCCACCACATACAGATCATACATGTATAGCCCCATAAAGTTGTAGATGACCTGACCCACCACATACAGATCATACATGTATCCCCCATAAAGTTGTAGATGACTACCTGACCCACCACATACAGATCATACATGTATCAGCCCCATAAAGTTGTAGATGACATGACCCACCACATACAGATCATACATGTATCGCCCCATAAAGTTGTAGATGACCACTGACCCACCACATACAGATCATACATGTATGCCCCATAAAGTTGTAGATGACCTGACCCACCACATACAGATCATACATGTATCCCCCATAAAGTTGTAGATGACCTACCTGACCCACCACATACAGATCATACATGTATCGCCCCCATAAAGTTGTAGATGACCTGACCCACCACATACAGATCATACATGTATCGCCCCATAAAGTTGTAGATGACCTGACCTGACCCACCACATACAGATCATACATGTATCGCCCCATAAAGTTGTAGATGACCTGACCCACCACATACAGATCATACATGTATCGCCCCATAAAGTTGTAAGATGATCTGACCCACCACATACAGATCATACATGTATCCCCATAAAGTTGTAGATGACCTGACCCATCACATACAGATCATACATGTATCCCCCATAAAGTTGTAAATGACCTGATCCTGACCCACCACATACACATCATACATGTATCCCCCCCTAAAGTTGTAGATGACATGACCCACCACATACAGATCATACATGTATCCCCACATAAAGTTGTAGATGACATGACCCACCACATACACATCATACATGTATCCCCGCATAAAGTTGTAGATGACATGACCCACCACATACAGATCATACATGTATCCCCCCATAAAGCTGTAGATGACATGACCCACCACATACAGATCATACATGTATCGCCCCATAAAGTTGTAGATGACATGACCCACCACATACAGATCATACATGTCTCACCTGTCGGCGTCACCGGGAACAGTGTTGGCCGCTGCACATGATGTCCTCACAAGTTGCCTCCAGCACTCTCGATCTTGGCTAAGTCTGACCACCTCCTGGAGTTTCTTGCCACTGATGTTTGTGATGTTTCTAGCAAGTGATGCAGGTGGCCGTCCTCTGTTTCTCTTTCCTTCCACTTTACCTTGGAGGACAGTGGACATCAAGTCTGTTCTCTCATTACGGATTGCGTGTCCAACATATTTCAGTTTCCTCCGTTGTATGAGTACTAGAAGCTTGCGTGTAGTACCCAACTCATTCAGTATGCTTTCATTTGAGCACCTATCCGTCCATTTGACCCTCAGCAGTCTTCGGTAAAACCACAGCTCTGCTGCTTCCACTCGTCTTTCATCCTCTTTCTTCATTGTCCATGCCTCGCAGCCGTATAACATCACTGGCCAGACAAGACATTTTAAGAGTTTTATCTTAAGGTCTGCTGTTATGCTGTGGTCTTTCCAAATATTGTTCAATTGAACCATACTGTTCTTGGCCATTCCAATTCTCATCTTTATGTCTTTTGAGCATGTTCCATCGTGTGTCTTGACTGAACCTAAATATCTAAAGTCCTTGACATTTTCTAGAGGGACTTGGTTTAGCATGATCTGGTCCTGTCTAGTGTTATATTTGCCTGCAACATGCATAACCTTTGTCTTCTTTGAATTTAAGTCCAGCCCAGCTGCCTTTCCAACCCGGTCTACCCTGTACAGGATCCTCCTAGAGCCTGTAATGTTGTCTGCCAGTAATCCTGTGTCATCTGCGTAGCGTAAATTTGACAGGTTTCTACCACCAATATTTACTCCCATGTCTTCTATGTCTGCTTCTCTCATGATATGTTCAGTGTATATGCTGAAGAGATGTGGAGACAGGATGCAACCTTGCCTTACCCCTTTAGTGATGTTAAAAAATTTGCAGTTTTGATTATTCCATCTGATTGTTGCTTTTTGATCATTATATAATGAAGCTATGAGGGAAACCAGATGTCTTGGAAAACCCATTTTGATCATGAAGTGGAAAAGACTTTGGTGAATCACGCTATCAAATGCTTTGCTGTAGTCAATGAAAACGATGAACATCTCTTGGTCTGTGTTTCTAATCTTTTCTATCAATATCTGGAGTACAAACAGCATATCTATTGTTCCCCTGTTTTTCCTATAGCCTGCCTGACAGTCGGATAGCTCTTCCTCTACTTTTGGCTTTAACCTGTTTAAAATTATTATCAGCAGTATTTTACTGGCATGACTGATCAGTGCAATTGTTCTATAATTGTTGCAGTCTTTGACATTTCCACTCTTATGTAACATGACAAATTCCTGGAGCTTCCAGTCTGTAGGCCACTGACAAGTCTTCCATATCTTGCAGCATAAGTGATGCATTACTTTGAGTCCACCATCACCTGAGTGTTTCAACAACTCTCCAGGAATATTGTCAAGACCAGGAGACTTTCTGCATTTTAGATCTTTAATGGCAGATTCAACTTCGCTGAGCAGAGGTTCAGGTTCCGTATCTCCAGGGATCAATTCCAAATTTGGCTCTAAATTATTTTCATGGCTGTCAGGCTTGCCAAAAAGTGATGTGCCATATTCGTTCCACCTATCCAAGACATCATCTGGTTCAGTCAGAGTGTGACCATCCTTGTTGTTGATGCATTGGTTTGTTGCTTTGAAATTTGTTTTTTTCACTTTTTTTATTTGTTTGAAGAGCTCCCTCGACTTCCTGTTTTCGTTGTGTTCATTGATTTTACTGCATTCTTGTGCCAGCCAATTTGCTTTGTCTCTTCTGACTTTACTTTTTATTTCCCTTTTCAGTGCTGAGTATTTTTCCCGCTCTCCCTGCTTTCGAGCTTGACTTTTCTTTTCTGCCAGATCTATCACTTCCTGACTTATGTAGGGCTTAGCTTTTTTCCTTTTTTCTTCTTTTCCTAGTTTTTCTTCAGAGATTTTGGTCAGTGTGTTTTTTATGTCTGTCCAGATTTCATCAGGATATGAGTCATTTTCATCCCATACTTCAAGTAACTTTAAGAAACGATTACTTGTTTCTATACTGAATTCTAACGCCAGCTCAGGGTTTTCTAATTTTGATATGTCGAACTTTGGCGTAGTTTTGGTTTTAGGCTTCTTCAATATTTTCATTCTTAATTTGGTTGTCACAAGAATGTGATCCGTGTCGCAGTCTGTTCCAGGCTTTGTTTTTGCATTGAGGACAGTTGATTTCCAGGATCTGTCAATGATAATATAATCAATCTGATTACGACACCTGTCTCCTGGAGAGATCCAATTGCATCAGCCTTGTTGTGGCGGGGGAGCTTGTGTGTCCTTACGATCCCAGGAGCTATGCCGGCGGGGACTTCGTGGGCCCTGGCAGCTTCAAGCAAGCCGGACAGGTCGCTGGGGGAGGGGCCAGACTAAGGGGTGCATACAAACAAGTCCTGGCAGCAGGGGATGGGTGAAAAAGAGGGTAAAGAAGATACACTTTTCATATATGGCTTCTTTTTCAATGTCGTGAGCAGATGATTTCTTCGAAGGAACAATGGTCAGGATCTCAGCACTGTAAGTGCACTGCGCGGCAAGAAGGCACCCGCAAACTACTTGCTTGTACTTTTGCTAATCATTGCATATGATCATACATGTATCGCCCCATAAAGTTGTAGATGACATGAACCACAACATACACATCATACATGTATCCCCCATAAAGTTGTAGATGACATGACCCACCACATACAGATCATACATGTATCCCCCATAAAGTTGTAGATGATCTGATCCTGACCCACCACATACAGATCATACATGTATCGCCCCATAAAGTTGTAGATGACATGACCCACCACATACAGATCATACATGTATCCCCCATAAAGTTGTAGATGATCTGATCCTGACCCACCACATACAGATCATACATGTATCACCCCATAAAGTTGTAGATGACATGACCCACCACATACAGATCATACATGTATCCCCCCATTAAGTTGTAGATGACCTGACCCATCACATACAGATCATATATGTATAGCCCCATAAAGTTGTAGATGACCTGACCTTGACCCACCAAATACAGATCATACATGTATCACCCCATAAAGTTGTAGATGACCTGACCCTGACCCACCACATACACATCATACATGTATAGCCCCATAAAGTTGTAGATGACATGACCCACCACATACAGATCATACATGTATCACCCCATAAAGTTGTAGATGACCTGACCCTGACCCACCACATACACATCATACATGTATCGCCCCATAAAGATGTAGATGACCTGACCTGACCCACCACATACACATCATACATGTATCGCCCCATAAAGATGTAGATGACCTGACCCATCACATACACATCATACATGTATAGCCCCATAGAGTTGTAGATGATCTGACCCACCACATACACATCATACATATATCGCCCCATAAAGTTGTAGATGACATGACCCACAACATACAGATCATACATGTATCGCCCCATAAAGTTGTAGATGACCTGACCCTGACCCACCACATACAGATCATACATGCATCGCCCCCTTAAAGTTGTAGATGACCTGACCCACCACATACAGATCATACATGTATCGCCCCATAAAGTTGTAGATGACATGACCCACCACATACAGATCATACATGTATCCCCCATAAAGTTGTAGATGACCTGACCCATCACATACAGATCATACATGTATCCCCCCATAAAGTTGCAGATGACCTGATCCTGACCCACCACATACAGATCATACATGTATCGCCCCATTAAGTTGTAGATGACCTGACCCTGACCCACCACATACAGATCATACATGTATCGCCCCATAAAGTTGTAGATGACCTGACCCACCACATACAGATCATACATGTATCGCCCCATAAAGTTGCAGATGACCTGACCACTCACATACAGATCATACATGTATCGCCCCATAAAGTTGTAATGACCTGATCCTGACCCACCACATACAATCATACATGTATCCCACCCTAAAGTTGTAGATGACATGACCCACCACATACAGATCATACATGTATCCCACCCTAAAGTTGTAGATGACATGACCCACCACATACAGATCATACATGTATCCCCACATAAAGTTGTAGATGACATGACCCACCACATACACATCATACATGTATCCCCCCATAAAGTTGTAGATGACAGACCCACCACATACAGATCATACATGTATCCCCCCATAAAGTTCTAGATGACATGACCCACCACATACAGATCATACATGTATCCCCCCATAAAGTTGTAGATGACATGACCCACCACATACAGATCATACATGTATCCCCCCATAAAGTTGTAGATGATCTGATCCTGACCCACCACATACATATCATACATGTATCCCCCCATAAAGTTGTAGATGACATGACCCACCACATACAGATCATACATGTATCGCCCCATAAAGTTCTAAATGACATGACCTGACCCACCACATACAGATCATACATGTATCGCCCCATAAAGTTGTAAATGACCTGACCCTGACCCACCACATACAGATCATACATGTATCGCCCCATAAAGTTGTAAATGACCTGACCCTGACCCACCACATACAGATCATACATGTATCGCCCCATAAAGTTGTAGATGACCTGACCCTGACCCACCACATACAGATCATACATGTATCACCCCATAAAGTTGTAGATGACCTGACCCTGACCCACCACATACACATCATACATGTATCGCCCCATAAAGTTGTAGATGACCTGACCTTGACCCAGCACATACAGATCATACATGTATCGCCCCATAAAGTTGTAGATGACCTGACCCATCACATACACATCATACATGTATCGCCCCATAAAGTTGTAGATGACCTGACCCACCACATACAGATCATACATGTATCCCCCCATAAAGTTGTAGACGACATGAACCACCACATACAGATTATACATGTATCCCCCATAAAGTTGTAGATGACATGACCCACCACATACAGATCATACATGTATCACCCCATAAAGTTGTAGATGATCTGACCCTGACCCACCACATACAGATCATACATGTATCGCCCCATTAAGTTAACAATGACATACTCTAACGTTCCCATTAATGGCAAAGGTCAGTCAATCTTGCCCTGGGTAGAAAGAGTGGGTTAAGAATCATAGAATGATGTCCCCGTTGATGGCAAAGGTCAGTCCATCTTATCCCGAGTAGATAGGGAGGGTTAAGAATGACAAAACCCAATGTCCCTTTGATGGCAAAAACCAGTCCATCTTTTCCTGTCAAAGTGCGGTAGGTTCAAAGTAACAAACCCTAAAGTGGCAAAGGCCGGTACATTTTGGACTGGAAACAGAACCAGGTTGAGACTTCTGTCCTCTGGCATTCAAAAGAGACAGTCCAGAGAAGAAAACCAGAAAGAGGAAAACAGAATAGAGAGAGGAACTGGAAGCAGACACATACCCTAATGTCACGGTTAAGAGCGATGGCAAGCCCATCTTTCCCAAGCAAGACCAAATTGAGACTTGTGTCCTCTGATGATTGCGCACCCACCACGCCGACCTCTTCTGACTCCTCTCTGTCAACACACACACACACATACACACAAACACACAAACATACATACATACGCGCACACACATTTATCATTCAATAATTAATTTCATGTGATTGTTTCAAAGTGTTCACAAGGATGACGATATAAAACACCGCCATGATTCCTACAACAAAATGATACACCACACTACACTAAACCAAACTTTACCACTCAACACCACACCACACCACACTACAACACACCACACTATACCACACAACACACCACACTACACACCATACCACACAACACTATGCCACACCACAATACAACACACCGCACTTTACCACACAACACTATGCCACACCACATTACAACACAACACACTATACCATACCACACTACACTAAACACACTATACCACACAACATTATGCCACACCACACTACAACACACCACACCACACTACAACACACCACACTACAACATACCACACTACAACACACCACACTACAACACACCACACTACAACACACCACACTATATCACACAACACCACACTACAACACACCACACCACACCACACTGTAACACACCACACTATACCACACACTATACCACACCATACTACAACACACCATACTACAACATATCACACTATACCATACCACACTATACCACACCACACCACACTACACCACACCACACTACAACACACCACACTATACCACACCACCACACACAAATACACACACTACAACCACACCAACACACCACACTATACACCACACCACACATACAACACACCACACTATAACCACACCATACTACAACATACCACACTATACCACACCACACTACACAATCACACCACCACCATACTAAACACACCACACATACCACACCACACTACACACACACAACACACTAACCACACCACACAACAACCCACACCTACCACAACCACACTACAACACCCACACCACACACACACACACCACCACACACAACACCACCACACTACCACACACCACACCACACCACACACCACACTACACTCACCTCACTACAACCACACAACCACACCCTCACTACAACACACCACACCACACTATCACACACACCACACTACAACCAACCACACTACAACACCCACAACACACTACAACACACCACACACACACACACACACACACCTACAACACACACACACCACCACCACAACACACACACTACACAACCACCACACATACACACCACAACATACAACACCCACACACACACAACCACCACACTACCACACCACACAATACAACACAACAACACCACACACCACACAACACACACATCCACACACACACCACACTACCAACACACCACACAACAACACCACACAACCACCACACTACAACCACACCACACACAACACACCACACTATACCACACCACACCACACACAACACACCACACTACAACACCACACTACAACACAACACTACCAACACACACACAAACACACCACACACACACACACACACCACATACAACAACCACACTACAAACACACACACACACACAACACAACACACCACACTACACCACACACACACACACAACACATACAACACACCACACACTAAACACAACACCACACTATAACACACCACACTAACACACCACTACACACACAAACACCACACTACAACACACCACACTACAACACCACACATACAACACACCACACTAACACACACCACACTACAACACAACACCACACTACAACACACCACACTACAAAACACCACACTAAACACACCACACTAAACCACACCACACTAAAACAACACACCACACTACACACACACACTATAACACACCACACACACAACACACCAACACACACAACAACCACACACACACCCAACAACCATACACCCACCACAACCACACACAACACCACACCACACACCACAACAACCAACACACCACCAACAACAACACCACACCACAACCACACCAAACACACCACAACAACCCACCACCCCCCCACACCACCACCCACACAACCAACACCCCCCCCACCACACACCACCCCACCACCCACCCCCCACACACCACACCCACCCCCAACACACCACACACCCCACAACCAACACACTACAATACACCACACTACAAACACCACACTACAACACACCACACTACAACACAACACACTACAACACACCACATACCACACCACACCACACCACACTACAACACACCACACTATACACGCCACACTACAACACACCACACTACAACACAACACACCAAACTACAACACACCACATACAACATACCACACTACACCACACACAACACACCACACTACAACACAACACACTATACAACACCACACTACAACATACACTATACAACACACCACATTACAACTCACCACACTATACAACACCACACTACACACAACACACCACTACAACATACCACACCACACTACAACACACCACACTACAACACACCACACTACAACACAACACACTACAACACACCACACTCTAACCACCACCATACTACAACACAACACACCACACTACACCACACTACAACACACACACTACAACACACCACACTACAACACACCACAGTACAACACACCACACTATACAACACCACACTACAACACACCACACTACAACACACCACACTACAAAAACACCACACTATACAACACCACACTACAACACACACACACCACACTACAACACACCACACTACAACACACCACACTGCAACACACCACACCACAACACACCACACTACAACACACCACACTATACCACACACCACACTACAACACACCACACTACAAACACACCACACTATACAACACCACACTACAACACAAACACACTAACAACACACCACACTACAACACACCACACTATACAACACCACACTACAACACACCACACTACAACACAACACACCACACTACAACACACCACACTATACAACACCACACTACAACATACCACACTACAACACACCACACTGCAACACACCACACTACAACACACCACACTATACCACACCACACTACAACACACCACACCACAACATACACCACACCACAACACACCACCACACTACAACACACCACACACACCACACTACAAACATACCACACCACAATACAACATACCACACTACAACACAACACACTAAAACAACACAATACAAACACACCACACTACAACACACCACACTACAAACACAACACACTAGAACACACCACTCTACAACACACCATACTACAACACACCACACTACAACACACCACACCACACTACAAAAACACACCACACTACAACATGCCACACTACAACACACCACACTACAACACAACACACCACATCTACAAACACACCACACTACAACATACCACACTACAACACACCACACTACAACACACCAAACTACAATATACCACACTACAACACACCACACTACAACATACCACACTACAACACACCACACTAACATATAACCAACAGTGAAGGTAACACAATGACCAACATGGCAACACATATAACCAACAGTGAAGGTAACACAATAACCAACAAAGCAACACATATAACCAACAGTGAAGGTAACAATGACCAACATAGCAACACATATAACCAACAGTGAAGGTAACAATGACCAACATAGCAACACATATAACCAACAGTGAAGGTAACACAATAACCAACATGGCAACACATATAATAGCAATGCCGTGCGAACCGAAACGCGACGTCAAATTTGTGGTACCAAAAACTGGGCAAAAACGGGGGCCGGCCGCAAAACTGGGGGGTCTTCAGTTCAATCAAGTATTACTGCCTCTTTAAGCGGTGTTTCATCCTTATTTTTTTTCTTATATGAATCAGAAATGAATAAAGATTTGAATGATTGCCATTTTATGTACTTACAGCGAAAATGGAATTAGTTATTTGATGAGAAAGTCGAAAATTCGCGTTTCGGGCGTAATCGCGAATATGGTATGCGTTTAGAATCGAAGTTTGTTTGGTGTGCTTCACTATTTCGGTCGGTACGGCTATATTTGTTAACCAATCACATTGTAATTTTGCAGGCAATGAGAATCAATATAACAAAATGATATATCCCGACGAGAGCTATGTGTGCCAGTTTCGAACAGAGATCGACGCTTCCAAAGTTTTGCTTTTTTTCATCGGAAAAGTTTGCAGGCAAGTCGCCATTTTTGGAACTTCTCGTCGGCGGGATTCGATTTTGCATACTTTTTTCTATGTGCATAATAATAATAATTAATAATTACAATATTTATATAGCGCAAAATCTTGATAAAATCAAATCTAAGCGCTGAAGCAGACACACAGGCAAGCACGCACGCACGCACGCACGCACACACACGCACACACACACACACACACACACACACACACACACACACGCATGGCTATAAATGGGGAGAAAGAATAAAAGCAATAAAAGCAAGAATAAAACCAATGGAAAATTATAGAGAGCATAGCATATACAATTATATATTATAACCATGTGATTCCCTCCGAGCGGAGACAGGCTGCAGAGGGGGGGGGGGGGGGGGGGTTGAGTGAGGTTAGGATTTTATGCGGAGGAGAAAAGGTGAGTTTTGAGAGCGGACTTGAAGGAGACAAAAGTAGGTTGCTGACGGACTGAGAGAGGAAGTTTGTTCCAGGAGAGTGGACCAGAAACAGAGAAGGCTCGTGGACCATAGGTATTGAGCTTAGTGCGTGGAAAGCGAAAAGTCAGAGGATCGGAGGCAGAGCGGAGGGTACGTGAGGGAAGATAGATCTCAAGTAGGCTTGACAGGTAATCGGGGGCTGCGTTATTGAGGCTTTTGTAGCACATGGTGTCTAGTTTGTACTGTATGCGCTTTGATACAGGGAGCCAGTGAAGTTGTGCCAGGAGAGGAGATATGTGGTCAGCTTTTTTCTTTTTGAGTACAAGGCGTGCAGCATTGTTTTGAATGCGCTGTAGGATGTGAATGGTGGAGGCAGGAAGACCAGACAGGAGTGAATTGCAATAGTCAATGCGAGACATTATGAAGGAGAGAACGAGTTTTGCAGTTGTTTCGACAGAGAGATACTTCCTGATCAGCCTTATACGATGGAGATGATAGTAGCAGGATCTGGCAGTTTGAGAAACAAAGTTGTTCATGGAGAGGGTAGAGTCAATGCAGACACCAAGGTTTTTAGCTGAATCAGAAATTGGGACTGATGTGTTACATAATGGGAGAGAAAGAGGAGGCAGCTGAGAAAGTTTCTGACGGGTGCCAATGAGGATAGCTTCTGTTTTGTCGTCATTAAGCTGAAGTTTATTGTGTGTCATCCAGTTCTTAATGTCCGAGTAACACTCAGTGGTGCGAGTCAACAGGCGCTGTATATTATCAGGTGAGTCACTGTCTTGAAGTTGGGTGTCATCAGCATAGAAGTGGTGTTTTATAGAATGGGAGTTGATGATGGTGGACAGGGGGGAGGTGTAAAGAGTGAAAAGAACAGGGCCAAGGACAGATCCTTGTGGAACACCACAGGTCAGGTATGCAGGTTGAGAGTAAGTGCCATTGATGAGAATGGTTTGTTTTCTGTTGGATAGGTATGAAGTGAACCAAGACAGAGCAATGTCAGAGATGCCAAAAGTATGATGAAGTCTAGGAAGGAGAATACCATGATCAATGGTATCAAAGGCTGCAGACAGATCAAGGAGTGTGAGGAGAGAGACTTTGCCAGTATCAGTTGCAAGGAGGAGATTGTTGAGAATGTGTAGTAGGGCAGTTTCAGTGCTATGGCACTGGCGGTAGGCTGACTGGAAAGGATTGAGGAGATTGTTGGCAGACAGGTGAGAGTTCAGCTGGTTGAGGACGACTTTTTCAAGGAGTTTTGACAAGAAAGAGAGATTAGAGATAGGCCGGTAATTTTTCAGTTCATTTGGATCTAAATTGTGTTTCTTGAGGAGAGGGTGAACAATAGCAGACTTGAAAGAATCAGGGACAGTTCCAGTTTGAAGAGAAGTGTTGATGATGTCAGTGATGAATGGGAGGAGAGTAGGGAGACAGTCGGCGTAGAGAGAACCTGGAAGAGGATCCAGCTCACAGGTTTTGAACGACATGGATCTGATTGTGTTGAGAATTTCTTCTTGTGAGACTGGGTTAAAAGTAGTAAGAGGTGTGCCAGAGAAGGAAGGGTCAGGTGGGCATGGTTGACAGGGTGTCCTGTCAAGCCTGTCACGGAGAGTTTGTATTTTGGTGGTGAAATAGTTGGAGAATACAGATGGGAGTTCTTCATTTGTATGTTTTGTTGGGAGAGGTAAATCTTTTCGTGTGCCAAGGAGATGATTCATGGTTGTAAAGAGTTCTTTTGAAGAAGAGGCATTCAGGATTTTGGTTTGGAAATAACTTGTTTTTGCTGATGCAATGAGGGTGGATACTTTTGTTTTAGAGGCTTGGAAAAGTTGCCTGTGTACAGGGAGTTTGGATTTGCGCCAGCGGCGCTCTGCTCTGCGGCGGGCACGTTTTGCACAGGCGATCTCATGAGTGAGCCAGGGGGTAGGGGGGCGGTCAGGTAAAGGACGGGTTGTGGCTGGAGCATGAGTGTCCAGAAGATGGTGGAGAGTAGTATAGAATTCATCGGCAAGGTTATGCGACTTTTCAGAAAGGAGACGGGAGGCATCAGATGAAAATGTGGAGAGGTCGATAGATTTGAGATTGCGTCGAGTCACTGTGCGCATGGTACGGGAAGGAGGAGAAATGTCGAGAGAACAGAGAATTGCAGAGTGGTCAGATGGAAGGGCTGAAGTTAGACGGGTAGAAAGAACTAAGCAGTTGTCAGTAGCGGAATTGTGGTGATCACGAGAAATGATCCAGTCAAGAATGTGACCTTTTTGATGGGTTGGTTCAGAAATGTGTTGAGTCATATTGTGATTGGACAAAGAGTTGATGATATGTCTTGTGTCATAACGGTGAGTGTTGTCATAGTGGACATTGATGTCACCTAGAATGATGAGATTTCCAGGTAAGAGACAGTAGTAATCAAGAAGTTGATCAAAGTCAGAGAGAAACATGGATGTGGTGAGCTTGTTGGCAGAGCTAGGTGGAGGTCGATAGACACAGGAGAAGGTGATGGGGTGAGGGGTGGATTGGAAGGATACTTCAACGTGCTCGAAAGAAGGATGGGAGAAAGGCAGAGACTGCGAGAAAGACAGGCGGGAATGGAGTGAGTCGTTGTAGAGGATGGCGATACCACCACCTCGGGATGAGCGATGGAAAGAAGCAAGCCTGTAACCACTCGGAGTGAGACTCACATGTATAGGTTCATGACCAAGGGGGTTAAGCCATGTTTCGGTGATAAAAGCAATGTCAACATGTTCATCTGCGATAAAGTCAGCAATGACATCAGCTTTGCCATCAGTGCATGCTGACTGAGCGTTAAAAAGGCATAGTTTTAGTTTATCACAATGCGGCGTCCGAGGTGGAGACGAAGGCAGCACCGACGGGACAGAAGACGAAGGAGACACCAGCGGGGCAGAAGACGAAGGCAGCAACGACGGGACAGAAGACGAAGGAGGCACCAGCGGGACAGAAGACAAAGGCAGCACCAGCGGGACAGAAGACGAGGGCAGCGCCGGCGGGACAGAAGACGAAAGCGGCACCGGCGGGACAGAAGGTGAAGGCGGCACCGGCGGGACAGAAGACGAAGGCGAAGACGGCAGAGGAGGAGACGAAGTTTGCAGCAGCAAGGTCGAGTGCAGGGGTAGTGGAGGAGACGAAGAAGCAGAAGAGTGGTGTCGGACTGGCACAGCAGGAGGCAGATTGTGCCAAAGTCGGTGGAGACGTCCACCACGACAGGATCGCGCAGTGCGGGGCTTAGGACACAGCCCCAGTGCATGTGTAATATGAAATCAATTTGAGGTAAAATACGGCCGTACGCCAACTTTTTACATGAGGATCTGTTCCAGATCAGTAGCAAAACAACGTCAGAATGTGCCGACGCCATAGGCCTATTACCGGCGTAACAGAACGCTGTACAAGTTTCAGCTCGGCAAGTTTTACGTTGTCGGACAAAGACTAGATCTAGCAATCAACAGATCAAGTTCTGTTTTATCTGTGACATTGTATTTTTGAAGAAAAGGACAACTGCGTTTGAACTCGATTCGGAGTTGTCAGCCGAAGCTAGATTCGTCAACCATTTCCTCCCCAAGATCATGCTATTTGTATGTCGCAGTGTAGATCTGCTCACCCCACGACGGGCGAGCTTACTACTAAAAATACTATGTGCTCGACGTGCTTCGCCGGGCCGTGGAAAATGTATTTGCCCAAACAGAGGGGTGCGCATACCGGCCTCCCCAACTCTCTCTCTCTCTCTCTCTCAAATAAATGAATGAATGAATAAGTCTAAATATTTTTTTTTTCAAATCAACAAACAATTCTGTGCAAGTTATTGTACTTTCCTTGACATGAATCTCTCTCTCTCTCTCAGAGAACAAGAAATGAATAAATAAGTAAATAGGCCACAATACATTCATATCCAAGTTGTTAACAGGCATGATCCTCTCTCTCTCTCTCTCTCTCTCTCAGAGAACAAGAAATGAATAAATAAGTAAATAGGCCACAATACACTCATATCCAAGTTGTTAACAGGCATGATCCTCTCTCTCTCTCTCTCTCTCTCTCTCTCTCTCTCTCTCTCTCTCTCTCTCTCTCTCTCCATCTCTCTCTCTCTCTGACAACACACACTCTCTCTCTCTCTCTCTGACAACACACACACACTAACACACACAGAGATTTAGAATGTCACAAAACAAAATCTTCTGTTCATTGTTATAATATTCTTCATTTAGGTTTTGAAACTGAATAGAAGGCTATGAGTTGTATTATTTGTAAAGTAGGCCATCCATTAGCTTATGTAGTTGTTTCAATTTGTAGTCAATATCTGAAAAGGATAGGCCCATTGTCATTAATTTGTTTTAAAGGGAAGATTGCATCTTATTTAATAGTAGCCTGTTGTTATTGATTTGTATTAAAGGGCAAGAGTACACCGGAAATACTTAGCAGGATTGCTCTGCTTTGGTGGATTTTTACAAGTAATATGCTAAAAATCAAAGTCGTGAGTTTGGGCTTAATGTTAAAATAATGTTAATGTGAAGACTATGCATTATGGTTTCCTTTCCTTTCCAATCTCTCAATGAATAGTTATATATTATGCAGAAATTCATATATTTCTCTATTGTAGGAGTTAAGTGACCTGTTCCTGAATGGTGAGTGGTCCCATATCCTTCCTGAAGTTTTCTTTGGATGCTGGCTGTGCTAAGTGTTCGGGGACTTGACTCATCCACAGACAGTTTAGTCTATTTTTTAAAGACTGATGTATAAAATAAAAATCAAATGTAACGTACATAAATCTTGTCTGTTATGTTTTTCTCTGTGTGTGTATATATGTGTATGTGTGTTATGTGTGTGTGCATGTGTATGTGTGTGTGTTTAGTTTTTAGTAGAATTTTGATCGGATGATATTTTTGGACAGACTGCAGCATAAAAGCATGCAGTAATTTTTAATATTTCAATTATTTAAGTGATTCCAGAAGTCATTGATTCTCAGATGTCCTTTTATATGTACAGAAACTGATGAAATATTAAAAGGTATTCATAAGACTACTGAAGTAGCGAGTCGTGACTTTTTTGGTTTAATTTGCAGTAATAAGACACTTGAACGATGAGCAAAATGATTTTATATCTATCTCTTGAAATGATTGTTTTGTTTCTAGCTTCATTTTTGTCTGTTATTAATACAATATGGGCAATTATTAATGAAACACTGATAAAACATCCAAAATATCACGTTTCCTGTAATAAGACAAAAATGGCTCGTCACAGAGTTCCAATAATGGTTTTATTCAATTCGGCATGCCAAAATACATCAACGACCAAAATTTCATGACTTTTGATCCGGTCTGTCTCTCACAATTACAAAATAAATGTCATTTCCAGCAAAATCAGCATACCATGCCATTTGATGAGTTTGTTCTGTGACACTTGTCCTTCTTTGTCCCACTAAAACGTGGTACCAAAATTTAAGAAATTTTTGACGCTTCAAATTGGAATATCTCATGAACTATTAGTCCGATTTGAAAAATTTAAACTGCTTTTTACTCAGAATAACAATATCTTCAAAACCATATAAATTTTTTAACTCAAAACCCAATTTCAATTTTTCGTGCGGCATTGCTACATATAACCAACAGTGAAGGTAACACAATGACCAACATAGTAACACATATAACCAACAGTGAAGGTAACACAATGACCAACATAGCAACACATATAACCAACAGTAAAGATCACACAAGACAATAACCAACCTGGGGGCGTAGATGGCCAGCAGAGGGGGTAACATGTTGTCCACACAGGCATGACGGTAGTAACAACGGTCAGGAGAAGGACACTGCAGGAATCCCAGGTGATTCAGTATCATCACCTTACGTTCCTCCTCCACACGACCCAATGACACGTACCTGTAAAATGTCACCATACTAATTACTAATTATTATAAGCGTCATCATATGCATGGCCACACCTACCACAACACATCCAAAGTCCACGGGGTTCATGACCTAATGACATGTACCTGTAAAGTCACCATGTTAATAATTATTGTCATCCTATCCATTACTCACATCCATGACCACACCAACACATGATCACTCATTCTTATTCTTATTTTTGTTTAAAGCCCAGTCGACTGTGCAGAGCCACATCAGGGCTACAACCATTTCAATACACACACAATACTTCAACAGGAAAAAAAGAAGAAAAGAAAATTAAGAACACAAATCAATGCATTTGCACACATAATCTAAGGAGATGCCCCTGGCGTTGACAGCTCCGTTCAATTTATCACACCGGGGATTAAAAAAACATACCTGAATACAAATTTAAATATAACTGAGGACACTAAAACATGAAAATGGGCATAAATTACATAAAATTTCTTCCACATATCTCATTTACCTAGAGCCAAAAATGCACTAAATATTTACCCAATCATAAATCTAAAGAGAAAGTATTTAAGACTTCATCAGGAACATACAGGAATGTGTATGAATGAATGGACCAGAAAAATGATTGGAAGAAATGACAGAAAATTCCTAGCACAGAATTTCCAGAAGGTGGGGATACTATTTATACTGAAAGGGGCCCCAGCATCCCCATGGGGGCAACATGATCAGCATATTGTGTTCTACCTCCATGTGACCCAATGACATGTACTTCATGCAAGCATTATGTTAATTTCAAAATTAAACAAGACCTACCTGGAAGATGATGATGATAAATACTGAATATTTTGAGACTATCAACAAGAAGAGGAAATCATAGGAAACAGTATGCGCTTGCAGATTTGCTGCACTTCCAGGGTTTGCAATATGAGTACATGACAGATGCAGAGAGGGACCACCAACCACCAAGTGGTCAACAACACCAAGTGGTCAACAACACCAAGTGGTCAACAACACCAAGTGGTCAATAACACCAAGTGGTCAACAACACCAAGTGGTCAACAACACCAAGTGGTCAACAACACCAAGTGGTCAACAACACCAAGTGGTCAACAACACCAAGTGGTCAACAACACCAAGTGGTCACAAAACCAAGTCACACACAAATGGTCAATAACACAAGTGGTCAACAACACCAAGTGGTCAATAACACAAGTGGTCAACAACACCAAGTGGTCAACAACACCAAGTGGTCAATAACACCAAGTGGTCAACAACACAAGTGGTCAACAACACCAAGTGGTCAACAACACAAGTGGTCAATAACACCAAGTGGTCAATAACACCAAGTGGTCAATAACACCAAATGGTCAATAACACCAAGTGGTCAACAACACAAGTGGTCAACAAAACAAGTGGTCAATAACACAAGTGGTCAATAACACCAAGTGGTCAATAACACCAAGTGGTCAACACAAGTGGTCAATAACACCAAGTAATCAATAACACCAAGTGGTCAACACAGTTGGTCAATAACACCAAGTGGTCAACAACACAAGTGGTCAACAACACCAAGCGGTCAACACAAGTGGTCAACAACACCAAGTGGTCAACAACACCAAGTGGTCAACAACACCAAGTGGTCAACACAAGTGGTCAATAACACCAAGTGGTCAATAACACCAGTGGTCAATAACACCAAGTGGTCAACAACACCAAGTGGTCAATAACACCAAGTGGTCAACAACACAAGTGGTCAATAACACCAAGTGGTCAACAACACCAAGTGGTCAACACAAGTGGTCAACGACACCAATCCACTTGACAAGGACCAGACCATGCACAAGGACCATGCACTATGGAGCGCCATGCCCGTCTGAATGCATGTGTAACCAAGTCTAAGTACGTCTACCATAGTGCGCCATAGTACGTCTACCATAGTGCGCCATGCCTTCTGAATGCAGGTGTAACCAAGTCTAAGTACGTCTACCATAGTGCACCATGCCTGTCTGAATGCAGGTGTAACCCAGTCTAAGTACGTCTACTATAGTGCGCCATGCATGTCTGAATGCAGGTGTAACCAAGTCTAAGTACGTCTACCATAGTGTGCCATAGTAAGTCTACCATAGTGCGCCATGCATGTCTGAATGCAGGTGTAACCCAGTCTAAGTACGTCTACCATAGTGCGCCATGCCTGTCTGAATGCAGGTGTAACCCAGTCTAAGTACGTCTACCATAGTGCGCCATGCCTGTCTGAATGCAGGTGTAACCCAGTCTAAGTACGTCTACCATAGTGCGCCATGCCTGTCTGAATGCAGGTGTAACCAAGTCTAAGTACGTCTACCATAGTGCGCCATGCCTGTCTGAATGCAGGTGTAACCCAGTCTAAGTAAGTCTACCATAGTGCGCCATGCCTGTCTGAATGCAGGTGTAACCCAGTCTAAGTACGTCTACCATAGTGCGCCATGCCTGTCTGAATGCAGGTGTAACCCAGTCTAAGTACGTCTACCATAGTGCGCCATGCCTGTCTGAATGCAGGTGTAACCCAGTCTAAGTATGTCTACCATAGTGCGCCATGCCTGTCTGAATGCAGGTGTAACCCAGTCTAAGTACGTCTACCATAGTGCGCCATGCCTGTCTGAATGCAGGTGTAACCCAGTCTAAGTAGTCTACCATAGTGCGCCATGCCTGTCTGAATGCAGGTGTAACCCAGTCTAAGTAGTCTACCATAGTGCGCCATGCCTGTCTGAATGCAGGTGTAACCCAACGTCTAAGTACGTCTACCATAGTGCGCCATGCCTGTCTGAATGCAGGTGTAACCAAGTATGCAGTTAACCAGTTAAGTCGTCTACCATAGTGCGCCATGCCTGTCTGAATGCAGGTGTAACCAGTCTAAGTAAGTCTACCATAGTACCGGGCCATGCATGTTGAATCAGGTGAACCTGACTAAGTAAGTACCATTAACAGGCACATGAAACAAAATCTGACAATAAAATACCATTAACAGGACATGAAATCAAAATGACAACAACATACCATTAAAACACAGAAATAAAATCTGACAAGACGAACACCATTACACAGCACATGAAATAGAATCTGACAATAACAAACACCCTTACACAGACACACAAAATACAATCTGACAACAACAGCACATCATTACACAGACACACAAATAAATGTGACAAACAACACACCATTACACAGGCACATGAAATAAAATCTGACAAAAACACACCATTACACAGGCACATGAAATAAAATCTAAACAAGCACACACATTACACAGGCACATGAAATAAAATCTGACAACAAGACACCGTTACATAGGCACATGAAATAAAATCTGACAAACACATCCTTACATAGGCACATGAAATAAATCGACAACACATCGTTCACAGGCACATGACATAACAAAACCTACACAGACACACTAAATAAATTCTGACAACAACACACCATAACACAGGTACACAAAATAAAATCCGACAAAAACACACCATGACACAGGCACACAAAATATAAAATTTGACAACAATAACATACTATTAGGCAGTCACTCAAAACAGACACACACAAACACATAAGGGCATACCTATCATCATGTTGTAAAGCATTGTTCACAGCACTAAGATCTTCCCTTGTCAAACGTTGGGTACCACTCAGCTTCCAAAACAGTTGGGAGTGTTCCCACAAAAGTTCATGAAAAGCATGTCGCGCCTGAGCTTTGAGTTGTTGCTGGTGCTCCTCGTACACCGCAGCACGTTCGCTCTCCTCTAGCCCTGTGTAGCAGTCTTTGCCCACCAAAAACACGTACGTCTCACTTAGCGGTCGCCCCACGCTCACCGCACCGTTCTCTTCCAGCAGTTTCTTGAACTGTCGTTGCAGTCTGAAGCAAATTTGTATCAGCATTATTTCTCTGTGTGTGTCTCTTTCTGTGTGTGTGTGTTTGTGTGTGTGTGTGTGTGTGTGTGTGTGTGTGTGTGTGTGTGTGTGTGTGTGTGTGTGTGTGTGTGTTTGTGTGTGTGTCTGTGTGTGTGTCTGTGTGTGTGTGTGGTGTGTTGTGTGTGTGTGTGTGTGTGTGTGTGTGTGTGTGTGTGTGTGTGTGTGTGTGTGTGTGTGTGTGTGTGTGTGTGTGTGCATGAGTGCGTGCGTGTGTGTGTATGCATGCGTGCGTGTGTGTGTATGCATGCATGTGTAAGCACATGTGTCAGGGAGGAAAGGAAAGAGTGGGAGAGTATATTTTCTCCAAATTTAGTTTATGCACAGTATGTCTCACTCAGCGTACACATTTTGTGTGACTCCAGCTTAACATCACTATTTACAACTAATTAACACTGTCACCACTATTTACAACTAATTAACACTGTCACCACTATTTACAAATAACACTGTCACCACTATTTACAGCTAATTTACACTATCACCACTATTTACAACTAATTAACACTCACCACTATTTACAACTAATTAACACTATCACCACTATTTACAACTAATTAACTCACTCCCTACTAGGCAATTTGGAATTTAACATTCCTCTGTATACTGGGCGTTTGTATAGGTTTTTTAAAAAATCATTTAAAAATAACGGCTACACACATATTCTTTTAATTTTGACACATGATTACCATCATATTGAACAAGCATTTTCCAAAGTTTCAAAGCTGTAACCTTTATGGTACTCTTTTTGTTGCCAGTTGTAAAACAAGGTATGATTTCATGGTAATGAAAATGAGGGTGATCACAAGAGCATATAAGGGAAGCTCTCACTGTTCTTGAAAAGAGGACTGTTTTCCACATAAATCACATTGGAAATACCAGTAGAGAGTAAACAATAACTAATTGAGAGTTTCTACTCCCTAAAAATAAACTAAAATCAATAACTTACTACTGATAACTTGTCGATTTGTCATTTTACATTCTCCTGTATACAGGCGGTTTGTACAGGTGTTTAAAAAAATAATAAAAAAATAATGAGGAAACACATACTCTTGAAATTTCCGCACATGATTATTGTTTGATTGAATAAGCATATTACAGAGTTTCAAAGTTGTAACTTTTATAGTTCTCTTTTTGTAGGTGGTGATGAGAGAAAATATGTTTTTGTGACAACAAAATTGAGGGGGCTGCAATTGGATAGTGGTAAAGTTCACACTGCTCCTGAAAAGTGGAGTTTTCCACATAAATCACATTGAAAATCCCAGTAGAGAGTGAACAATGGCTACCTGAGATTTCTACTTTATACAATTCAGCTAAAGTCAGCAAAATGCTGCTGACCACTTGGCGATTTGTAGTCGGCTTCAGCATGCCAAGTGCTTGAATGGAATTGGAAAATTCATGAAAAATATTAACAAAGCACACATTCTTGAAACAGTAACATATGATTATTGTTTGACTAAATAAGCACAGCACAAGGTTTCAAAACTATAACCTCAACACACAGACACACACACCCAGACACCCATATCCATACACACACCATACAAACACATTCATACATACAACACACACACACACACACACACACACACACACACACACACATACACACACACACATACATACACACACAACACATACACAGAGTGCACACACACAGTACGAACATCCACAAACAGTACAAACATCCACATGCACATAAAAGTGCAGATGTACACACACACACACACACACACACACACACACACACACACACACACACACACACACACACTTATCCACATCACACACACACACACACACACACACAAACACATACACACACACTCACATACACCACACACACACCACACACACACACACACACACACACGCATTTCATTCACTGCTGTTCCATTTTCAAACTATTTTGCTAGTCCCCCTTATGCCTGAAGGCTTTGATCACTGAATCTCTTTGTTTCATCAACCATGTGCTTCATAATCAGGTCACTGAATATTTGGTCAAAAAATGAATGGGGGCGTGGTCTGTAATGCCGTACAAGTTTAGCCTATGTGTTTTGCTGTCTGTGTATGGAGGAATAACTGAAATGAAAACACACACACATAAAATCTTCAAGCAGACATTCATCACAAAACAACAAAACCAACCTCTGTCAGATCAGCTAGTGGGCTATTTGCATAAGTGCCACGCTATGAAGGCCACAGGTACACACTGTGTCACTCACCACACCCACCCCTCTCTTCCTTTCACCTTCTCTGTCGGACACATTTTCATCACTTCCATCCCTTCTGATGGGCTAAAACCACACTCTTCGTACTGTTCTGCATCTTCAGAGTCAGACCCCTTGGTAAGAATGACTTTTTTGCCCGACATAAAGTGCAAACACGTCTTGTTCGACCGCTGTGAGCGCAACTCGTTTGCAGCTGAGACGCCATTGCTCTCTCGTTGTAAACAGGAAAGGGGTCAGCACAAAGATAGCTCTGTGGCTGACCGGTCATAGGTCACTCGCCACGTGCAGTGGTCAATTGTTGCTCTGTGGTAATGAGGCTTTAGCATGACCCACTTCAATTTCCACTACACAGCATTCTGTCACCAGTGGAAATTTTTGAAGGTCAGATCCGTATATCCGGACCTTAGTAAGGAAGCACTTCGCCGAGCCTGTCCGCATATCCGGCTGTTAGTAAGGAGTGAGTTAACACTGTCACCACTATTTACAACTAATTAACACTGTCACAACTATTTACAACTAATTAACACTATCACCACTATTTACAACTAATTAACACTGTCACCACTATTTACAACTAATTAACACTATCACCACTATTTACAACTAATTAACACTCACCACTATTTACAACTAATTAACACTGTCACCACTATTTACAACTAATTAACACTGTCACCACTATTTACAACTAATTAACACTGTCACCACTATTTACAACTAATTAACACTGTCACCACTATTTACAACTAATTAACACTCACCACTATTTACAACTAATTAACACTGTCACCACTATTTACAACTAATTAACACTGTCACCAGTAGTAGGCCTCCTTCGGTCATGACTGACCATGGACAAAGTACATCCGTTCTAATGTCTAGATGGGCTGTCTGCTTGGTCCAAGCAGCGTCGCCTGTGACTGTACAGATCAATGCGAGAGAGGCAGTCTCTGTCGCAGTGGTCGCATGTGTATGCTGATGCTGGTCTGTTGGCTGTCATCCCTTTTCTGCGAACTCGCTTTTCTGCTGCAGCAGCTGACAGTTTGTCCTCACCAATCCGCAGCTGTTTCTTGAGAGTAGTTCTCCAGCTGTTGCGGTCGTCTGCGAGGTCCTCCCAGGATTCAGTGTTGATCTCAAGCGCCTTCATGTCACGCTTGCAAACGTCTTTGTATCTCAGTTGTGGGCGGCCAATGTTTCTCTGCCCTGTGGCAAGCTCACCATAAAGGATGTCTTTTGGGATGGACCATCTTCCATGTGGCGAACATGACCCCACCAGCACAGCCGACGCTGTCTCAGCATGGTATGCATGGTTGGGAGGCCAGCGCAGGTTAGGACTTTGGTGTTGATCACCTTGTCTTGCCAGGAAATGCCAAGTATGCGCCGTAGGCTTCTCAGGTGGAAGGTATTGAGCCTTTTCTCCTGATGAGCATGCGTGGTCCATGCCTCGCTGCCATACAGCAAGGTGCTGAGGACACAGGCGTTGTATACAGCCATCTTTGTCTTTGTGGTCAGCTTGGGATTTGTCCACACCCTTTGTGTGAGGCGGGCTAGTGTTATGGCTGCCTTCCCGATCCTCTTGTCGACCTCTGTGTCAAGGGAGAGGTTATCGGTGATGGTGGACCCAAGATATGTGAATTGATGGATGGCTTCAAGCTCATAGTCATCAATGGTGATGGCTTGTGGAGATGGCGTGTCTTGGCGTGTCTTCTTAAGACTGATGGTCAGACCAAAATCTTTGCAGGCCTGGGAGAAGCGCGCTTGTCCATTAGTGACTGCAAGTCCCGCTGAGTATGGGTCACAACTGCGGCATCGTCGGCAAATAGCATGTCTCTGATGAGGGCTTCACGGACCTTTGTCCTTGCTCTGAGGCGGGCGAGGTTGAAGAGCCTGCCATCTGATCTGGTCCGCAGGTGGATCCCTTCTTGCGCTGTGCTGAACGCATGCCTCAGGAGGAGAGCGAAGAAGATTCCAAAGAGGGTTGGGGCCAGGACGCAGCCTTGTTTCACACCGCTGCGTACGTCGAAGGGCTTGGAGAGGTTTCCGTTGAACTGCACCATCCCTTTCATGTTTGAGTGGAAGGACTCAATCAAGCTGTGCAATTTGGGGGGGCAGCCGATTTTTCGGAGAGCCCTGAAAAGGCCATCTCTGCAGACTAGGTCAAAGGCCTTGGTGAGGTCAATGAATGCCACGTACAGGGGCATCCGCTGCTCTCTGCACTTCTCCTGGATTTGGCGAAGGGAGAAGACCATGTCTACCGTGGATCTCTCTGCTCGAAAACCACACTGTGATTCCGGGTAGACGCGTTCAGCCAGTTTCTGCAGGCGGATTAGGAGGATCCGAGCATAGACTTTGCCAACAATGCTGAGGAGTGAGATACCTCTGTAGTTGTTGCAGTCGCTCCTTTTGCCCTTGTTTTTGTACAGGGTGACGATGTTGACGTCCCTTATGTTCTGTGGTACAGCTCCCTCATTCCAACACTGACAGAGAACTGCGTGCAAAGGGTGCAGAAGAGAAGTCTTGCAGTGCTTGATGAGGTCTGGGGGAATTCCGTTGTTGCCAGGTGCCTTCCCTGATGCCAGGCTATCAATGGCCTTGCTGAGTTCGACCGCAGTTGGCTCTGCGTCAAGTTCTTCCATTACCGGCATGCACTTGATGGCATCGAGGGCTAAGGGGGACACCATGTTCTGTGTGGAGTAGAGGTCGGAGTAGTGTTGCGCCCATCTTTCCATCTGTTGGCTAGGACTGCTGATTACTTCCCCAGTGGAGGATTTGAGGGGGGCGATCTTGCTCTGTGTTGGTCCCAGTGCCTTCTTGATGCCATCATACATTCCTCGGATGTTGCCTCTTTCAGCAGCACTCTGTATCTCTTCGCTGAGCTCTGTCCAGTACTCGTTTGCGCAGCGCCTGGCGTTAAGCTGAACCTTACTTCTGGCAGCCCTGAGGATTTGCAGGTTCTTCTCACTGGGTGACCGCTTATACTTGGTGAGTGCAGCACGCTTGGCCTCAACAGTGGGAGTCATCTCTGATGATTTGGCCTCAAACCAGTCGTGGAACTTCACAGTTTTCTTCCCAAAGGTGACCATAGCAATGCGGTGCATGGTGTCTCGTAGCGTTTCCCATCTCTCAGTGGCAGAGTCTCTGGGCTGCAATGCATCGTATTCTCTCTGAAAGGCCTCTGCGAACTGTTCTACGAGATCTGGCTGAGACATCTTGCTGACGTCAATGCGAGGGTTCCCTTGTTTCTTTGAGCAGTGGAACTTCTTTGGTTGTAGCCTGATCTTGCAACATACCAGAGAGTGGTCTGTGTCGCAGTCTGCGCTGTGATAAGAGCGAGTGTGGAGAACGTTTTTGATAGCAGCACGTCTTACTAGGATCAAATCCAGTTGGTGCCAATGTTTTGAGCAGGGATGCCTCCAGGAGACTTTGTGCTGAGGCTTCATCTTGAAGAAGGAGTTGGCGATGCACAGTTCATGGCAGGCGCAAAACTCAAGCAGTCGCTGTCCATTCTCATTCATTTTCCCCACTCCAAAGGAACCGAGGCAGAAGGGCCATGAGTCATTGTCTGCACCCACTCTGGCGTTGAAGTCGCCCAGGAGAACAAGTTGTTCTGTCCTGGGGATGTTCCTTATGGTTGATGCAAGATTTTCGTAGAACTCATCCTTGGTGTCTGGAAAGGCGGACAGAGTTGGGGCATAAACGCTGATGAGAGTGACATAGCCTTCGATGGTGTTGAGGCGGAGAGTCAAGAGTCGTTCTGAACTGCCGCTGCCTGGTTCAATCATGTTCAGCAGGCTGTTCCTTACTGCAAAGCCTACTCCGTGCTCTCTTGGGGCATCAGAACTCTTTCCTTGCCAGAAGAAGGTGTAGTCCCTTTCCTTTAGTGTTCCTGAGTCAGCCAGCCGTGTTTCCTGCAGAGTGGCAATGTCCACATTGAGCCTCTTTAGTTCACTGTTTATGACGGCAGTTTTTCTGGCGTCGCTGATGTCTTGCAGATCTTGGGAGAGCCCAGGCATCATTGTTCGGACATTCCAACAGCCCAGTTTCACTGCTGATCCTTTTCCTGATCCGTTTCTTGAATTTGAATTTTTCTTTTTGTTTGGTGCGGTAATTAACGACCTGCTTGTCAGATTTTCTCCTAATCTTCATGCACCCAATGAAGAAGGCAGGTCGTGGCGGGACAGCACCTAACTGGCTGGGGGCTGCCCAGCTTAGGCGGGCGGTAGCTGTCCAGTAAGACACGAAGGTCTCTCCCACCGTCAAAAGCAACCCCTGGCGTCAGCTCTACGCCAGTTGAGCAATGACTTATCACCGGTATCTGTTGCTTCCCGTGTTGTGCCGACACTAGTGTTAGTAGCGAGGCTGGAGTGTCCTCTCCAGGTCGTAGGCGCAGAGTGTTTGTGGATGAATGGACGGATGTAAGCCTGGGCAGTGTAATATGGAAGACAGGCTGTTGCCCATGCAACTTGTCCCCCCTCTCCACCTCGCTGACAGATCCAAAGGAACAGCAGGGCTGTTACGTTTTGGTGCCAATGCGGCTGCAGGAGCTGCCGGAAAGTGACAAAGTTTGCCATCCAACGCCTTAGGGGCCCCACACCGGATTTACTGTCAGGGTTTACTCCCTTAGCTAGATGGTCGCGGATAGCTCTCCACTATTTACAAATAACACTGTCACCACTAGTTACAACTAATTTACACTATCACCACTATTTACAATTAACACTCACCACTATTTACAACTAATTAACACTATCACCACTATTTACAACTAATTAACACTGTCACCACTATTTACAACTAACACTATCACCACTATATACAACTAATTATCACTGTCACCACTATTTACAACTGCTTAACACTGTCACCACTATTTACAACTGCTTAACACCGTCACCACTATTTACAAATAACACTCACCACCATTTACAACTAACACTATCACCACTATATACAACCAATTAACACTGTCACCACTATTTACAACTGCTTAACACTGTCACCACTATTTACAACTAACACACACTATCATCATTATTTACAACCAATTAACACTGTCACCACTATTTACAACTAATTAACACTATCATCACTTTTTACAACTAATTAACACTGTCACCTCTATTTACAACTAACACACACTATCACCACTATTTACAGCCAATTAACACTGTCACCACTGTTTACGACTAACACACACTACCACCACTAATTACAAAACACACACACACTATCATCACTATTTACAACTAATTAACACTGTCACCATTATTTACAACCAACTGACACTGTCACAACTATTCACAACTAATTAACACTATCACCATTATTTACATCCAATTAACACTCACCATTATTTACAACTAATTAACACTCATCATAATCAGGTGCCCTGCCGCATGGCGTTGGCGATTATGGACTTCCATCTCTTGTTGCCCCAAGCATCTCTTCCACCTTCCATGTCCCCAGCCACCCTGCAAGTCCGTCCAATATCTTCTCCCTGGGTCTACCTGGTGCTCTCTTTCCCTCCAGCTTTCCTGTTGTAACCAGGTGCTCCAAATCCCCCTTCCTCATAAAATGGCCTATAAATGTTGCCTGTCTTTTCCAAATCTTCCTTGTAAGTGATCTATTTGTGTCTGCCTCCATCAAGACTGTCTTGTTCATTTTCTTTGCTGTCCATGGAACTCTCAACATTCTTCTTAGAAACCACATCTCGGCAATTAACACTATCACCATTATTTACAACCAATTATAACACTATCACCATTATTTACAATTAATTAACACTGTCACCATTACTTATAACCAATTAACACTATCACCATTATTTACAACCCATTAACACTATCACTAGGACTTTAGATATTTAGGTTCAGTCAAGACACACGATGGAACATGCTCAAAAGACATAAAGATGAGAATTGGAATGGCCAAGAACAGTATGGTTCAATTGAACAATATTTGGAAAGACCACAGCATAACAGCAGACCTTAAGATAAAACTCTTAAAATGTCTTGTCTGGCCAGTGATGTTATACGGCTGCGAGGCATGGACAATGAAGAAAGAGGATGAAAGACGAGTGGAAGCAGCAGAGCTGTGGTTTTACCGAAGACTGCTGAGGGTCAAATGGACGGATAGGCGCTCAAATGAAAGCATACTGAATGAGTTGGGTACTACACGCAAGCTCCTAGTACTCATACAACGGAGGAAACTGAAATATGTTGGACACGCAATCCGTAATGAGAGAACAGACTTGATGTCCACTGTCCTCCAAGGTAAAGTGGAAGGAAAGAGAAACAGAGGACGGCCACCTGCATCACTTGCTAGAAACATTACAAACATCAGTGGCAAGAAACTCCAGGAGGTGGTCAGACTTAGCCAAGATCGAGAGTGCTGGAGGCAACTTGTGAGGACATCATGTGCAGCGGCCAACACTGTTCCCGGTGACGCCGACAGGTGAGACAGGTGAGAACACTATCACCAATATTGACAACCTGATCACAACTTGGTACAACTCATCATCATCAGGTGCCCTGTCACATGACGTTGGCAATCATGGACTTTCATCTGTCTCTATCTCTTGTTGCCCCAAGCATCTCCTCCACCCTCCTCATCTTCAGCCACTCCGCAAGTGCGTCTAGCATTTTCTCCCTGGGTCTACCTGGTGCTCTCTTTCCCTCAAGCTTTCCCGTTGTGACCAGGTGCTCCAAATCCCCCTTCCTCATAAAATGGCCTATAAATGTTGCCCATCTTTTCCTAATCTTCCTTATGAGTGATCTACTTGTGTCTGCCTCCATCAAGACTGTCTCGTTTGTTTTCTTTGCTGTCCATGGAACTCTCAACATTCTTCTTCTAAGAAACCACATCTCGGCTGCCTCAATCTTGTTCTGGCTTTGCTTGTTGACTGTCCACATTGGTACAACTATCAATCATTATCATACAGGTCCATATGACCTGTACTATGGTACACCATCAATCATTATCATACAGGTCCATATGACCTGTACTATGGTACACCATCAATCATTATCATACAGGTACATATGACCTGTACTATGGTACAACTATTAATCATTATCATACAGGTACATATGACCTGTACTATGGTACACCATCAATCATTATCATACAGGTACATATGACCTGTACTATGGTACAACTATCAATCATTATCATAGATACATGACCTGTACTATGGTACACCATCGATCATTATCATACAGGTCCATATGACCTGTACTATGGTACACTATCAATCATTATCATACAGGTACATATGACCTGTACTATGGTACACCATCAATCATTATCATACAGGTACATATGACCTGTACTATGGTACACCATCATTCATTATCATACAGGTACATATGACCTGTACTATGGTACACCATCAATCATTATCATACAGGTACATATGACCTGTACTATGGTACACCATCATTCATTATTTATACAGATCCATATGACCTGTACTATCACCACTCACTGGTGGCACAAAAGTTAAGGTGTCAGACTGACATTTGTATTGGAAAGGTCTGAGTTTGAATCTGCCTTGGTAGTACCTAGGACAAAGAGTGGAGACTGCTGATCTCCCAAGTCTTGTAGTACCTAGGACAAAGAGTGGAGACTTTGCTGATCTCCCAAGTCAAACTATGTGCAAACTTACAATTGCCTGAACCCCCTGCGTGCTGACACGCATGTAAGACATCAAATACGCATTAAAATCCCATCAGACATGTCAGTGAACCAGTGCGTTACATATGTGGAAAGACATCCAGCATGCACACCCACTCAAGAGGACTGTGCAGACTGCAACATACCAAACCTACAGTGTGGGCTACACAACATACCAAACCTACAGTGTGGGCTACACAACACACCAAACCTACAGTGTGGGCTACACAACACACCAAACGTACAGTGCGGGCTATACAACATACCAAACGTACAGTGTGGGCTATACAACATACCAAACCTACAGTGTGGGCTACACAACAACACACCAAACGTATAGTGTGGGCTATACAACATACCAAACGTACAGTGTGGGCTATACAACATAGCAAACATACAGTGTGGGCTATACAACATACCAAACATACAGTGTGGGCTACACAACACACCAAACGTACAGTGTGGGCTATACAACATACCAAACATACAGTGTGGGCTATACAACATACCAAACATACAGTGTGGAACCAGAAGAACAAGAAAACCAATATAAGCGCGTGTCCAACAAAACAAAACAATACAAGCGCAAATTTTCAGCCAACTAGCCTTTGTCAAGCACGAACGCACGGTCACATACAGATCACAGACACCAAACAATGAATAATAAAAACGGGACTAAAAACTTCCCTGCCGCCTCGTCCAGTGGGTAAGAAATGGAATGCCAATGTGGGCTATACAACATACCAAACGTACAGTGCGGGCTATACAACATACCAAACGTACAGTACAGTGTGGGCTATACAACATACCAAACGTACAGTGTGGGCTATACAACATACCAAACGTACAGTACAGTGTGGGCTATACAACATACCAAACATACAGTGTGGGCTATACAACATACCAAACATACAGTGTGGGCTACACAACACACCAAACGTACAGTGTGGGCTATACAACATACCAAACATACAGTGTGGGCTATACAACATACCAAACATACAGTGTGGAACCAGAAGAACAAGAAAACCAATATAAGCGCGTGTCCAACAAAACAAAACAATACAAGCGCAAATTTTCAGCCAACTAGCCTTTGTCAAGCGCGAACGCACGGTCACATACAGATCACAGACACCAAACAATGAATAATAAAAACGGGACTAAAAACTTCCCTGCCGCCTCGTCCAGTGGGTAAGAAATGGAATGCCAATGTGGGCTATACAACATACCAAACGTACAGTGCGGGCTATACAACATACCAAACGTACAGTACAGTGTGGGCTATACAACATACCAAACGTACAGTGTGGGCTATACAACATACCAAACGTACAGTACAGTGTGGGCTATACAACATACCAAACGTACAGTACAGTGTGGGCTATACAACATACCAAACGTACAGTGTGGGCTATACAACATACCAAACATACAGTGTGGGCTATACAACGTACCAAATGTACAGTGTGGACTATACAACATACCAAACGTACAGTGTGGGCTATACAACATACCAAACATACAGTGTGGGCTATACAACACACTAAACGTACAGCGTGGGCTATACAACATACCAAACATACAGTGTGGGCTATACAACATACCAAACATACAGTGTGGGCTATACAACATACCAAACATACAGTGTGGGCTATACAACACACCAAACATACAGTGTGGGCTATACAACACACCAAACATACAGTGTGGGCTATACAACATACCAAACATACAGTGTGGGCTATACAACATACCAAACATACAGTGTGGGCTATACACCATACATGACACCCATCCAGCTGAGGGGAAATAAAACCCACTCACTCCTTCTTCCGGTGCTGAGCATGCAGCTGCTGCAGATGATTGCGGAAACAGGTCTCTGCCTCAGGGGAGGTCAGAAGGTCAAAGGGGATGCGCATCTCGTCCTTGTTGTCCAGGAAGTCTTCTGTTTGCTTCCAGCTATCGCCCACACCACACACCTCCACAAAGTGATTGCTAAAGTCAGGGTGTGACTGCATGCCACGCTGTATTGTCGCCCAGCCTCTGCACAGACACACAGTCAGACTTATAGTTACACACACACACACAAACACACATACACACACACACACACACACACACACACACACACACACACATACACACACACACACACACACACACACACACACATAGAGTGACAGCCAAATTCTGTGAGCACCATGTCACAATGAATCATCCTGAAATATGGACGCGTGGGTGCACTGGTCTTTTACTGCCCAATATGGGTCTTCATGTGGAATACAAACTGATCCTGGAGGCATATGTACTTCTACACATGCTGCATGGGAAGGGGTCCTGTCCTGCAGCCTCGGGTTCTGCTTCTGTTGAATGGCAGCGGTTCTAAGCTGTTCACATGAGACTGTACCCTGCGTGCACTGCCGTCACCAGTAACTGTGACGTAGGTTATGTCTTCCCAGTTGGTAGTGTTGATGTCACAGCTCAGGATGTTGGCCTTCTACGTATCCCTGTATCACTTCAGCAGTCTTCTCTGATCACCATCATCATCATCATCATCAGGTGCCCTGCCGCATGGCGTTGGCGATTATGGACTTCCATCCATCTCTATCTCTCGCTGCCCCCAGCATCTCCCCCACCCTCCTCATCCCCAGCCAAGTCCGTCCAGCATTCTCTCCCTGGGTCTACCTGGTGCTCTCTTTCCCTCCAGCTTCCCTGTTGTAACCAGGTGCTCCAAATCCCCCTTCCTCATAAAATGGCCTATAAATGTTGCCTGTCTTTTCCTAATCTTCCTTATGAGTGATCTACTTGTGTCCACCTCCATCAAGACCGTCTCGTTTGTTTTCTTTGCTGTCCATGGAACTCTCAACATTCTTCTTAGAAACCACATCTCGGCTGCCTCAATCTTGCTCTGGCTTTGCTTGCTGACTGTCCATGCTTCACATCCGTACCACAGTATTGGTTCTATATAACATTCAAGGACTCTCTTTCTGATGTTAATTAATAGGCATTTGTTGGTAAGAATGCTTGTCATCTTCTTGAATGCTGTTTTGGCTTGGCCGATTCTGCTGCTATTTCCAATGTGCATCTGCCGTCTGATGAAATGACCATTCCCAGGTATTTGAACTTATTAACCTGTGTCAAGGTTGTGCCATTTGCTGTTATTTTGCATGAGGGGATTTCATGTTTTTTACTGATCACCATGACTTCAGTCTTCCTGCCGTTTAGTTCCAACCCCTTACTTTTGCTTTCTATTTCTAGTATATTCACAAAGTTTTGAAGGTCCCTTTCATTTTCTGCAATTTGCACGGTGTCATCTGCGTACCGAATGTTGTTTATCATTTTCCCTCCAACATTTAATCCAGGGTCTTCTTCTAGGTTTCTCATGATGTTTTCGCTGTATAGTGAAAACAGATCTGGTGACAAAACACAACCCTGTCTGACTCCTCTTTTGATGTTTTGGAAAGAGCTTATATTGTTTTCTATTCTCACTGCAACTGTTTGTTCCCAGTACATATTCCTGATTATTCGTAGATCTTTTCCATCAACATTGAGTCTCTCCAGGTGGTTGATCAATTCTTCATGTTGTACCCGATCAAAAGCCTTGGTATAGTCAACAAAGCATAAATACAAATCATTCATCTCAATTGACCTCTCTATGATAGTTCTTAGGATGTATGTGGCATTAATATTTCCTTTCCTTCCACAAATCCACACTGTTCTTCTGCTATTTCTCTTTTGATTCTATTCCTTGTCCTCATCATGATTATTCTTAACAGGATTTTTGTTACCTGATTCATCAAACCGATTGTGCGATGGAGTTCGCATTCTATAGCCCCTGTCTTCTTTGGAAGTGCAATGAAAATTGATTTTGACATGTCTTTGGGGATTTTTTTCTGATCACCATATCCCTGCTTAAACTTTCTGTACAGCAGCATCTTTAAGATGCAGTTGTCTTCCATTGAGACGTGTCCTGTCCCATGAAGCTGGCATCTGATGACTTGAAACTCCATACTTGGCAAACCACACTTCTCCAGACCTCAAATGTTGGACACTTGATCTTGTCACGACTAAAAACTCCATACTTGGCAAACCACACTTCTTCAGACCTCAAATGTTGGACACTTGATCTTGTCACGACTAAAAACTCCATACTTGGCAAACCACACTTCTTCAGACCTCAAATGTTGGACACTTGATCTTGTCACGACTAGAAACTCCATACTTGGCAAACCACACTTCTTCAGACCTCAAATGTTGGACGCTTGATCTTGTCACGACTAAAAACTCCATACTTGGCAAACCACACTTCTTCAGACCTCAAATGTTGGACACTTGATCTTGTCACGACTAAAAACTCCATACTTGGCAAACCACACTTCTTCAGACCTCAAATGTTGGACACGATCTTGTCACGACTAAAAACTCCATACTTGGCAAACCACACTTCTTCAGACCTCAAATGTTGGACACTTGATCTTGTCACGACTAGAAACTCCATACTTGGCAAACCACACTTCTTCAGACCTCAAATGTTGGACACTTGATCTTGTCACGACTAAAAACTCCATACTTGGCAAACCACACCTCTTCAGACCTCAAATGTTGGACACGATCTTGTCACGACTAAAAACTCCATACTTGGCAAACCACACTTCTTCAGACCTCAAATATTGGACACGATCTTGTCACGACTAAAAACTCCATACTTGGCAAACCACACTTCTTCAGACCTCAAATGTTGGACACTTGATCTTGTCACGACTAAAAACTCCATACTTGGCAAACCACACTTCTTCAGACCTCAAATGTTGGACACAATCTTGTCACAACTAAAAACTCCATACTTGGCAAACCACACTTCTTCAGACCTCAAATGTTGGACACGATCTTGTCATGACTAAAAACTCCATACTTGGCAAACCACACTTCTTCAGACCTCAAATGTTGGACACGATCTTGTCACGACTAAAAACTCCATACTTGGTAAACCACACTTCTTCAGACCTCAAATGTTAGACAATTGATCTTGTCACGACTAGAAACTCCATACTTGGCAAACCACACTTCTTCAGACCTCAAATGTTGGACACGATCTTGTCACGACTAGAAACTCCATACTTGGCAAACCACACTTCTTCAGACCTCGAATGGTGGTCTCTGGATCTTGTCACTTGATGCTGTAGATCTTGTGCAGACATCTTTGGTGGAACTGTTCTAGCAGCTGAATGTGCAATCAGAATGTAGTCCATCTTCAGCAGCGGAACACAACAATCTTTGTGGTAAGGCTGATGCCATAGTGTAACCACAACCCCTTGATCAGTCGTCAAAGACAGAATTCGTCATGCAGATATACAGTGCCACCTCAGCATTAAGAGATCCACTGCTGCTCACAGAATGGCCCAAGCAGCGGACTTTTCCTATGGTCTTGATCTCCTGGATGCTGATGACAATCATGACCCAAGCAGCGGACTTTTCCTATGGTCTTGATCTCCTGGATGCTGATGACAATCATGGCCCAAGCAGCAGACTTTTCCTATGGTCTTGATCTCCTGGATGCTGATGACAATCATGACCCAAGCAGCGGACTTTTCCTATGGTCTTGATCTCCTGGATGCTGATGACAATCACACACTGTGAAGTGCTAGAAACCTGAGATGATGTGGCTGAAACAGCGTCTATCTTGCCAAGGCTAAATGCACAACTGAAAATATTGCTGGTTGCAGCAAACTGGTCAATGACACATTGGGTGTCCTTATGTGAGCATGAAAACTGTGCACAGTAATGTGCACAGAGAAATACCAGCAGGACAGCTCTGAGTGCTTTGATTGTGGCTTGGAGCCTCTGCAGGTTAAGTTTTCCTCCAAGCAGAATTTGACATTCACACACCTTTCCAATTGCCTGACTGCATCAATTAGCACTGTGGCATGTGGCTGCTAGAATACATGCATCTTTCACTTTATACAGACGTTCCTTTACATCATGATGTTACATTAACCCTCTTAGCTTCGTTACGACCGTAGCCGACAGTTCCGCCCGCACTGCCTAGCGCTTCGTTACGGCCGTACCCGACCGTAAAAGTCGGCCACGAGCATGGGCTATTTTGATCACGCACTGATCACATGTTTCTGGCCCAGGGAGACTGACAATTGGTCAAACATTCTTGGTATCATCCAATGAGATGATCTTGGGAAAATTAGCACTACACACACATCCATTCAGTTATGCTTGGGCGCGAAATGTGGTTGGGGTATTTTCATTCATGCCTCGTAGCATGTGAAAAAATGGCGATGCCCTTTGTAGCAGACGGTTTTCAGGATACAGATAATTCTCCAGATTATTCAGAGGAGGAATTAAATACTACTGTTTGTAAATTAGGAAAACACGAAGAAGATGTAGCTGAGTCAGATATTGAGGTTTGTGAGGGGGAAGATGATGAAAACTGTGATTTATTAGAGCAGACCAACACAGAAGATAACACGCCGCTGACCGCATTCCAGCGAACGTGGCATCCATCTCTGGTTTCTGCTGACAGTAAAGAAATTTGATCTCTGGGTCGGACCAACTTGTATACTGCCAGCTGATGCCAAACCTTTAGATTATTTCTTTTTGTTTTTGTACAGACAATTAGTAAAGTGTATTATGAACATTGAATGTAGTTTTGTAGTGGAAAGAAAAATAATGATAAAAACTACCTGAACAAACTGTGTAAATACCTGAGGAGCACTTGGTGACATTTGGTGACCACTGTGAGTACTATCACATGGAAATGCTGCTAGACACTTTTGCTAGGCCATGCTCTAATTCATTACTCATCTGTATATGTTGTGGTCACGTATAGGCGTGCTTCTCTTGTTTTCATACATATGTCACTTATTTATTCATGTTTGGTGACATCTTTGGTGACAATGACACGACAAGCAGTGGTTAGAAAGACATACTCACTTGGATATGGAAGTAAAGCATGTTTACCGACACCTGACAAATTTCTAGTTTTATATCTGATCAGACATGCTCACAGTGTACTCGTGAACAGAGTAACTGTATTTTGGGGGGAAAAGTTTCAGAAAATTCGAAATCTAGGGGCAGTTCAGCTCTCTAGAATGCAAATACAAGAGGGTTAATCTAAAACAATAACAACAGAAACAACAGCAGGTAGCATGTAACCATAGGTGACATCATTATGCAACAGCATGTAACTTGTAATTGAGGGCAACGTTATTATGTAATGGTAGTTAACACCATTACATGACAAATACAATCACAATGTTGTTGTTGTTGTTGTTGTTGTTTAAAGCCCAGCTGATTGCGCAGAGCCACATCAAGCTAGAAACACCTCCATACGTACAAATCTTCAACATTTGTGCACATAATCTAAGGACATGCCCCCAGCATTGACCACTCCGTCCAATTTATCGCACCGGGGATGTAAAAAACACACCTGAATACAAACTGACACATACCTTCAGACACAAAAACATGCATAAAAACAGGCATAAATTACCTAAAATTGCTTCCACATATCTTACCTCCCTAGAGCCAGAGAGTGACAGAAAAGAGGAAATTTTTAGTACAGAATTTCCAGAAGGTGGGGATACTCTTCATACTGAAAGAGCCCCCAGCATCCCCACCAGGGGTATACGATCACATATTGGCATTTTATTGATGTTGCATAATGTTACAGAGGGATGTTACACCACCTTTCAGACAGAGCTGACAGATGGCAGGTAATGTTTAGCACATAATGTTACATAGGGGTGTTGCACTGCCTTTCAGCACATATTTCATAGGTACAACGGGGTGTTACACTACCTTTCAGGACATATTACATAGGGGTGTTACACTACCTTTCAAGACATAATGTTACATGGGGGTGTTACACTACCTTTCAGCACATGTTACATAGGGGTGTTACGCTACCTTTCAGCACATTATCTTACAAAGAGGTGTTACACTACCTTTCAGCACAATATTACATAGGGGTGTTACACTACCTTTCAGCACATGTTACATAGGGGTGTTACACTACCTTTCAACACATGTTATAAAGGGGTGTAACACTACCTTTCAGCATATAATGTTACACAGAAGTGTTACACTACCCTTCAGCACATGTTACATAGGTGTGTTACACAACCTTTCACCACACTATCTTACATAAGGGTGTTACACTACATTTTAGCACATGTTACATAGGAGTGTTACACTACCTTTCAGCATGTAATGTTACATAGGGGTGTTACACTACCTTTCAGCACATGTTACATAGGAGTGTTACACTACCTTTCAGCACACTATCTTGCATAGAGGTATTACACTACCTTTCATCACATAATGTTACATAGGGGTGTTACACTACCTTTCAGCACATGTTATATCCGGGTGTTACACTACCTTTCAGCAAATGTTACACAGTGTTACTACCTTTCAGCACGTTACATAGGGGTGTTACACTACCTTTCAGCACGTTACATAGGGGTGTTACACTACCTTTCAGCACATGTTATATCAGGATGTTACACACTACCTTTCAGCACATTATCTTACATAGGGGTGTTACACTACCTTTCAGCACATAATGTCATAGGTGTTACACTATCTTTCAGCACATAATGTCATACAGGTGTGTTACACTATCTTTCAGCACATAATGCTACATAGGTTATTATACTACCTTTCAGCACATAATGTTACATAGAGGTGTTACACTACCTTTCAGAGACTGAGTCGACTGTTGGCAGGTAATGTTTCAGCAGTCGTGGCAGCTGCTGCAGGTAGTGATGTTCTCGCAGACGGATCTGTTCTTCCCTCAGGTGTTTGATGTGTCGGCGGAACTCCTTGCGGGCGTGGTCAGAGCCAAACAGATCCAAGTAGTGAGAAAAATCATGTTCTGCCTGCAGGCGGCGCCGGGCGCTGTTCCATACTGTGCGGGGGTCATTGATGGTGCAGCGCAGTAACTGTCTGTATGCCTCTGTCGCAACCTGTCGTTATCAACATCATCACCGTCGTTATCATCATCATCATCATCATCATCATCAATATCATCATCATCATTTCACATTGTGCAGGGGTAGTACAGCATAGTAACTATCTATATGCCTCTGTCACAACCTGTCGTTATCAACATCATCACCGTCGTTATCATCATCATCATCATCAATATCATCATCATCATTTCACATTGTGCAGGGGTGGTACAGCATAGTAACTATCTGTATGCCTCTGTCACAACCTGTCGTTATCAACATCATCACCGTCGTTATCATCATCATCATCATCATCATCATCATTTCATATCGTACAGGGGTGGTACAGCATAGTAACTATCTGTATGCCTCTGTCGCAACCTGTCGTCATCATCATCGTCGTTACCACTATTTCATATCACACTTGGGCCACTGATGGTGCAGCATAGTAATTGTATACCTCTGTTGTAACCCACCATCATCACCTTCTTCTTCTTCACCATCTTCTTCATCATCATCGTTGTCACTGTCGTCGTCGTCATCATCATCATTCCTTATCGTACATGGGTCACTGATAATGATACACAGTAACTGTAAGTTGCTGTGGCTACCTGTCAACAATACTGTCAAAATCATCATCACTGTTATCATCATCATTATCATCATCATCATCATTGTTATCATCATCATCACCAAAACCACCATCATCATCACTGTCATCATTATCACCACCATCATCATCACTATCATCATTATCACCACCCAACACCACCATCATCATCATCACTGTCATCATTATCACCACCAACACCACCATCATCATCATCACTGTCATCATTATAGCAATGCCGCATGAAAAATTGAAATTGGGTTTTGAGTTAAAAGATTTATATGGTTTTGAAGATATTGTTGTTCTGAGTAAAAAGCAGTTTAAATTCTTCTGATCGGACTATTAGTTCACGAGATATTCGAATAGAGAAATATATGAATTTCTGCATAATATATACTATTCATTGAGAGACTGGAAAGGAAAGGAAACCATAATGCATAGTCTCCACATCAATATTACTTTAACATTGATTTTTAGCATATTACTGGTAAAAATCCACCAAAGCAGAGCAATCCTGCTAAGTGTTTCCAGTGTACTCTTGCCCTTTAATATGAATCAATAATAGGCTACTACTAAATAAGATGCAATCTTCCCGTTAAAACAAATTAATGACAATAGGCATATCCTTTCCAGATACTGACTACAAATTGAAACAACTACGTAAGCTAATGGATGGCCTACTTTACAAATAATACAACTCATAGCCTTCTATTCAGTTTCAAAACCTAAATAAAGAATATTATAACAATGAACAGAAGATTTTGTTTTGTGACATTCTAAATCTCTGTGTGTATTAGTGTGTGTGTGTGTTGTCAGAGAGAGAGAGAGAGAAAGAAAGCGAGAAAGAGAGAGGATCATGCCTGTTAACAATGACTTGGATATGAATGTACTGGGGCCTATTTACTTATTTATTCATTTTTTGTTATTTATTCATTTTTTGTTCTCTGAGAGAGAGAGAGAGAGAGAGAGAGAGATTCATGTCAAGGAAAGTACAATGACTTGCACAGAATTGTTTGTTGATTGAAAAAAAAATTATTTAGATCTGTTTATTCATTCATTTGAAATTTGAGTGAGAGAGAGAGAGAGTTGGAGGAGTCGGGTTACCCCTCTGTTTGGGCAAACCCATTTTCCACGGCCCCCCGGGAAGCCCGTCGATCACATAGTATTTTTAGTAGTAAGCTCGCCCGTCATGGGGTGAGCAGGTCTACACAGCGACATGCGAATTAGCATGACCTCGGGAAGGAAATGGTTGACAAACCAAGCTTCGGCTAACAACTCCGAATCGAGTTCAAACGCAGTAGTCCTTTTCTTGAAAAATACAATGTTACAGATAAAACAGAACTTGATCTGTTGATTGCTAGATCTAGTCTTGCCGGCTGCCGAGCTGAAACTTGCACAGCATTCTGTTTCGCGTTGTAGGCCTACTCAGGCTACTGGCGTCGGCACATTCCGACGTTGATCTGGTACAGATCCTCATGTAAAAAGTTGGCGTACGGCCGTATTTTAAATCAAATTGATTTCATATTACACTAATATATAGAAAAAAGCATGTAAAATCGAATCCCGCCGACGACAAGTTCCAAAAATGGCGAGCTTGCCTGCAAACTTTTCCGATGAAAAAAAGCAAAACTTTGGAAGCGTCGATCTCTGTTCGAAACTGGCACACATAGGTGTCGTCGGGATATATCATTCTGTTACATTAATTCTCATTGGCTGCAAAATTACAATGTGATTGGTTCACAAATATAGCCGTACCGACCGAAATAGTGAAGCATCCCGAACAAACTTCGATTCTAAACGCATACCGTCGCCGCGATTGCGCCCGAAGCGCGGATTTTCGACTTTCTCATCAAATAACTAATTCCATTTTCGCTCTAAGTAATATAAAAAGGCAATCATTCAAATCTTTATTCATTTCTTATTCACATAAGAAAAAATAAGAATGAAACACCGATTAAAGAGGCAGTAATACTTGATTGAACCGAAGACCCCCCCAGTTTTGCGGCCGGCGCCGGTTTTCCCCAGTTTTTGGTACCACAAATTTGACGTCGCGTTTCGGTTCGCACGGCATTGCTAATCATTATCACCACCAACACCACCATCATCATCATCACTGTCGACACCACCACCATCATCATTATCACTGTCATCATTATCAACACCACCATCATCATCATCACTGTCGACACCACCACAATCACCATCATCATTGTCATCATCACAACCACCTCCATCATCTGTCACTGTCAGTGTCTTCATCATATCATCATCATAACCACCAACACCGCCATCATCATCAATGGGCAACGATAGGATCATCATCATCATCATCATCATCATCATCGTCGTCATCATCATCATCGTCGTCGTCGTCGTCATCATCATCGTCGTCGTCGTCGTCAACGTCGTCGTCATCGACGACGACGTCATCGTCGGGCGATGTCTGACTCAGTTATCTGCAATACGGAGATTGCTGACAGTGCAGCATAGCCATTCTTGGCTTTTGGATTATCATCTCATACATTTTATCTAATCATCTCATACATCTTTGTTATCTACATCATCTTCAATATTATCTTCATTATCTACATCATCTTCATACTATCTTTGTTATCTACATCATCTTCATATTATCTTTGTTATCTACATCATCTTCATACTATCTTTGTTATCTACATTTCATCCTTATCATGCTATCTTCATATCTACATCATCATCATTATCATTATCTACATCATCATCAAGACTATATTATCTACAGCATCACAATATTATCTTTATTATCTACATCATCAACATACTATCTTCAATACGACTCATATCATCAATACTATCTACATGTCTGCATTATCATCAATACTATCTTTCATTATCTACATCATCAATGCAATCTCATTATCTAGATCACCATCAATACTATCTTTTTATCTAAACCATCATCATTAACACATCTTCGTATCTACATCATCAATGTACTATTATCTATGTCACCATTATCATCATCAATACTGTCTTCATTAACATCATTATCATCACCATCAATACTGTCTTCCATACCTACATTCATCATCACCACGTATCACTCTCGTTCATTATCTACACATCAGCAATACGTCTTCTTACTACATCATATCAATGCTATTTTCATTATCACATCATCACAATACTGTCTTCATTATCTACATTATTATCATCACCATCAATACTGTCTTCCATACCTACATTATCATCACCATCAATACTCTCTTCATACTACATTAATCATCACCATCAATACTCGTCTTCCATACCTACATTATCATCACATGTCATCATATTTTCATTATCTACATCATCATCAATACTGTCTTCATTATCTACATCATTATCATCACCATCAATACTGTCTTCCATACCTACATTATCATCACCATCTTCATTATCTACACATCAGCAATACATCTTCACCACATCATCATCAATGCTATTTTCATTATCTACATCATCATCAATACTGTCTTCATTATCTACATCATTATCATCACCATCAATACTGTCTTCCATACCTACATTATCATCACCATCAATCTCTCTTCATACTACATTACATCACCATCGTCTTACCTACATCATCATCAATGCTATTTTCATTATCTACATCATCATCAATACTGTCTTCATTATCTACATCATTACCACTACTTTTACTTATTGTGTATATATATCATCAGCATCAACACTAACTTCATTACCTGCATAATCTTCATTATCGGCATCACTATCAATACTACTTCATTATCTACATCATATTCAACACTATCTTCATTATCTACCTCCTCATCAATACTGTCTTCATTATCTACACCATCATAATCAATATTATCTTTATTACCTACATCATCATCAATGCTATCGTCATCATTTACATCATTATCATTGCAATCTTCACTACTATAATAATAATAATAATAATTACAATATTTATATAGCACAAAATCTTGATAAAATCAAATCTAAGCACTGAAGCAGACACACACGCACGCACGCACGCATGCACGCACGCACATGCACGCACGCACGCACACACACACACACACGCATGGCTATAAATGGGGAGAAAGAATAAAAGCAATAAAAGCAAGAATAAAAGCAATGGAAAATTACAGAGAGCATAGCATATACAATTAGGCCTATATATTATGACCATGTGATTCCCCTCCGAGCGGAGACAGGCTGCAGAGGGGGGGGGGGGGGGGGGGGGTTGAGTGAGGTTAGGATTTTATGCGGAGGAGAAAAGGTGAGTTTTGAGAGCGGACTTGAAGGAGACAAAAGTAGGTTGCTGACGGACTGAGAGAGGAAGTTTGTTCCAGGAGAGTGGACCAGAAACAGAGAAGGCTCGTGGACCATAGGTATTGAGCTTAGTGCGTGGAAAGCGAAAAGTCAGAGGATCGGAGGCAGAGCGGAGGGTACGTGAGGGAACATAGATCTCAAGTAGGCTTGACAAGTAATCGGGGGCTGCGTTATTGAGGCTTTTGTAGCACATGGTGTCTAGTTTGTACTGTATGCGCTTTGATACAGGGAGCCAGTGAAGTTGTGCCAGGAGAGGAGATATGTGGTCAGCTTTTTTCTTTTTGAGTACAAGGCGTACAGCATTGTTTTGAATGCGCTGTAGGATGTGAATGGTGGAGGCAGGAAGACCAGACAGGAGTGAATTGCGATAGTCAATGCGAGACATTATGAAGGAGAGAACGAGTTTTGCAGTTGTTTCGACAGAGAGATACTTCCTGATCAGCCTTATACGATGGAGATGATAGTAGCAAGATCTGGCAGTTTGAGAAACAAAGTTGTTCATGGAGAGAGTAGAGTCAATGCAGACACCAAGGTTTTTAGCTGAATCAGAAATTGGGACTGATGTGTTACATAATGGGAGAGAAAGAGGAGGCAGCTGGGAAAGTTTCTGACGGGTGCCAATGAGGATAGCTTCTGTCTTGTCGTCATTAAGCTGAAGTTTGTTGAACGTCATCCAGTTCTTAATGTCCGAGTAACACTCAGTGGTGCGAGTCAACAGGCGCTGTATATTATCAGGTGAGTCACTGTCTTCAAGTTGGGTGTCATCAGCATAGAAGTGGTGTTTTATAGAGTGGGAGTTGATGATGGTGGACAGGGGGGAGGTGTAAAGAGTGAAAAGAACAGGGCCAAGGACAGATCCTTGTGGAACACCACAGGTCAGGTATGCAGGTTGAGAGTAAGTGCCATTGATGAGAACAGTTTGTTTTCTGTTTGATAAATACGAAGTGAAAAAGGAGAGAGCAATGTCTGAGATGCCAAAAGTATGATGAAGTCTAGAAAGGAGAATACCATGGTCAATGGTATCGAAGGCTGCAGACAGATCAAGGAGTGTGAGGAGAGAGACTTTGCCAGTATCAGTTGCAGGAGGAGATTGTTGAGAATGTGTAGTAGGGCAGTTTCAGTGCTATGGCACTGGCGGTAGGCTGACTGGAAAGGATTGAGGAGATTGTTGGCAGACAGGTGAGAGTTCAGCTGGTTGAGGACGACTTTTTCAAGGAGTTTTGACAAGATAGTATTATCTATATCATCAATACTATCTTCATTATCTACATCATCATCAATTCTGTCTTCATGATCTATATCAACATAATGAACACAATCTCCATTATCTATCATCATCATCAACACAATATGCATTATCTGCACAATCATCAATACTATCTTCATTATCTACATCATCAATACTATTTTCATTACCTACATCATCATCAATACTATCACCATTATCTACATCATCATCAATAAAATCTTCATTACTTACATGATCATGAACATTATCTTCATTGTCTACACATCCTAGCCACACTATCTTCATTATCTACATCATCACCATCAATACCATCTTCATTATCTACATCACCAATACTATCTTTATTATCTGCATCATCAGAATCAGTACTGTCTTCGCTATCTACATCATCATCAACACTATCATCATTATCTACATCGGCATCAATACTATTTTTGTTATTGACATCACCAATACTATCATCATCATCTACAGCATTATCAACACCATCTTCATCTTCATCAATAACAACTTCATTCCCTTTATCATCATTAATACTATCTTCATTATCTACATCATCACCAATACTATCTTCATTATCTACAGCATTATCAACACCATCTTCATCTTCATCCATAACAACTTCATTCCCTTTATCATCATTAATACTGTCTTCATTATCTACATCATCACCAATACTATCTTCATTATCTACATCATTTATCATTGTTACTACCTTCATTATCAACACCATCATCATCTAAATCATATCAATACTATCTTCATTACATACATCACAATACTATCTTCATTATTTAATCTACAATATTATTTTCATTATCTAAATCATCATCAACACTATCATTACCTACATCATCACCACTGCTATTGTCATTATCTACATAATCATCTATACTGTCTTCATTATCTACACGAAGATCAACACTATCTTCATTATCTACATCATCCTCATCACTATCTTCATTATCCACATCATCATCAATACTATCTTTACCACCTACATCATCATCATCAAAACTATATCTACATCATCAATACTATCTTCATCATCTATGACATCAATACTATCTTCATTAGCTACATCATCTATGTCATCATCAATACTATATTTGTTATCTACACCATCATCATTAACCCTATCTTAATTATCTACATCATCAATACTATCTTTATTATCTATGCCACATCATCAATACTATCATCATTGTCACATCATCAATACTATCATCATTGTCACATCATCAATACTATCATCATTGTCACATCATCAATACTATCATCATTGTCACATCATCAATACTATCATCATTGTCACATCATCAATACTATCATCAGTACATGTATCTGCATCATCAAATACCATCTTCATTGTCTACATCATCATCAATAATATCATCATCACCAACACCACCATCAATACTATCATCATTATCTACATCACCATCAATCCTATCTTCATTATTCACATCATCAATACTATCTTTAATTATCTACATCATCATCAATATTACCTTATCTACACCACCATCATCAATACTATCTTCATTATCTACATCATCAACAACACTATCTTCATTATCTACATCATCAAGACTATCTGCATATATCTACATCATCAAGACTATCTTCATTATCTACATCATGAACACTATTATCTTCATTATCTCCATCATCAACAATATTATCTTCATTATCTACATCATCATCATCAACGCTTTGTTCATTACTTACACTGTGTTCATTATCTACATCCTCCTCAGGATCTCCCTGCATACTCCTCAACTCTGTCATGCAAAGCTGAGGTGGGGAACATGTCAGTATCATAAACTCTACCCCAGTTCCTCTCCTTATTGTCATCATCAATCTTCATCACCATTATCAATAATCATTTCCAGCACCCTTCTTCTCTACCTGGCAGGTTTCTTGTCACTGCTGGGTAGCATCAAGATATGGGAACGTTTTAAAGGACAGCTTACTGAGGGTGTTCAAAATGTACTGACATGAATAATACATTCAACCACAAACTGAAATAAAAACACTACCTGGCAGGTTTCCTCTGTCTGGCCACACTGATGTAGAGGAGTATTTTGATGATACTTGACAACAATGATGATTGATTATGATAGATAATGATGTTTGTTACCTGGCAGATTTTTCGCAGTTATTTAGCAGTACTGAAGCATGGCTATATGATGATGATGATGATGATGACGATGATGTAAATGATAAATGATAATGACACACAATGACAATCTCTACCTCATAGATTTCTTGTCACTGGCAGCATCATGGTAGGGAGTATTTTGATGATGATGATGAAGATGATGATGATGACGACGACAATGTCAATGAAATCTGATGATAATGTTTCCTACCTGGCAGATTTCTCATAATGTTTTAGTGGCACTGAGATAGGGGAGTATTTTGATGGTGATGGTGATGATCATTCTTGTTATTCTTAATCTTATTCATATTGTTTACAGCCCAGCCAACTGCACAGAGCAATATCAAAGCTAAAACCATATCAAAATGTACACAACACCTCTTTGAATAAAAAACACCTGGAAAAAAGTCATGTACACATATCAATGCATTTGTACACATAATCTCAGGATATGCCACTGGCAATGACCATTACTTTATCACCAGAATATTTAAAAAAAGACAAACCTAAATATAAATCTATATAAACATAACAAAGAACACTAAAACATACATAAAATAAAAAACTGGCCTAAATAACCAAAAATTGCTTCCACACATTTCCCTAGAGCCAAAATTACAGTAAATATTTGTACCCAATTATTAATCCTCAGAGAAAGTATTAAAATTTTACTGAACACACATAGGTGAATGGTCCAGCAAGGCAGAAAATGATAGGAAGAAATGACAGAAAACAAAGGAACAAGGCAGAAACAAAGAGAATGACATGAAAAAAACATTTCTAGCAAAGAATTTCCAGAAAGTGGGGATATTATTTATACTGAAAGAGCCTCCGGCACCCCATCTAGAGGTAATGACAATGATAATTGATGATAGATAATGATGTTCCTTACCTGGCAGATTTTTCATCAATATTTGGCGGCATCAAGGTAGGACGTGTTTTGATGATGACAATGATGACAACATCAATAATAAACTGATATCACAGACAATAAAGTTCCCTACCTGGCAGATTTCTCGTCGCTGTTTGGCTGCATCAAGATAAGGGAGTACTTTGAAGCGCGGCTTGCTGCGGTCAATAAGATGTGCCAGCAACATAAAGGCCACCTCAATGTTGACATTTTCATGGGCTGACGTTTCCACCCAAGGCACAGTGCCTTTAAACTCTCTTCGTGCCAACAGTCGCTCCAAGTCGCGCATCATCTGGTCGTCCGCTTCATCCTGCTTTGTGGACACCAGCACTACTGGTTTCTTTGTCTTCATGGCAGCAGACAGCAAGGATGCTACAAATTCCACCTGCTTCTCACATGACCGCTGGGGTACCTAAAACACACACACACACACACACACAACACACACACACACACACACACACACACACACACACACACACACATATTAATCAATTAAACTGTCGGTTCCAAACTGCTTCTGTTTCTGCACCCATGTGATGAACACCAAACAGTCAGCCACCTGACTGACAGACTTACAACTCATTATGCCATTGGCATTGTCAGGAACAAGCACTTGGTTTTCATTGTTCCTACTGTTTTGGGTGCGATGGTTTTGGATATTTAGGAGACGTACTGTTGAACCACATATAAAGGGAGATTTGCAACAATGTGTACTGTCGAGTGATCTTGCTTACAGATAGTAAGCTGTGTTAACCGTCTTAGCACCGTAGTGCCAGTATCCAGGAGTAAAGCATCATACCCCTATGCATTAACAACATGCCTATCCGTCAGTGGTTTTCCACCAGTGTTAACCTTTTATGGTCACTGAAAGCAGCACGCAAAGTGTGTAGGAGACCTGACAAGCATGCAATGAATGTTAGAATCATTAAGTGTGTGGCACCACTTCTATTCATAAGAACAATGGTGAGATGTGAATGAAGCGACCAGCGGAGGGAGCTAACTGCATTCCACAATGGGTTCCTCTAATGCCATCACCACATCTGACAAAAGGAGGACTATTCTCAGGAGGAAAATAGCCACGCAAACAAGGGAATGGATAGTGACCCAAAAGATGTTGTGCCACTCAGTTTGCTGCAAACCATATGGCAGCCAGCCTCCTGGCCTACAACTGTAATAGAATTCCGTGAAGAAATAGGGCCAGCACATGCTCTGCCCAACAACCATTCAATTATTTTTCTGCTTTCATCTTCTAAAATGGCTGCTAACAAACTACCCAATATGCACAGCAAAAAAAAAAAAAAAAACTGCCAAGGGCATACCTGACCCACATAGGATGAAGACCAAACCTGACAAAAATAAAGCTTGCAAACTATCTCCATTCTGATAATGATAGGAATAAGCCCTAACAAAAATAAAGCTTGCAAACTATCTCAATTCTGATAATTTTAGGAATAAGATATTAGCCCTGATAAAAATAAAGCTTGCAAACTATCTCCATTCTGATAATGTTAGGAATAAGATATTAGCCCTAACAAAAATAAAGCTTGCAAACTATCTCCATTCTGATAATGTCAGGAATAAGATATTAGCCCTAACAAAAATAAAGCTTGCAAACTATCTCCATTCTGATAATGTTAGGAATAAGATATTAGCCCTAACAAAAATAAAGCTTGCAAACTATCTCCATTCTGATAATGATAGGAATAAGATATTAGCCCTAACAAAAATAAAGCTTGCAAACTATCTCCATTCTGATAATGTTAGGAATAAGATATTAGCCCTAACAAAAATAAAGCTTGCAAACTATCTCCATTCTGATAATGATAGGAATAAGATATTAGCCCTAACAAAAATAAAGCTTGCAAACTATCTCCATTCTGATAATGTCAGGAATAAGATATTAGCCCTAACAAAAATAAAGCTTGCAAACTATCTCCATTCTGATAATGTCAGGAATAAGATATTAGCCCTAACAAAAATAAAGCTTGCAAACTATCTCCATTCTGATAATGTCAGGAATAAGATATTAGCCCTAACAAAAATAAAGCTTGCAAACTATCTCCATTCTGATAATGTTAGGAATAAGACGCTATCCCTGATAAAAATAAAGCATGTATCTCCATTCTGATTATGAAACGAATATGATGTCAGCCCTGATGAAAATATAGCATGTATTTCCATTCTGATTATGATATGAATAATATGTCAGCCCTGATGAAAATAAAGCTTGTAATTTATCTCCACTCTGATTATGACAGAAATGTGCGAGCTGAAAAAATCACAGCATGCAAAGGCGTGTCTCTCTATTCTGATGATGATAGGAATGCTGGCTCTGATGAAATCATGATGATAGGAATGCTGGCTCTGACGAAATCAAAGCATTGTATGTCCATTCTGATGATGATAGGAATGCTGGCCCTGACAAAATCAAAGCATTGTATGTCCATTCTGATGATGAAAGGAATGCTGGCCCTGACGAAATCAAAGCATTGTATGTCTATTCTGATGATGATAGGAATACTGGCCCTGATGAAATCAAAGCTTTGAATGTCTATTCTGATGATGAAAGGAATGCTGGCCCTGACGAAATCAAAGCATTGTATGTCTATTCTGATGATGATAGGAATGCTGGCTCTGATGAAATCATGATGATAGGAATGCTGGCCCTGACGAAATCAAAGCATTGTATGTCTATTCTGATGATGATAGGAATGCTGGCCCTGACAAAATCAAAGCATTGTATGTCCATTCTGATGATGAAAGGAATGCTGGCCCTGACGAAATCAAAGCATTGTATGTCCATTCTGATGATGAAAGGAATGCTGGCCCTGACAAAATCAAAGCATTGTATGTCCATTCTGATGATGAAAGGAATGCTGGCCCTGATGAAATCAAAGCATTGTATGTCTATTCTGATGATGAAAGGAATGCTGGCCCTGACGAAATCAAAGCATTGTATGTCTATTCTGATGATAATAGGAATGCTGGCCCTGACAAAATCAAAGCATTGTATGTCCATCCTGATGATGATAGGAATGCTGGCCCTGACAAAATCAAAGCATTGTATGTCCATCCTGATGATGATAGGAATGCTGGCCCTGACAAAATCAAAGCATTGTATGTCCATTCTGATGATGATAGGAATGCTGGCCCTGACGAAATCAAAGCATTGTATGTCCATTCTGATGATGATAGGAATGCTGCCTCTGATGAAATCAAAGCATTGTATGTCTATTCTGATGATGATAGGAATGCGGGCCCTGATGAAATCAAAGCATTGTATGTCCATTCTGATGATGATAGGAATGCTGGCTCTGACGAAATCAAAGCATTGTATGTCTATTCTGATGATGATAGGAATGCTGGCCCTGACAAAATCAAAGCATTGTATGTCCATTCTGATGATGAAAGGAATGCTGGCCCTGACAAAATCAAAGCTTTGTATAGCAATGCCGTGCGAACCGAAACGCGACGTCAAATTTGTGGTACCAAAAACTGGGGAAAACCGGGGCCGGCCGCAAAACTGGGGGGGTCTTCGGTTCAATCAAGTTTTACTGCCTCTTTAATCGGTGTTTCATTCTTATTTTTTGTCTTATGTGAATAAGAAATGAATAAAGATTTGAATGATTGCCTTTTTATATATTTAGAGCGAAAATGGAATTAGTTATTTGATGAGAAAGTCGAAAATCCGCGCTTCGGGCGCAATCGCGGATATAGTATGCGTTTAGAATCGAAGTTTGTTCGGGATGCTTCACTATTTCGGTCGGTACGGCTATATTTGTGAACCAATCACATTGTAATTTTGCAGCCAATGAGAATTAATGTAACAGAATGATATATCCCGACGACACCTGTGTGTGCCAGTTTCGAACAGAGATCGACGCTTCCAAAGTTTTGCTTTTTTTCATCGGAAAAGTTTGCAGGCAAGTCGCCATTTTTGGAACTTGTCGTCGGCGGGATTCGATTTTACATGCTTTTTTCTATATGCATGTGTAATATGAAATCAATTTGATTTAAAATACGGCCGTACGCCAACTTTTTACATGAGGATCTGTACCAGATCAACGTCGGAATGTGCCGACGCCAGTAGCCTGAGTAGGCCTACACCGCGAAACAGAACGCTGTGCAAGTTTCAGCTCGGCAAGTTTTGCGCTGTCAAAGACTAGATCTAGATCTAGCAATCAACAGATCAAGTTCTGTTTTATCTGTAACATTGTACTTTTCAAGAAAAGGACTACTGCGTTTGAACTCGATTCGGAGTTGTTAGGCTAGCCGAAGCTTGATTTGTCAATCATTTCCTTCCCGAGGTCATGCTAATTCGCATGTCGCTGTGTAGACTTGCTCACCCCATGACGGGCGAGCTTACTACTAAAAATGCTATGTGATCGACGGGCTTCCCGGGGCCGTGGAAAATGGGTTTGCCCAAACAGAGGGGTAACCCGCGTCCTCCAACTCTCTCTCCCTCTCTCTCTCTCACTCAAATTTTAAATGAATGAATAAACAGATCTAAATAATTTTTTTTTCAAATTAACAAACAATTCTGTGCAAGTCAATTTATTTCCTTGACATGAATCTCTCTCTCTCTCTCTCTCTCTCTCTCAGAGAACAAAAAATGAATAAATAACAAAAAATGAATAAATAAGTAAATAGGCCCCAGTACATTCATATCCAAGTCATTGTTAACAGGCATGATCCTCTCTCTTTCTCTCTCTCTCTCTCTCTGCAACACACACACACACACTAATACACATAGAGATTTAGAATGTCACAAAACAAAATCTTCTGTTCATTGTTTATTGTTATAATATTCTTTATTTAGGTTTTGAAACTGAATAAAAGGCTGTGAGTTGTATTATTTGTAAAGTAGGCCATCCATTAGCTTACGTAGTTGTTTCAATTTGTAGTCAGTATCTGGAAAGGATATGCCTATTGTCATTAATTTGTTTTAACGGGAAGATTGCATCTTATTTAGTAGTAGCCTATTATTGATTCGTATTAAAGGGCAAGAGTACACTGGAAACACTTAGCAGGATTGCTCTGCTTTGATGGATTTTTACCAGTAATATGCTAAAAATCAAAGTCGCGAGTTTGGGCTTAATGTTAAAGTAATATTGATGTGGAGACTATGCATTATGGTTTCCTTTCCTTTCCAGTCTCTCAATGAATAGTATATATTATGCAGAAATTCATATATTTCTCTATTGTGGGACTAGGAGTTAAGTGACCTGTTCCTGAATGGCGAGCGGTCCCATATCCTCCCAGAAGTTTTCTTTGGACGCTGGCTGTGCTAAGTGTTCGGGGACTTGACTCATCCACAGTCAGTCAGTCAGTTTTCTAAACACTGATGAATAAAATAAAAATCAAATGTACTGTGCAAAAATCTTGTCTGATATGTTTTCCTCTGTGTATGTGTGTTGTATGTGTATGTGTGTGTGTTTAGTTTTTAGTAGAATATTGATCAGATGATATTTTTGGATAGCCTGCAGCATAAAAGCATGCAGTAATTTTTAATATTTCAACTATTTAAGTGATTCCAGAAGTCATTGATTCTCAGATTTCCTTTTATATGTACAGAAACTGATGAAATATTACAAATTATTCATAAGACTACTGAAGTAGCGAGTCGTGACTTTTTGGGTTTAATTTGCAGTAATAAGACACTTGAACGATGAGCAAAATGATTTTATATCTATCTCATGAAATGATTATATATCCTTGTTTTGTTTCTAGCTTCATTTTTGTCTGTTATTAATACAATATGGGCAATTATTAATGAAAAACAGATAAAACATGCCAAATATCACATGTTTCCTGTAATAAGACAAAAATGGCTTGTCGCAGAGTTATGATAATGGTTTCATTCAATTCGGCATACAAAAATACATCAACGATCAAAATTTTATGACATTTGGTCCTGTCTGTCTCTCACAATTACAAAATGAATGTCATTTCCAGCAAAATCAGCATACCATGCCATTTGATGAGTTTGTTCTGTGACAGCTGGTCCTTCTTTGTCCCACTAAGACGTGGTACCAAAATTTAAGAAATTTTTGACGCTTCAAATTCGAATATCTCGTGAACTAATAGTCCGATCTGAAAAATTTAAACTGCTTTTTACTCAGAACAACAATATCTTCAAAACCATATAAATCTTTTAACTCAAAACCCAATTTCAATTTTTCAAGCGGCATTGCTACTTTGTATGTCCATTCTGATGATGATAGGAATGCTGGCCCTGGTGAAATCAAAGCATTGTATGTCCATTCTGATGATGATAGGAATGCTGGCCCTGACAAAATAAAAGCATTGAATGTCCATTCTGATGATGATAGGAATGCTGGCCCTGATGAAATCAAAGCACTGTATGTCTATTCTGATGATAATAGGAATGCTGGCCCTGACAAAATCAAAGCATTGTATGTCCATTCTGATGATGATAGGAATGCTGGCCCTGATGAAATCAAAGCATTGTATGTCCATTCTGATGATGATAGGAATGCTGGCCCTGACAAAATCAAAGCATTGTATGTCCATTCTGATGATGATAGGAATGCTGGCCCTGACAAAATCAAAGCATTGTATGTCCATTCTGATGATGATAGGAATGCTAGCCCTGACGAAATCAAAGCATTGTATGTCTATTCTGATGATGATAGGAATGCTGGCTCTGACAAAATCAAAGCATTGTATGTCTATTCTGATGATGATAGGAATACTGGCCCCGATGAAATCAAAGCTGTGTATGTCCATTCTGATGATGATAGGAATGCTGGCCCTGGTGAAATCAAAGCATTGTATGTCTATTCTGATGATGATAGGAATGCTGGCCCTGACAAAATCAAAGCATTGTATGTCTATTCTGATGATGATAGGAATGCTGGCCCTGACAAAATCAAAGCATTGTATGTCCATTCTGATGATGATAGGAATGCTGGCCCTGATGAAATCAAAGCATTGTATGTCCATTCTGATGATGATAGGAATGCTGGGCCCTGACGAAATCAAAGCATTGTATGTCTATTCTGATGATAGGAATGCTGGCCCTGAACGAAAATCAAAGCATTGTATGTCTATTCTGATGATGATAAGGAATGCTGGCCTGACAAAATCAAAGCATTGTATGTCTATTCTGATGATGATAGGAATGCTGGCCCTGACGAAATCAAAGCATTGTATGTCTATTCTGATGATAATAGGAATGCTGGCCCTGACGAAATCAAAGCATTGTATGTCCATTCTGATGATGATAGGAATGCTGGCCTCTGACAAAATCAAAGCATTGTATGTCTATTCTGATGATGATAGGAATGCTGGCCCTGATGAAATCAAAGCATTGTATGTCCTATTCTGATGATATAGGAATGCTGGCCCTGATGAAATCAAAGCATTGTATGTCTATTCTGATGATGATAGGAATGCTGGCTCTGACAAAATCAAAGCATTGTATGTCTATTCTGATGATGATAGGAATGCTGGCCCTGGGAAATCAAAGCATTGTATGTCATTCTGATGATGATAGGAATGCTGGCCCTGACAAAATCAAAGCATTGTATGTCATTCTGATGATGATAGGAATGCTGGCCTGATGAAATCAAAGCATTGTATGTCCATCTGATGATGATAGGAATGCTGGCCTGACAAATCAAAGCATTGTATGTCCTATTCTGATGATGATAGGAATGCTGGCCCTGACAAAATCAAAGCATTGTATGTCCATTCTGATGATGATAGGAATGCTGCCCTGATGAAATCAAAGCATTGTATGTCATTCTGATGATGATAGGAATGCTGGCCTGACAAAATCAAAGCATTGTATGTCATTCTGATGATGATAGGAATGCTGGCCCTGAAAATCAAAGCTTGTATGTCCATTCTGATGATGATAGGAATGCTAGCCCTGACGAAATCAAAGCATTGTATGTCTATTCTGATGATGATAGGAATGCTGGCCCTGACAAAATCAAAGCATTGTATGTCTATTCTGATGATGATAGGAATACTGGCCCGATGAAATCAAAGCATTGTATGTCCATTCTGATGATGATAGGAATGCTGGCCCTGGGAAATCAAAGCATTGTATGTCCATTCTGATGATATAGGAATGCTGGCCCTGACGAAATCAAAGCATTGTATGTCTATTCTGATGATGATAGGAATGCTGGCCCTGACAAAATCAAAGCATTGTATGTCTATTCTGATGATGAAAGGAATGCTGGCCTGATGAAATCAAAGCATTGTATGTCCATTCTGATGATGATAGGAATGCTGGCCCTGACGAAATCAAAGCATTGTATGTCATTCTGATGATATAGGAATGCTGCCTACAAATCAAAGCATTGTATGTCCATTCTGATGATGAAGGAATGCTGGCCCTGACAAATCAAAGCATTGTATGTCATTCTGATGATGATAGGAATGCTGGCCCTGAGAAATCAAAGCATTGTATGTCTATTCTGATGATGATAGGAATGCTGCCCTGAGAAATCAAAGCATTGTATGTCCATTCTGATGATGATAGGAATGCTGGCTCTGACAAAATCAAAGCATTGTATGTCCATTCTGATGATGATAGGAATGCTGGCCCTGACGAAATCAAAGCATTGTATGTCCATTCTGATGATGATAGGAATGCTGGCCCTGATGAAATCAAAGCATTGTATGTCTATTCTGATGATGATAGGAATGCTGGCTCTGATGAAATCAAAGCATTGTATGTCCATTCTGATGATGATAGAATGCTGGCCCTGACGAAATCAAAGCATTGTATGTCTATTCTGATGATGATAGGAATGCTGGCCCTGACAAAATCAAAGCATTGTATGTCCATTCTGATGATGATAGGAATGCTGGCCCTGATGAAATCAAAGCATTGTATGTCTATTCTGATGATGATAGGAATGCTGGCCCTGAGAAATCAAAGCATTGTATGTCTATTCTGATGATGATAGAATGCTGGCCCTGACAAAATCAAAGCATTGTATGTCCATTCTGATGATAAAGGAATGCTGGCCCTGACAAAATCAAAGCTTGTATGTCCATTCTGATGATGATAGGAATGCTGGCCCTGAGAAAATCAAAGCATTGTATGTCCATTCTGATGATGATAGGAATGCTGGCCCTGACAAAATCAAAGCATTGTATGTCCATTCTGATGATGATAGGAATGCTGGCCCTGAGGAAATCAAAGCATTGTATGTCCATTCTGATGATGATAGGAATGCTGGCCCTGACGAAATCAAAGCATGTATGTCTATTCTGATGATGATAGAAATGCTGGCTCTGACAAAATCAAAGCATTGTATGTCTATTCTGATGATGATAGGAATACTGGCCCTGATGAAATCAAAGCATTGTATGTCCATTCTGATGATGATAGGAATGCTGGCCCTGGTGAAATCAAAGCATTGTATGTCCATTCTGATGATGATAGGAATGCTGGCCCTGATGAAATCAAAGCATTGTATGTCTATTCTGATGATGATAGGAATGCTGGCTCTGATGAAATCAAAGCATTGTATGTCTATTCTGATGATGATAGGAATGCTGGCTCTGGCGAAATCAAAGCATTGTATGTCTATTCTGATGATGATAGGAATGCTGGCCCTGACAAATCAAAGCATTGTATGTCCATTCTGATGATGATAGGAATGCTGGCCCTGATGAAATCAAAGCAATGTATGTTCCATTCTGATGATGATAGGAATGCTGGCCTGAGGAAATCAAAGCATTGTATGTCTATTCTGATGATGATAGGAATGCTGGCCCTGACAAAATCAAAGCATTGTATGTCCATTCTAATGATGAAAGGAACTGCTGGCCCTGACAAAATCAAAGCTTTGTATGTCCATTCTGATGATGATAGGAATGCTGGCCCTGGTGAAATCAAAGCATTGTATGTCCATTCTGATTGATGATAGGATATGCTGGCTCTGACAAAATCAAAGCATTGTATGTCCATTCTGATGATGATAGGAATGCTGGCCCTGATGAAATCAAAGCATTGTATGTCTATTCTGATGATAATAGGAATGCTGGCCCTGACAAAATCAAAGCATTGTATGTCCATTCTGATGATGATAGGAATGCTGGCCCTGATGAAATCAAAGCATTGTATGTCCATTCTGATGATGATAGGAATGCTGGCCCTGACAAAATCAAAGCATTGTATGTCCATTCTGATGATGATAGGAATGCTGGCCCGACAAATCAAAGCATTGTATGTCCATTCTGATGATGATAGGAATGCTGGCCCTGACGAAATCAAAGCATTGTATGTCTATTCTGATGATGATAGGAATGCTGGCTCTGACAAAATCAAAGCATTGTATGTCTATTCTGATGATGATAGGAATACTGGCCCTGATGAAATCAAAGCATTGTATGTCCATTCTGATGATGATAGGAATGCTGGCCCTGGTGAAATCAAAGCATTGTATGTCCATTCTGATGATGATAGGAATGCTGGCCCTGACGAAATCAAAGCATTGTATGTCTATTCTGATGATGATAGGAATGCTGGCTCTGACAAAATCAAAGCATTGTATGTCTATTCTGATGATGATAGGAATGCTGGCTCTGATGAAATCAAAGCATTGTATGTCCATTCTGATGATGATAGGAATGCTGGCCCTGACGAAATCAAAGCATTGTATGTCTATTCTGATGATGATAGGAATGCTGGCCCTAACGAAATCAAAGCATTGTATGTCTATTCTGATGATGAAAGGAATGCTGGCCCTGACAAAATCAAAGCATTGTATGTCTATTCTGATGATGATAGGAATGCTGGCTCTGATGAAATCAAAGCATTGTATGTTGTCACGAGCAGACTGTGACAATGGTATTTAAGGGTTGCAACTCTTGTACAGCAGGGACCGTTAGGAGTTAATTATTTCCCGTTTTGTTTACGGGTTTCCTTTTATGGGTTAGAGAGTAGCTAGCCATAAGGTGAAAAGGGGAAGGAGGGTGACGCCTGTGACGTCAAAATGTTAGATGGAGCGGCCCATCTACCTAATTTGCATAGGTATGGAACGACGGTCGAGGTCGATCGTTCTTATGCAGAAAGTTAAGATTTTTCCCTTTTGATCTAGCGCTTTGGACTGGCCGGGGAGATTGTTTTTGGGGAATTGTTCCGGTGGCGGGAGTCTCGCCACAGCCAGCGTGGGGATAGGCCGCATTTGGTTTAATTGCTTAGTACATTTGGTACTGTGTGCTGAAGCCGGTAGATTCGGCTAGGGGCAGGGTTCTGCCAAGGAACGGATTCGTTCAACAGGTGTGGATGGGAGTGAACCAGCTGGGCAGTGCTGCTGAAGGAACTATATTTTTCTTTTGGTGATGGTGGATATAACTGTGTCGTGGATAATTATTCCCTGGAGTAAGGGGTCTGTGTTAATCCACAGGAGAGATTGGTAAGGAAATTTAAATTTTCTTTGTTATTATTGATGTTGGTGTGTGGATGTTTTGGTTGTGTTATAATAAATATTAAGGTTTAATTTTTTTTTCCCTTATAGGTGTGGTGTAGGCTGAGTTGAGTTTGGGTGGTTAATGCACACATAGAGGGAATACTTTTGTTTATGTAAGCTTGTTATAAGAGTTGATAAATTATTTTGTGATGTTGAATATTGATTGTTAGTGTAATGTTGTTGATGGGGGAAACCGGGAGTTCCCTTTCCAACGACTTCGTCTGAGCCACCAACTGGTGATTCAGACAAAGTATGGGGGAGTGTTGAGTGACAGGGGAGAGTAACTGGAGTGCTCTTTCCCAGATCCAGCAATATCCAGCAGTGTCCAGTATTCCACAGGAGCGGACCAGTGGTGTCCAGTATTCCCCAGTGTCCAGTACCAGTCTTCAGTGGACAAGAGCTGAGGCGTATGACCGGAGGGGCACCAGGGGAGGCAGTGTAGCGGTGGCGATCACCGGGGCTTCCCGCAGCAACCGAGCTAAGTGAAGCTGACTGACATTATAGGGCCATTACGTTGTTGAAGCTGGCAATGATGATTTGTAGGGCCATGTGTAATGTGTTGTAGGGAAGCCGTTTTTGTGAATTTAAGTGGACTTTGTGCGTGAGTGAGGAAGAGTGAGAGAAAGGGAAATGTTGGATTTTTTGCCTTAGTTTTTGTTTAGAAATAAATGTTGGGACTTGAACATTTAGACTGGTCTTTTTGTACAGTTTAGTTATAGGGTGGGTTGATGGATCTGTTTTGGTAGGTTGGTTAATGGTGTATGGGTTGAATGGAAGGTGGTTTGGTTGTGTAATGGTAGTATGGTGTTGGTATTAGTGTGTGTGAATGATTCCAACCCTGTATGCAAGACCTAAATGTGAAGTGCTCATACTAAGTTTGTATAGTATGTCCAGCCGCTAGCAATCCCTAGACCGTATTAAGCTAGCGGTTTGTGACAAATTGGGGGCTCGTCCGGGATAAGAATTTGGTACGGGTGGAAGGGTTATTATCGAGTTGTAAAGGTATTTTGGTTATTAGTAAGATGGCAGAGAGTTCTTTTCCAACCCCAGATACACTCCTCTAGTATTGGGGCGGGGCAGGAGATTAGGTTTGGATTCAGTTCGGCCAGGTGGGACAGAAAGGATTAGTCCTATGTCAGAGTACAGGTTGGAGGGAGAGAAGATGGGGCTGACTGGAAATGACTTGGTTAGTTTTGTCCAGCAGTGTGCAGACAGGGCTCTCCATGAGCGTGAACATCAAGCTGAGATGTTATTGAGAGAGATGGCACTGAGGCAATCCTCGGTTCAGTCTGAGGAGAGGGGGCGGACAGTCGAGAGGGTACATCTGGATATGCCCTTCTTTGAAGATGGGGATAGTATTGATAGCTATCTTTGCCAATTCGAGCGGCTTGCAAAACTGCAAGGGGGAAGTCGAGAAACATGGGCTATCCGGTTGGGAACACTTTTGAAAGGGAAAGCACGGGAGGTTTATACCGGGCTTTCTGAGGAGGAAGCAAGCAGTTACGATGACCTCAAAGCGGCATTGTTATTGAAGTTTGAGGTGTCGGCCAACACCTACAGGGTCAAGTTTTGGACTGCAAAGAGGGAACCAGGCGATTCATATCGTCGCCATGTTTCAAACCTCCAGCTTTGGCCAAGTCGTTGGCTAGAGTTATCGGGCAGGAGGGCTACATTTGAGCAGCTTCGGGATTTGCTTCTGATGGAGCAGCTGCTAGCTGGAATGTCTGTAGAGTTAGCTACTTTTATCAGGGAGAGGCGACCCACCTCGGTCCTGGAGGCGGCTGACTTAGCCCAAGTGTATGACGAGGCACGGAAGGGGCAGAAGATGTCTAAGCAAGGGGTGGTTCAGAGGAGTGAGCCCAAGGGGTCAATTCCAACTCGGGTGACTGAGTTAGTGTGCTTTTTCTGTCAAAAGAAGGGCCACAAGAAGTCTGATTGTCTACAGTGGAAAAAAGAAAAGGGGAAGAATATTAGGGCGGTGGTGACCTCTATTCATCACGAACCAGCTTCAGGACAGGTGGGAGAACTATGTGGCAAATGTTCACAGAAGAAGTTTATAGGGCACTGTGTGGCCACAGTGGGAACACACTCTGTGCAAGCGTTACGGGATACAGGTGCTGAGCTCTTTGTTGTCCGTGAAAGCCTGGTGGCTCCGAACCAGAGAACTGGAGAGTACTCCAAGGTTACCCTGGCAGATTCCAGTGGGAATGAGGAGTTACCCCTAGCTTGGGTGGAAATCCAGTCTCCCTTCTACACCGGTACTACAAAGGCCATTCTAATGAGAGACCCTATTGTTGACTTGCTGATAGGGAATACGGCGGTAGGGAAGGATGGTTCATGTAGTGACGTCCCGGTCTACAAAGTTGTAGCGTACAGTGGGGTGTCTGTTGTGACGAGGGCTCAACACGCAAGGGAGAAGTTCAGGCCTCTCAAGCCTACCATGGAAGAGATAGGAGGAGTCACCCCAAGTGAACTCAAAGCCGCTCAGGTGGGGGATGCAACCCTGGATAGATTTCGCTTGTTAGCCAAGAAGGGGGAATCTCGACAGGCAGGGAAGTCTGGCTGCGTAAGTTTCCAAGAGCAGAAGGGCATTTTGTACCGTCAGTATGTTGGCAAGGAGGGAACTTACAGGCAGGTGGTAGTTCCGGTAAGGTTCAGGCGGGAGCTTTTAAGGCTGTCACATGAATCCTTGATGGGAAGCCACCTGGGGACCAGGAAGACCCTGGAAAGAATATGGCAACATTTTTTCTGGCCAGGGATTTGTGCCGATGTGCGACGCTTTTGCCTGTCTTGCGATCTGTGCCAGAAAACGACCGCGAGGGGTCGTACCAAGAAGGTTCCGCTGGTGAGGATGCCACTTATTGACACTCCGTTCCATCGAGTTGCGATAGATTTGGTGGGTCCAATCCAACCAGCGGCGCAAAGTGGAAATCGATATGTATTGACCGTGGTGGATTATGCCACGCGGTACCCTGAAGCAGTACCTCTGAAAACCATTGAAGCAGAGAGGGTGGCGGAGGCGTTGTTTGGGATCTGGTCACGGGTCGGTATTCCTTCCGAGGTGTTGACCGATAGGGGAACCCAATTTACCAGTGACGTCATGGGCCAGGTAAACCGACTGTTGTCGATCAAGGGCCTGACCACCACTCCCTACCACGCTCAATGCAATGGGCTGGTAGAACGCTTCAACGGCACTCTCAAGTCTATGCTGAAGAAGCTGTGTCAGGAACAGCCTCGGCATTGGGACCGGTATCTGCCGGCCCTTCTGTTCGCCTATCGTGAGGCACCCCAAGAGAGTTTAGGGTTTTCGCCCTTCGAACTCCTGTACGGGCGAACGGTTCGGGGACCTCTCACTGTTCTGAGACAGGCATGGACTGATGAGGAGGCTTCAGAGGAGGTTAAGACCACAGCGCAGTATGTGATTGATCTCCGGAACGGCTGGAGGAGACTTGTGCTGTGGCAGGCAAAATCTGGAAAAGGCTTCCTGCCGCTACGCCAAATACTTCAATCAAAAGGCGCGGTCTCGCACATTCCAACCAGGGAGCAAGGTTTTGTTGCTGCTGTCCGCCAGACACAACAAGCTTCAAGTGAGTTGGCAAGGGCCGTTTGAAGTGGTTGAAAGGGTTGGTGAAGCTGACTACCGGGTGAATGTGGGTGGTAAACTGAGGCTGTATCATGCCAACTTGTTAAAACTGTACCACGAGAGGGGTGAAGAGGGCCTTAGTCGATGTCCTACCGCTCATGTGGCCGTGGTGATGGGAGAAGGGACTTCCCAGGGAGACAAGGAGATTCCATTGTGCCCACTGCGAAAGGAAGAGTCTGCTGCGGATGTGCATCTTGGGCCTGCTCTGTCAAAAGAACAGCATGAGCAGGTTTCACAGATCCTGAAACGCAAGTCACGGGTAGTGACCGATCTCCCTTTGCGTACGGAGTTGGCAGAATTCGAGTTGACTTTGCGCGAAGCCACTCCAGTAAGGGTCAAGCAATACCCTCTCCCACATGCAAAGCAGGCCATAGTGCGGAAAGAGGTGGAGGACATGATTGGGTTGGGTGTCATTGAACCAGCAAGCTCACCCTACAATTCTCCCATTGTGTTGGTGGCAAAGAAAGACGGGTCAGTTCGATTCTGTGTTGATTACCGGAAACTGAACCTAGTGACCGAATTCGATGCAGAGCCTTTACCTGACACTGAATATCTATTCAGTCAGCTTGGCAAAGCAAAATATCTGTCCAAGATAGATCTGTCAAAAGGGTATTGGCAGGTGCCGATCAGAGAGGAAGACAGACCAAAGACTGCTTTTTCTTCCCCTCTTGGACAATTCCAATGGACGGTGATGCCTTTTGGCCTACAAAATGCTGTGGCCGTCTTTAGTCGCATGATGAGGCAATTGTTGCGGCCATTGGAACGGGAGGACATCCAAAACTACATGGACGATGTGATCATTGCCACGGAAACGTGGACCCAACATTTGGAGGCACTTGAAGCTTTGTTTGGAAGGCTGGATGAGGTAAACTTGTCGGCCCGGCCTTCAAAGTGCTTCATTGGCTTCAGTGAGTTGGAATTCCTGGGTCACCGGGTGGGTGGAGGTAAAATGCAACCTACGGAGGACAAGATAGAGAGGATTCGTGAGGCCCCTAGGCCTTCTACGAAGAAAGAAGTACGGTCCTTTCTGGGTTTGGCTGGGTACTACAGAAGGTTCGTTCCGAACTTTTCTACCCTGGCTGCTCCCCTGACTGACCTCACTAAGAAGGGTTGTCCCAATCAAGTCACATGGAGTGAAAGCTGCGAGAAAGCCTTCCGGACTCTGAAAGACCGGCTCAGCTGTGAACCAGTGGTCCAACTGCCGGATCCAGAGGCACCTTTCGTGTTACGGACAGACGCATCGACTGAAGGCCTTGGAGCCGTTCTGCTCCAAGAAGGAGAAGGGTTGTGGCGTCCCGTACATTATGCCAGTCGGAAGTTGTCCACGGCAGAAAGGAATTATGCCACAGTGGAGTTGGAGTGTCTAGCGGTGGTGTGGGCATTGGGAAAGTTTGAACCTTACCTGTATGGGAGGCATTTCTACCTTCAAACTGACCACCAACCCTTGGCGTTTCTGCAGAAAGCCAAGCACACCAATAGTCGGTTGATGAGGTGGGCATTGTTGTTGCAGCCATATTCCTTCACAGTCCAGGTGATTCCTGGGAAAGAGAATGTGGGAGCCGACTTTTTGAGTCGGGTGAATTAGTCTGAGAACCAGTCAATTGTTGGTTTCTGAGTGAAACTGTAGTTTCATCCTGAGTTGGGGGGAGATTGTCACGAGCAGACTGTGACAATGGTATTTAAGGGTTGCAACTCTTGTACAGCAGGGACCGTTAGGAGTTAATTATTTCCCGTTTTGTTTACGGGTTTCCTTTTATGGGTTAGAGAGTAGCTAGCCATAAGGTGAAAAGGGGAAGGAGGGTGACGCCTGTGACGTCAAAATGTTAGATGGAGCGGCCCATCTACCTAATTTGCATAGGTATGGAACGACGGTCGAGGTCGATCGTTCTTATGCAGAAAGTTAAGATTTTTCCCTTTTGATCTAGCGCTTTGGACTGGCCGGGGAGATTGTTTTTGGGGAATTGTTCCGGTGGCGGGAGTCTCGCCACAGCCAGCGTGGGGATAGGCCGCATTTGGTTTAATTGCTTAGTACATTTGGTACTGTGTGCTGAAGCCGGTAGATTCGGCTAGGGGCAGGGTTCTGCCAAGGAACGGATTCGTTCAACAGGTGTGGATGGGAGTGAACCAGCTGGGCAGTGCTGCTGAAGGAACTATATTTTTCTTTTGGTGATGGTGGATATAACTGTGTCGTGGATAATTATTCCCTGGAGTAAGGGGTCTGTGTTAATCCACAGGAGAGATTGGTAAGGAAATTTAAATTTTCTTTGTTATTATTGATGTTGGTGTGTGGATGTTTTGGTTGTGTTATAATAAATATTAAGGTTTAATTTTTTTTTTCCCTTATAGGTGTGGTGTAGGCTGAGTTGAGTTTGGGTGGTTAATGCACACATAGAGGGAATACTTTTGTTTATGTAAGCTTGTTATAAGAGTTGATAAATTATTTTGTGATGTTGAATATTGATTGTTAGTGTAATGTTGTTGATGGGGGAAACCGGGAGTTCCCTTTCCAACGACTTCGTCTGAGCCACCAACTGGTGATTCAGACAAAGTATGGGGGAGTGTTGAGTGACAGGGGAGAGTAACTGGAGTGCTCTTTCCCAGATCCAGCAATATCCAGCAGTGTCCAGTATTCCACAGGAGCGGACCAGTGGTGTCCAGTATTCCCCAGTGTCCAGTACCAGTCTTCAGTGGACAAGAGCTGAGGCGTATGACCGGAGGGGCACCAGGGGAGGCAGTGTAGCGGTGGCGATCACCGGGGCTTCCCGCAGCAACCGAGCTAAGTGAAGCTGACTGACATTATAGGGCCATTACGTTGTTGAAGCTGGCAATGATGATTTGTAGGGCCATGTGTAATGTGTTGTAGGGAAGCCGTTTTTGTGAATTTAAGTGGACTTTGTGCGTGAGTGAGGAAGAGTGAGAGAAAGGGAAATGTTGGATTTTTTGCCTTAGTTTTTGTTTAGAAATAAATGTTGGGACTTGAACATTTAGACTGGTCTTTTTGTACAGTTTAGTTATAGGGTGGGTTGATGGATCTGTTTTGGTAGGTTGGTTAATGGTGTATGGGTTGAATGGAAGGTGGTTTGGTTGTGTAATGGTAGTATGGTGTTGGTATTAGTGTGTGTGAATGATTCCAACCCTGTATGCAAAACCTAAATGTGAAGTGCTCATACTAAGTTTGTATAGTATGTCCAGCCGCTAGCAATCCCTAGACCGTATTAAGCTAGCGGTTTCTGATGATGATAGGAATGCTGGCCCTGACGAAATCAAAGCATTGTATGTCTATTCTGATGATGATAGGAATGCTGGCCCTGACAAAATCAAAGCATTGTATGTCTATTCTGATGATGATAGGAATACTGGCCCTGATAAAATCAAAGCATTGTATGTCCATTCTGATGATGATAGGAATGCTGGCCCTGAGAAATCAAAGCATTGTATGTCCATTCTGATGATGATAGGAATGCTGGCCCTGACAAAATCAAAGCATTGTATGTCTATTCTGATGATGATAGGAATGCTGGCCCTGATGAAATCAAAGCTTTGAATGTCCATTCTGATGATGATAGGAATGCTGGCCCTGATGAAATCAAAGCATTGTATCTGTATGTCTATTCTGATGATGATAGGAATGCTGGCCCTGACAAAATCAAAGCATTGTATGTCTATTCTGATGATGATAGGAATGCTGGCCCTGACAAAATCAAAGCATTGTATGTCTATTCTGATGATGATAGGAACTGGCCCTGAGGAAATCAAAGCATTGTATGTCTATTCTGATGATGATAGGAATGCTGGCCCTGACGAAATCAAAGCATAGTATGTCTATTCTGATGATGATAGGAATACTGGCCCTGAGGAAATCAAAGCATTGTATGTCTATTCTGATGATAATAGGAATGCTGGCCCTGACGAAATCAAAGCATTGTATGTCTATTCTGATGATGATAGGAATGACTGGCCCTGACAAATCAAAGCATTGTATGTCCATTCTGATGATGATAGGAATGCTGGCCCTGACGAAAATCAAAGCATTGTATGTCTATTCTGATGATGATAGGAATGCTGGCCCTGACAAAATCAAAGCATTGTATGTCTATTCTGATGATGATAGGAATGCTGGCCCTGATGAAATCAAAGCATTGTATGTCTATTCTGATGATGATAGGAATGCTTGGCTCTGATGAAATGAAGGCATTGTAACAGTTCCTGGATCAGCAGTGATGCCCAAGACAGGCTTTTTTCAAACTAAACCAGTATTTCCATATTATTAATGATCTTTCATAAGCACCTGCCTATGTTCACCCTAATTATGATCTTTGTACTTAGTGAGGAATTTTATCAACCTGATTTTCCCTTATTTCAAGATCAATGAAAAGCCCAGAAACGATAACAGCACTAATGAAGTGAGGACAGGCTATATGGGAAAAACAGTAGTTCAAGCAGTTTATACCAGCTAAGTTGACCAAATGGGGTATAACAGTGTGAGAAATGTGTGGAGCAATGAAGCGATGAGAGACTCTAAGGGAAGAGTAACTTGTCAAGCAGTTTATGCCTGCCAAATCGATCAAATACAGTATAACAGTGTGGAAAATGTGTGAAAGAATTGCTGGCTGTTGCATCATATTTGACAGCTATACAGGCCCTACTAGTCACCGAAACACCAACCCCAGTTTGGGGCATGACACTGTTAACAAACTGGTGTCAGCATACTTCACCCAATGCTGGCACTTGTATTCTGATTCGTTTTTGTTTTTTTCCACAAGTGCCCCCTTGATAATAACACACCTGTACCAGAATGGGACATATGCCTGAGTGACAGTCAACTCAAACTGAAAGGGGCCTGCTGAGAAGATGGTGACTGCCAGACTGAAGGAGAAGGGGGAGTAGATGTAAATACAGAAGGGCCCACTCATGGGGACAGTCTATGACTGCCTTCTGTCAAACTGAAGGAGAAGGGAGATTAGATGCAAATACATGACCCACTTATGGGGACACTCTACAATCGCCTGATCTACCTGCCCAGCTCTAATCACTCAACAGGCATGATAATTGTGGTGAACAAGGCCATGCCAACTGTCATCATGAGCTATAAATACATGGGTGGGATTGCCAGGTATGGTAACTGTGGTGAACAAGGCTGTGCCAACTGTCACTGTCAGCAACAATATATACATGGGTGGGGTTGACAGGTATGACAACTGTGGTAAACAAGGCCATGCTGACTGCCATCATCAGCTGCAAGTACATGGGTGGGGTTGACAGGTATGACAACAGTGGAGGACAAGGCTGTGCCAACTGTCACTGTCAGCTACAAGTACATGGGTGGGGTTGACAGGTATGACAACTGTGGAAGACAAGGCTGTGCCAACTGTCACTGTCAGCAATACAAGATGGGGTTGACAGGTCAGACCAACACTGAGCCTACTAACCAGAGGGTCTTTCAAACAAAACATGGTGGCAGTGCATTTTTCACTGCCAGCTCAACCTCTGCATTGTGCAAGCTTCCCTCACCTGGGAGAAGTCACCTCACAACCCCACATCCAAGATGGACTACCATCACCTGTGGCTTTGAGCTGACCTCTCTGACCAGTTCTAACCAGATTCATGTCCAGAAAACCCAATGCTGGCTGAAGCAAGGCAGTACCCGAGCCTGTAATTGCTCTTGCTACACACTACCACAAGGATGAAAAGAGTAAAGCTCTTGCTACAGACTACCACAAGGTTGAAAAGAGTAAAGCTCTTGCTACACACTACCACAAGGTTGAAAAGAGTAAAGCTCTTGCTACACACTACCACAAGGTTGAAAAGAGTAAAGCTCTTGCTACACACTACAAGGTTGAAAAGAGTAAAGGTAGACCAAAGATGTGTCACAAATCTTTTGTCAATGTCTGTCGGTATACCATCAACCACCACAAAGTTGTAATGAGTAAAGGTGGGCAAAGGTGTCACAAGTCTTTTATCAATGTCTGTCAGTATACCATCAACCACCACAAAGTTGTAATGAGTAAAGGTGGGGAAAGGTGTCACAAGTCTTTTGTCAATGTCTGTCGGTATACCATCAACCACCACAAAGTTGTAATGAGTAAAGGTGGGCAAAGGTGTCACAAGTCTTTTATCAATGTCTGTCAGTATACCATCAACCACCACAAAGTTGTAATGAGTAAAGGTGGGGAAAGGTGTCACAAGTCTTTTGTCAATGTCTGTCGGTATACCATCAACCACCACAAAGTTGTAATGAGTAAAGGTGGGCAAAGGTGTCACAAGTCTTTTGTCAATGTCTGTCGGTATACCATCAACCACCACAAAGTTGTAATGAGTAAAGGTGGGCAAAGGTGTCACAAGTCTTTTGTCAATGTCTGTCGGTATACCATCAACCACCACAAAGTTGTAATGAGTAAAGGTGGGCAAAGGTGTCACAAGTCTTTTATCAATGTCTGTCGGTATACCATCAACCACCACAAAGTTGTAATGAGTAAAGGTGGGGAAAGGTGTCACAAGTCTTTTGTCAATGTCTGTCGGTATACCATCAACCACCACAAAGTTGTAATAAGTAAAGGTGGGCAAAGGTGTCACAAGTCTTTTATTTCACAGTTCCTTCTCTTAGACCTTGTTGTGAGCTGTATTTTACTCGCCTCAAAACTGGGAGTCTGTTCATCTTGATAGAAGGTGTAAAGGAAACAGGTAACCATAAGGGGTAAATATCCTATTGCCGAGTCCATATATTTACACCATATGTTGTTTTTTTTCACCAATAAAAACAATTATCCACAGGAATATTTACACAAGAATGTACAGTTTACGTACAAAAACACAACCACCACCTCCTATTTACTTGGTGTAATCAAGAACAGTGAATTTGCATGCAAATCGGCGGGTGCTTCTTGACGCTATATAGCATCCAAAAACTGCTACTAAAGCAAAAATACAGCTCACAAGGTCTAAGGGAAGGAACTGTGAAATAAAAGACCCAAGATCACTCTAGTGCATGATTTACTTCCCTTATTACTTTATTACAGCCACAAGAAAAGTTGAAACACTGACGTAAACCTGCGTACGGCACAGCTCCACGCAGTGCAAAAGGTGACGTACAGCCGTATATGGCACAGCTCGATTGAGTTAAATGCATACAGGAGAATGGACCAGCAAGGCAGAAGATGATAGGAAGAAATGACAGACAGCAAAGGAACAAGGCAGAAACAAAGAGAGTGACAGAAAAAAGAGAATTTCTGGCACAGAATTTCCAGAAGGTGGGGATACTATTTATACTGAAAGAGCCCTGGCATCCCACAGGATTAGTACAGTAATGATTTGTTTCTGTGACTGGTGTTATAATCTGTTTCCATAACTGTGGTAACAAAATGTACCCACTGGTGTTACAAATCTATAACTGTGGTAACAACAAATGTACCCACTGGTGTTACAAATCTATACCTGTGGTAACAACAAATGTACCCTCTGGTGTTACAATTTGTATAACTGTGGTAACAACAAATGTACCCACTGGTGTTACAAATCTATAACTGTGGTAACAACAAATGTACCCATTGGTGTTACAGTTTCCATAACTGTGGTAACAACAAATGTACCCAATGGTGTTACAGTTTGTATAACTGTGGTAACAACAAATGTACCCACTGCTGTTACAGTTTCTATAACTGTGGTAACAACAAATGTACCCACTGCTGTTACAGTTTGTATAACTGTGGTAACAACAAATGTACCCACTGGTGTTACAGTTTCTATAACTGTGGTAACAACAACAAATGTACCCACTGATGTTACAGTTTCTATAACTGTGGTAACAACAAATGTACCCACTGGTGTTACAGTTTGTATAACTGTGGTAACAACAAATGTACCCACTGGTGTTACAGTCTGTTTCTATCACTAATGTAACAGTTTGTTTCTATGACCGGTGTTACAATTTGTTTCTATGACCAGTGTTAGTTTGTTCCTATCACTGGTGTTACAGTTTCTGTGACTGGTGTTACAGTTTGTTTCTATCACTGGTGTTACAATGTTTCTATCACTGGTGTTACGGTTTGTTTCTTTGACTGATGTTACAGTTTGTTTCTAACACAATTTGTTTCTATCACTGGTGTTACAGTTTGTTTCTATCGCTGGTGTTACAGTTTGTTTCTATCACTGGTGTTACAGTTTGTTTCTAATATTCTAACAGGAATAAATGTGTGCCCTCACTCAGTGCCGACACCAAACACTGCTTACTGGGTCAGGCAACTAAAAAAAAAATTAAAACGCGATATGTGTGTGCTAACTGTGCAGGTAATCAAACATCTAAAATGACAAGCAGCAAAATAAACATTACAATTTGGTCAGTCGAGTTTCCAAATATGACCCCATAGTATGTCTTTTCTACACTCATTTTATACAGTGGGCAGATCTGTTATCATAAAAATTCATGTTATCATAAAAATTCAATTAACTGTCATGTTCATTCACTTACCTGTCATAAACATTCATTCACCTGTAATTCATTAACAATACTCATTTCACACAGTTAACAGATCTGCTGCAAGTGCAAGGGTACAACTTAGAAAAAGTCAAAAAACGGAAAGGGGTCCAGGGCCCCCAGCCGCTGAAGCTTTTGTAAAAATGAAACTGAATCTTCAGCTTTCTCCTGCAATTTGATTTAAGAAAAACAGCAGATGCTTTTTCATCCTATTTCAGACAATTTCAAGTATCTTTATAACTGCTCGGTCGATTTTCACACACCACAGGCGACGGGAATTATCGTTGTATCTTTCTCCTCTAGCCATTCCAAACGCCATTTATTCTTGACAGTTGCGTCGATTAAGGCAACATATTCGCCTTCTTTCACCGCTGGCATCGTGAAGTTCACTCAACATGCGAAGCTCAAAAATGGCGGCGATTTCATGGAGGTTGATGCGAGATTTCGCAACGGAGCATGCGCATTGACTTTCATAGCTTCATTCACAAAAGAGTGCTTCTGCTTTCCTTTCTACAGCGGAGAGTAACCGTCGCGAAACATTCACGTTCGATAAACGATTTTAGACCACACACACACACACACAACACAAACAATCCTAGCTCGGTGATTTTTTCAAAAAACGGATTTTCCGTTTCTGACTCTTTTGAAAAAACGGATTCCATCGTCAAACGGAAAAAGTTGCACCCATGCTGCTGTCATGCACAATCATGACAACTCATCAATCAATCACAAAATGAAAACACCTGTCATGAACACTAACTCACCTGGCTGACGTCAAAACAGCACAGAAAACCATCAATGTTCAGGCGTCCCTCTGGCATGAGCTTCTGTTCGTAGGAACTGTCCGTTTCCATTCCTGTAAAACATTGTATTTTTTGTTCTTAGAAATGTCCGTTTCCATCCCTGTAAAACATTGTATTGTTCACAGAAACTGTTTCCATCCCTGTAAAACATTGTATTGTTCTTAGAAATGTCCCGTTTCCATCCCTGCAAAACATTGTATTGTTCTTAGAAATGTCCCGTTTCCATCCCTGTAAAACATTGTATTGTTCTTAGAAATGTCCCGTTTCCATCCCTGTAAAACATTGTATTGTTCTTAGAAATGTCCCGTTTCCATCCCTGTAAAACATTGTATTGTTCTTAGAAATGTCCCGTTTCCATCCCTGCAAAACATTGTATTGTTCTTAGAACTGTCCTTTCCATCCCTGTAAAACATTGTATTGTTCACAGAAACTGTTTCCATCACTGTAAAATATTGTATTGTTCACAGAAACTGTTTCCATCCCTGTAAAACATTGTATTGTTCACAGAAACTGTTTCCATCCCTGTAAAACATTGTATTGCTCACAGAAACTGTTTCCATCCCTGTGAAACATTGTACTGTTCACAGAAACTGTTTCCATCCCTGTAAAACATTGTATTGTTCACAGAAACTGTTTCCATCCCTGTGAAACATTGTATTGTTCACAGAAACTGTTTCCATCCCTGTAAAACATTGTATTGTTCACAGAAACTGTTTCCATCCCTGTGAAACATTGTATTGTTCACAGAAACTGTTTCCATCCCTGTAAAACATTGTATTGTTCACAGAAACAGTTTCCATCCCTGTGAAACATTGTATTGTTCACAGAAACTGTTTCCATCCCTGTAAAACATTGTATTGTTCACAGAAAACTGTTTCCATCCCTGTAAAACATTGTATTGTTCACAGAAACTGTCCGTTTCCATCCCTGTAAAACACTGTTATTGTTCACAGAAACTGTCCGTTTCCATCCCTGTAAAACACTGTATTGTTCACAGGAACTGTCCGTTTCCATCTCTGTAAAACGCTGTATTTGTAACCTGCCTGTCACACTGTATTTGTAACTGCCTGTCACACTGTATTTGTAACCTGCCTGTCACACTGTATTTGTAACTGCCTGTCACACTGTATTTGTAATCTGCCTGTCACACTATTTGTAACTGCTGTCACACTGTATTTGTAACTGCCTGTCACACTGTATTTGTAACCTGCCTGTCACACTGTATTTGTAACCTGCCTGTCACACTGTATTTGTAACCTGCCTGTCACACTGTATTTGTAACCTGCCTGTCACACTGTATTTGTAACCTGCCTGTCACACTGTATTTGTAACCTGCCTGTCACACTGTATTTGTAACCTGCCTGTCACACTGTATTTGTAACCTGCCTGTCACACTGTATTTGTAACCTGCCTGTCACACTGTATTTGTAACCTGCCTGTCACACTGTATTTGTAACCTGTCACACTGTATTTGTAACCTGCCTCTCACACTGTATTTGTAACTGCCTGTCACACTGTATTTGTAACCTGCCTCTCACACTGTATTTGTAACTGCCTGTCACACTGTATTTGTAACCTGCCTGTCACAGGCTGAAGGGCATGGTGGACTACAACTTATTCTGAGTGCGGAATCATACGAAAACAACTGAGACAAGTCTGCCAGAGTGCTGACCTTGCCTGGAACTACCCTTCTGAGCATCACCCACATCAGGAAATCTTCCATACTCTCTGAGAGTGGCTGCAATCTACCCCCTCCCCCCACTTCCCTCCTTTTTTGTTGATGGAGCATGCAAGAGACCGTGGACGGAATCCCTTTGAGCCAAGACCAAGTTTATGTGGAGGCACAGGAAGGACCTGGATGAAACACAAAGGCCCTGAATGAAGAGGCAGATGAACCGAGAATCAGGCTTCCAGGGAAGATGAAAAACCTCTCCTGAGACGGAATCTGCTGAAGAGACTCAAAGGACCGCAATAAAAGCCCAAAGGAAGGAATCCACAACTAAAGAAGCCTCCAGTACCTTGCGGCTATCACCTCACATTCTGCAACTGTCCACCCTGAGGTGGCAAGCAGCATAAAATGGACTGGAAGCAGCCTGGGGGGAGTTACTGCCTCTAAGACAGAAGTGGCACGAGCCTCTTCTGAGACTGATGCGACTGACTGTACTTCCCAAAATGGATAAGCAGTCAGCACTACCCCTACCTGTGTAATCAAGCCCTCTTCCAAAGAGGAGGGTGGGCACAAATATGACAGTGAAACCCCAAAACAGCAAATCACAGAAGACCTGAGTTAGCCTTTCCAGAGCAGTCAAATCACGGCTAGACTAAAGGAGGTGGGGAATGCTTGCCAACATCAGAGCACTAAAACCCTGCGGGGGGGGGGGGGGGGGGGAAGAAGAATGAGGAAAAGAAAAGAGATAAACAAGATAATGCAAAGACGAAGAAAAAGAAAGAAGAGAAGGTCCAAACCCAGAGGGACAGGAAGTTAACTCTTCCTGTACTTCAAGTGTTTTCAGACTGGACACAGGGTTCATCTGCGACATATTTTGGAACAGGGGGTAAAGTCAGTAAAACACTTGTAGATATGTTTGTATTCAACATAGAACAAAAAGGTTGTTACTGGGTTGTGCGGAACTGAATACTGAACAACATACAGGTAATAAAATTATGATAATGTTAATTATATAAAACCTGACCTGTGAGTTTTGCATGCATACTATTTGATGCAGATAATTTTTCATGCATACAGTTAGTACTAACTCACTCCAGCCAACCAGGTAATCCATATAGCTCCAAAGTCAAAGAAGAAAAAATATTCCTCAACATCCATTAAATGAACACAGCACCTAAAAAAAAGTTCATTTTTCATATAATATAAGTTACATAACACTGATCAATGTCAAGTCACGCACCTACAATAACACAAAACTACTATTATTATACCACTGTCCATCCTGGGCTTGCACTGGTGTTAGGCCTACTCTGTCACTCTCCCCCCTACAACCCACATCACCACTGCCACCAGGAGAATCAGCCGATCTGCCTTGTTCCTGCCCCAATGTGTCTGTAGATGATGTAAAAGAAACAGAACAGGAGAGGCGTGGTCTCTTTGCTGAACAAGAAGGCACTTCACGATCGTCAACACTCGCTTCTTCTGACTCGGCACTTGATGCACTCTCAACAAAGCTATCATCACTGTCACTGGCAGCTATTTCATCATCACTTTTGTCAAAAATTTCTGAAAAAGTGCGACAACCTGAGCAGCAGTGAGCCTAACAGGACGCCGACTGCCTGACGCCATGGCAACTCCACTTACGAAAGTGAAAACATATCAACAAACGAGGCGCACACACAAAGAAAACATATGGAATGACAAAGCAAAATGGCTAAAAAGAAAAAGGAAGTATCCGACTGTCGTTATCTGCCGTCATGCAGTTGTATGTTGTTAAATGGGGAAGAAACGCAAGTACAAAGTGATGAACCGTGCCGAGCTGCAGTGAGCGGCTCGCTGGCCATTTTGAAAGTCAGCCAAGCCGCTCACTGCGGCTCGTCGGACAGGAAATATTAATGTGGGAACAGCTATCCAAGGTGGGTTGGATTCAGCACCAACCAAAACCGTGTGTACCTTACAATTTAAAACTATCATGGATAAGAACATGTACAACTACCAATCATAAATGGAAAACCAGTAAACAGTACATGTCTCTACACACCAATGAATATTATGGACCAGCAGTGTCTCTTATTACATGAACAGTAATTTCTGGGTCCACGCATTCAATGCTCAAGAATCATTCCACTATAGCATCACCTAAAAAATTCCAACAATTTGTGATAGAACTTGTTTTTAAAAATTTATGAATAAAGGTGGGTAATAAGATAATAAAACACAGTAAACAGAAAAAGGAATATTCTCTGTTGAACATTTTCTTAAAGATGTCTGTTTTAACCCTTTGACTCCTGCAGTCCACCCACCAGCATCCTCCATTGTCAACCATGCTAATAAAGCAAAAACGTAACACTGTGATTCACTCACCCTATCCACCAGCTTCCTGCAGAAAGCTGGTAGACAGAATGAGGGCGTTAAACGACTAAGGTTTTGCTGCTGGTGGATAGGGTGACAACGTAGGATGCCAATGGACAGCGTGCAGGAGTCTGTAGAAAACTGTTCTGTAAACGCTGACAAAATATCTTCTACCAAAAAATATCACCAAAGTATTAAACTTCTTTGTATACATAGAAATGTTAAAACAGACAAGCATTTGATTTCATTATATTGCCTGCAAAAATCACGTTAAAATGCAAAATTTAAAAAAACATTATCCAAACATCCATTTTTCAAAAGCAGTTAGACATGAGATTCAAAACAGAACATTTTAATGCCAAGTTAAACCTATGCTTGTCCAATTTTAACATGGATTGGCACAATCATAAACCTATGTTTCATGGTAGAGATCAACTTCAATCTTTTGACACGTACACAGGCAAGTGTTGCAGCCTTATCATTGTTCATGTTGCTATTTGTCATACAGAATGTGTTCCACAGTGCCACGTTTTTGTTTCGTTCACGATCCCATATCAACGTTTCATTCATTTAATTATACTTTTGTGACGTTCATTCAATGTTTCAAAAATTGGATTAAAAAAATGTTCTTAAAAATGCGTTGGCTACACAAAATTCAGCATGTAGACCACAAGGGTCAAACTGTTGGCCATGACTATCACTCACGGTTTGTGCTGTCACTGGGGACAACAGGAGGTAGGACTTGGCAACACAAAGAGTTTCTTGCGGAAACTATTCTCTGAACTTCCTGTAGATGTAATGTTCTGTTGTTCGTTCAAACTTATGACAAAGCAAAGGTTTTCCAGTACTCAACAAGTGCTTGATGAAATCTTCATGGACAAGCTAAGCACTGCACCGATGATGAAAGAGATGATTGTTACACTGATTTTGGCGACAATTCCAACAAAAATATTGTTGATAACACCGACAGTGATGAGTCGAATGATGATGGTGATGCTTGTTCACTGGGCAAGAACACTGAGAGAACCAACAATCAAAGCATCCCTGGTACCAACACGGGCTATACACAGACATGGCCGAATCACATGCTTAAATATTTTGTTTGGCAATAGACAATTGCACAATACATCAATCATTTCTACACAGTATTATTATCATCATCAATATTATGATTATCATTATCAATATTAGTACTATTATCATCATCATTATCATCATTAATTAAAGCCTAGCTAACAGGGCAGAACCATATCAGGACTATAACCATCACGTACACAATACCTCGGAAAAACAAAACAAATAAAAAACTAGAACAAAAAAAATATGTACACATAACAATGCATTCACACACATAATCAAAGGATAGGCCCCTGACATTAACCATTCCTACAAATTTATCACCAGAAGGTTGAAAGTCAAACCTAAATACAAATATAAACATAACTAAGGACTCTAAGAAGCACATGAAATTGGCCTAAATTACCTTAAACTGCTTCTGCACATGTCTTTAGAACCAAAAATGCAGTTAATACATGTACCTAAACATCAATCCTAAGAGAAAGTATGTAAGGCTTTATACAATACATACCAGTGAATGGACCAGCAAGGCAGATAATGATAGGAAGTGATGATAGAAAGAGCAGCACGGCAAAATCAAAGAGTGACAGAAAAGAAGAAATTTTAGCACAGAATTTCCAGAAGATGAAGATACTATTTAGACTGCAAGAGACCCCGGTATCCTCATGGGGGTTACTTTTATTCAAATCACAAAGTTTGAAACAAATCTATTCAGAAACAAGCACATAGGATGATTTCATGTGATGCAACTTGCAGCATGGACTGCAAGTCAACGTGAACTGGTCATGGGCAGCAAACTCAGCAGATATTGCATGGTAAGACTTGATGCTTATAAAAAGACAAAATGTTGGTAATATGTGAAACATGACATATTGGTAACAACAAAACAGCCCTTACCCAGCTGATCCTTGCAGATGTACATGAGTTTCTCGGCGGATTGAACACGCACCGCAGTGCATCTCTTAATGTAGGGTTCTGTGCGGCCTGTCTTGAAAGGCTGGAAGGAGACATCGTCGATGAACTCCGTCTGCTCCACCACATGGAAGGTGTAGTTGTTCCCTTCGTCTGTCTTCGTCACATCCCCCCAGTACAGAAAGTGGTCATTGTTGATCACGCGACCCGCAAAGTCGCTCTGGCTCAGCACTGAGATGTGTTCATTATGGTATTTGTCAGCCACCTGCATTATAATAAAATAACAACTACTGTAACAACAATAATAATAATGACAATAGTAATAATAACAATCATAATACTAATAATACTAATGATGATAACTGTACAGCACATTCTCTCACAAAGGCCTTAACAATTCACAAAGCATAACAAAGGCAGAGTGAACATTTGTCAATCGCTACTACCATCATGAAAACTGATAGGTCAATAAAAAAAAAAACAGTACACCTCCCTCTTTCTTGCTTGCTTGCATAAATAAACACAAGACATGCACAAGACATACCTATATTTACCTTCTGAACACCTGTTTCTCTGCAGGGGCAGAACTGTCACTCACCCAGTGGACTAGTACTGTAAATACTAATAGTTTTTGATTCCGACTCACCCGACAGGTCTTTTTGATTCCGACTCACCTGACAGGTCTTTTTGATTCTGACTCACCTGACAGGTCTTTTACTCACCTCGAGCAACTGAGTGGATTTCGCCAGCCCTGATATGGACTGCCACTGAACAGTCAACCAATTGTTTCCATGAAAGCTGTTCATGTGCACACTCCATAGTCAACCAGTTATTTCCAAGAGACCTGTTCATGTGCACATTTCCCCCACCATCCACCCACCCACCCCACATACACACACACAAACCTATGCTCATCATAATGGCAGTGGTGGTAATGAGATCGATGCAGGAAAATTTATATGGAAATATCAGCTAGTAAATGGACCAAATACATAGGCAAACATTATATTACCCACCCTTTGTCATCTTCAATTTAAAGACCTGACAATGGTTGTGGCACTGATGATGATAGTGAAGGTGAAGATGATAATGATGATGATAATGAAGACAACCAGTCGCCGTGGTGTACTTGTTAGCACAACGAATACCGAATGGAAGATTGTGGGTTCAAATCCCCATCAGTCCCTTAAAAAAATCACTGTGGGATTTTTCGGCTCTAACTGGCTCCTACCCAGAGTTGGGCGTGCTACGGGTTCATTGGGAAGACTGGAACTACACAGTTGAATCTCATCCACTTCACAGATGCGTCATTAAGGGAGTTTCTCAAATCTTCTGACCAGCACTACAGGCGTCTGTATCTCTCGAGCCTTGTTGATGCCAGGATTATATTATGATAGTAAGCATAGAGTACAGCCCTGTCACGCAATTTCAATCCTAGGTGGAACTCCATAACATCACGATTATCATCCTCATCGACATCATCATCATCATAACATCGTAAAAACTGTGCCAGTTTCTGCGGCCATTAAGGTGGCATACAAAATGGGACGAAAAAAAAAAAAAGGTGAGCACAAAGGTTACATCCCCTGAGTGCAATGATCCTAAAAAAAATTTTTTTAAATAATGAAGACAATAGGTAAACATTATTCATAGGTAAACATTATTCCCTGATGAATAAAGCAGTAAAAGAGACAGAACTTGCCCACACTATACTGCCTCTCATCACAAGCAGTGCTTCACAATGATGGCAATAATGTTGATCATTATTGTTACTGTTATTTTTGTTTAAAGCCCAGCCGACTGCATAGAGCCATATCAGGGCTAAAATTGTTTCAAAACATACACAATACTTCAACAGGAAAAAAGAAAGGGAACAGAAAATTAAGTAAACATATTAATGCATTTGCACACATAATCTAAGAAGATGTCCTTGGCACTGACCACTTCGTCTAATTTATCCCACAGGGGATTTAAAAAACATACCTGAATACAAATCTAAACATAGCTAACGACACTAAAACATATAAAAACGGGCCTAAGTTACCTAAAATTGCTTCCACATATCTCATTTCCTTAGAGCCAAAAATGCACTAAACACATGTACCCAATTATCAATTCCAACAGAATGTACGTAAGACTTTATCAAACACATACAGGAGAATGGATCAGCAAGGCTGGAAAGATAGGAAGAAATGACAGAAAGCAAAGGAATAAGGGAGAAACAAAGAGAGTGACAGAAAAGAAGAAATTATCTAGCACAGAATTTCAAGAAGGCAGGGATACTGAAACTTGAGTGAAAGAGCTACCAGCATTCCCACAGGGGAACATGTTGACCATGAATGTAATGATGACAATGATGATAACGACAACAGGCACACATAATTACCTGGTGAATAAAGCGGTTACAGAGGCAGGACTTGCCAACACCATACTGTCCCTTGTCACGTTCAGTACCCGATAATCCAATGACACAAATGTTGAACACTCGACCCTCCCCCTTTTTCGCCATTCTTCTCTAGTTCTGGTTGATGCCTGAAACAGGTAAAAAAAAAAAGATCTGGGTATCTGATCATCCTCTAACTCTGCTTGATGCTAAAAACAAGTCAAAAGATCTCGGAAGGGCATCTTAGTCTTGAATGCATGCACGATGCAAGATGATTTTTGTCCAGAGTAGGCAGGCAATGACCATCCATTTCAAGGACAGACAAAATGTGCACAAGGGTTTCCTGAGAACACAAAGGTGTAAACAGACCAGCAGGACACAACAAGAGAAAGACATATGACACAAATGACAAAGATAACAACAACAAAAAAGAAGAAGAAATAAAAAGTCAACGAAACAAGGACATTTTTATCAGAGAGGCTCAAGAAGCAAGGAAATTTCTATCACAGGAGTTCAGAAAAGAATATTTTATAATACGAATACCTTAAATAGCCCCCAACAACCCAAGAGGCAAATCACAATCTATCATATTATCATTCTCATCATAAAGACTTGATTAACCAGTAACTGCCAATTCATACAAATAATACAAATTAATAAAGGCTTGATCAACAATGGCAGCCAATTTATTACAAGTTATATTTCTAGATGATACTTTTATGATAATATGTTGTTCTTGATGATCTATAATCATACTGTTAATATCTTATGTTTATGCTGCTTTATTCTAGCACAAGGATCATTCTATAAATCATGAGAACAGGCCTACATATTATGCTAATAATGCATTGATGTCTCATGTTTATGCTGCATAGCTCCAGTATTTTTCTATACTCCTTTGATGTCACATCTCTTCTTCCTAATAATCGATTCCTCTATGGCCGGAAGGTCTGAAATGCTCATTGTTGGGTAACCAGAGTTGACATGTTGCACATGAACTTGCTTGGCCATTTACACTTCTAAGTCATCCAAATTGTGGAAAGATACATATATCATGGACGGTTCTTTCAAACCAGGGAGTAGGTCAAAGTCTGAGAGATTCACATCTAGGGGAAAAGGCAGGGTAAGAAAATGTGTCCACTGATATGACATCATAAACAATGTTACCCTTTGTTTTGTGACAAGATGTCCATCATCTCTGAAATTCCTTACTTTCTTCTGAACTTAAGGTCTTGGAGAGATGAGCATGTGCCACTTTAACAACTGTCTCTTTACTGACTTTAGTGGCCAGGGACTTTAGGCACGGGAGCCAAAGGGTTAATTGTGACTCGTAGCTTCTCAGCCTTGGTTTCGTCAATGAGTGAAAATATAGAATTGGTACCCCAAAGGTTGCAGAGCAGTCAAAAATAAAGATAGAGGTACAGCTTTACTTTTGCCATATTTTGAACGCTAAAGCAATGTAGTTTAAGGGAACATAAATTAAAAAGCTGGGTCTCATTTGGTTTTTTAGTAATTTGCATAATAAATCGAAAATATATCTTGGTGTTGCGTGCATCACAGTGTGACACCACATGGCTCAAAAATCTGAAATATACAAAAATACAAAATAATTGCTGCATCTTGTGGTTGTTGGACAACAAAGGAACTAAACAAGATAGAAAACACAAATGTAACATTTCATATTGTACAGATATAAGCACTTGAAAAGTGTGACACCGTGAGGTATGCGACGCCACTGTGAAAACATTTAAGATTGATCTCAGTTTGCACTATTTTGTAACTTATGTAAGAGTCTGTGCATTATCATTATTTTGCATGATCAACAGCTATTGTGTGCATAAGAACCAGATATATTAAATTAATTTCTAGGCAAAAATAAAAAATATCATCATGATAATCATGTTTTGTGTCACGTTTTCACATGTGACACCGCTGACATTACATGTGACACCGTGAGGTACATGACATATCTTCAGGCAATGATCAAATCTAAAACTGGCTTTTCCACTTAGATTTTTAAGACCTTTTATCTTTTGTGTCGATACATGTCATCTAACAACACTGGGCATATTTCATCATGCTAAAATTCTTAAAACAGAGACGATGCCGTTACGTTCATCAACAATCAAGTGTGACACACTGTGCCACACACAATCCGATGAGACAAATAAGGCAGTGTTGGGATTTATCAACCCATTTCACTAAAATTACGCTTTATCACACATTTAAACTCATATATACACATCAAAAAGAGATTTAAAAAAGGCATCGTGAAGGGCTGGAAAAGTCTTGAAGCAAGTTGAAGGGTTGACCTGATTTCGCGCGGGGAATTCTCGTTCCATTCTTACAAGGACACGATGTGTGACACCACACAGATTTTTGTGCTTCTGTTATTTTTAGCAGTACACACTTGTGCACAAACGTCATCACTCGATGTGTATGATTAGTCGTTTTAGACGGTCGCTCGACTGGCCAGGCAGCGTTCGTCTGCTACAATCGGACTTCGAAGTCATGGCGTTCCGTGCGTCATAAGTGTGACGCCATTCACAAAAAAAATTCTAGAAATTTAATAGTTTGCTTTATTTCTGTTAAATGGTATCGGTTGTAAGGTAATTCATATCTATTTCAAGATGAAAAGCTGAACTTGTGCTTGAGATGAATGGCACTGTGTGTAGCAAACAGGCACTGCACACACCATAGCGCGACTCCGCTTGTGAATACGGAATGGTCATTTTCAGGAGTCTATAATTACGCAACACGCTTTTCAAAATTAATCGTGTTGTCGTCACAGTTTAATTGACGTTTTATTGATGATTTAAAACAATCACCACACAATAACTTGAAACAGTGTGTGTGTTTGACTGCAACATTCGAAGCACATGTTCAGCTGCAACTTTTCAGCGGCCATATTTGTTTGTTTTTCGCACTTAAAGTGCACTTTTCTTAAAAATGAAAATTATTGTGGTGCCATCGCTGCTACCACAGCTTCTCCATTGTTAACTTAGTACATTAGTAGCCTTTATGCTACCTGGGAGTTAATTTCTAAGCTGTAATAGAGGAAAATGTTCACTACCCCTTTGGGGTAGCAATTCTATATTTTCACTCCAATACCAAGTATCCAGTTTAAAAAGCTTGTCACCTTCATTAATTAATAGAGTCTCTGCAACAGTCACAAGCCCTGTTTGGGACTGTCAGTAAGGCAGTGCACAATTTAGCTTGCTGATAAACCTACTAGTTAAAATGGTTTAATCAATCCTTGAGTGATACAAGTGTCAACTGTCATAAGCGATCTCTTCTACCATATCTGCCTGTAGTCCTAAAAACTGTCTGTAACTTTTACAACATTTTTCTAATCAGTAGCTTCAACAGGTCTCCATGGACTATGCTTCCTTTTTATGTCATATCATTCATCTTTAAAGACTGAAACTTGTCTATCAGTATCACTGTACTGAACCCTGCAAGAGCTTGAATGTAGTGTTTTTATTATGTCTGAAGCAGTATTTCCTCTATAAAATTCAAGTTTACTGTAAACTTGATATTTTTCCATTTTAAACATAGCCACAACACTTGGGATGACTGTATCCAATATGACATCATAACAAAATGGTGTCAATGTATTTACAGCAACTTCATAATTAGTTCACAAATAATTAGGTCAGGTGTATATAAAGTTTCAAAGCACAGTGACAATTCCTTTTCAATTTATTAAGAGTATATAAGACATTCTCACTGTTTAATAGATGGCCCTTGTAACTAATTCCTTCCGCTATGTAATGATGTATATATATATATATATATATATACAGATAATACACACACACACACACACACATACGTGTACGTATGTATATTTATGTATGTATGTGTCACTGTGTGTGTGGTGTGTGTATGTGTGTGTGCATGCGTGCGTGCGTGCGTGTGTGTGTGTGTGAAAAAGACTATGAGTATTATCAGGTGACTTTCACATTTTCATTCATGATACATTCTTCGTGGCCTAGTGTCACAACTACAGATTTCTGATTTTTGACATTCTCCATTGTCATGTTTGATCAAACGACAATGTTTATATTGATTTAGTGTACGAGCCCAACTGTGCAAAGAAAAAAAACATACACTTAATGTAAAGACATGGCAACCCCTCCCCCAGGTTTTGTTGCTGATACTGTTGCTATGTAAAATGCAACAAGCATGTTTTGACTGTTTGCACTACGCACATGACTTGTAGCCTAGAAACAACAGACTTACAAAGTTAATGTTGTGATTAATTCAATACTAACAGACACATCCAATGACAGCCTACAGTTTCTATTCTAGGTGAAAAGGGGAAACAATGATCAGATAACACTGATTTTAATCATAGTAATGGATACAAATGGCCAAGCTAAAACATCATTCCAGAAAATGAAAGGTGTTCTGACCAAAAAGTGCCTATCAATGCACATCAGAAAGAGAGCCTTTCAGTGTTATACAAAACCAATACTGTTTTACAGATGTGGGGCCTGGACAATCAACCAGCAAAGTCAAAACAAGATCAAGGCAGGTGAAGCCTGGTTTCTAAGAAGAATGTTAAAGAGTTCTATGGACATCAAGGAAAACAAATGTGATAATTGTGAGAGAAGAAAACACAAAAAGAACATCAATGAAGCCGAGAAGGAAAAGACAACATTTACAGAACATTATAAGCAAGAGCAAGGGTGCAACTTATTACTTAGAAAAAGTGAAAAAACTGAAAGGGGTCCAGGGGCCAGCAGTGCCCCGTACAGTGGATCTGGGGGGTATAGCCCCCCAGATGCTGAAGCTTTTTCAAAAAACGGATTTTCCGTTTCTGACTCTTTTGAAAAAATGGATTCCGTTATCAAACGGAAAACACTGCACCCATGCAAGAGAAATCTGAACACCTAGTCACAACCAGAAAGCTGGAGGAGAAAAGAACACAGAGCAGACCAAGGGAGAAAATATTATTAGATAGTTATGCAGAGTGGGTGGGGACAAGAAGGGCAGGTGACAGGTATCTGCAGCGACAAAAGATAGATTCGTACGGCCATGATCACCAACGCCATGCAACAAGGAACAAGATGACGAATAAACACAAAGAACTGGTCAACCAATGGCAGGTGAAAAACATACAAAAAATAATCTATGAAGTATAAACAAAAGCTGAAATACATTAAAGTTACATCATTTCACAAACGATAATTATAATGGTATGATCAAAGTGTCTTGAAAACTTTTAATGTAAACTATTGATTACAACGGTTTTGTCTGTCAACAAGGTTGAGAAAAAAACATGTTGGCCTACAACCTGAGATAAGCAAAACGACCAACTCACTTTAGGTTCCCAGCATCATCCCCACAGCACAATCCATGACTTCTGAAATAAAACAACAAACAGGCCAACACTTTATACACAGACATCACTGCAACAAAGTGACATGTTATTATTCTCCTTACAATGTAAATGCGCTATTTGACAGTTTTCTAGAAAATTTTAAGGCTGAGTAAAGTTATCTATCCTATCTAGCATTACAAATTATTATTCCCACTGGTGGCAATAATAATAGCGTAGCTGTAATTAACAATGCCAACTAAATTTACAATTATGGATTTTTACACTCTGGAGCTAGAACTCCGGGGTGTGATGAGCCATGAGGTCAAGCGTTACTCACTGATCTACTGTTACAACTGCTGCGCTAATGAGAATACTCATGACACACCACATGACTGAATGCACTAGCCGAGCTTTAAAACTGTCCTGGGAATGGCAACTGTTGAACTGGAGTAATTATGATGCTGACTGCTGAGCACTTCGTCTGCTCTACTGGTCTGTTGATGGTGCGATTCCTCTGCAGACGAAACTGACGATATAGCCTTAGTCTGTCTCTACCAAATGCTAGCAGAACCAGAGCAAAGAAAACAGCATACTTCCAGGCCTACAATGCTGACTAAATTCAGACATGATCTACTCAGACGCATCTCTGCGATGCCAATTTTCCGAATCTGAGAGTGTAGGCTACTCACAATTCAGTATTGTAAGACAGATCACAGATCGAGTAAGATTAGAACTGATTTATTTTTTGCTTGCTTCTAATGTGATACTTCTAAGTCGTACTAGCGCTGTTTGTATTTAAACCAATCACCCAATGTTTCAGCAATCACATGTACAAAGTGATCGTGGGATAAAAAGGAAAAGAAAACTCGCAGAACTTACAGTTATGGAATTGATGTCGCCATGTTAGACTGACTGTACAGTCTGCCACTCCACTTGCATTCTAAATTAGGAACTAGAAGACAGATGCGGAGAGCTAGCACGTTAGTTTCCCATTCGCCCCATTCATAACCAGCTAGAACTTTGTAAATGTCGAGTTACTTTTCACTTTTTTACATTAGTCTTGCTTGTGTACACCTGTTGTGTGTGTGTGTGTGTGTGTGTGTGTGTGTGTGTGTGTGTGTGTGCGCGCGGTGTGTGTGTGTGTGTGTGTGTGTGTGTGTGTGTGTGCGCGCGCGCACGCGGGTCGCTTGTACGCACACGCGCAATACTTTTAGTTTAGTGTATTGCCGAGTAGGCCTACTCATTGAAATTGAGGAGTGTCGGAGAACTGCAGGATTTACGTCCCTTTTGTACTGCGGGTCCGCCCCACAAACATATAATGTGGTCTGCCCCACTCTGCTCTCACAGACCAACGCAAAAGTCCAAGTAGCCTACCTAACTCTCCACCTGCCTGCTTCTGCTCTTTTCTAACCGCACGCGGGGTCAAAAGGTCATCCCGTATCCCTGAGGTGGTAGAGACTTCATATTTTCTCAGGTGTCCATCTCTTCTCCCTCGATGCGTTACGTTCCCAACCCTAAAGAGGAGCTAGACGGCCATGACACGCAAAACAGATGTGACCGCACGCATTGGAGTAGTCAGGAACCAGAAAAACACAAACAAGGAATCAGAACGCTTATTTAATATAACAAGACAAGACAGGCACAAATTTCCGACCAACTGGACTTATACTTAGAGAGGTCTAGCTTGCTCACATGGGGGTGCATCTGCAACGCTTTCATGGCTTTAGTCCTACCTCCCTCTCCACTTTGGAGGGGGAGGGGTCTCATCCACTCTCCACCCACCCCATTTCACATGGGATTATTTGTTTATCTATTTATCTAGCCTTTTCCCCACAGATTTTTGGACAGATCATCATGTCGTTATCACAAAGAATTCTAAACGATTATTCGACCTCCACAGGAGTCTGGAGTTTGGACATTTCCATACACGCTCCACCTACACCTGCCAGCAAGTGTCAGGCAGACTCCCTGACTGTCACAAAACCCTATGTACAGACATCTGCCAGCAAGTGTCAGGCAGACTCCCTGACTGTCACAAAACCCTATGTACAGACATCTGCCAGCAAGTGTCAGGCAGACTCCCTGACTGTCACAAAACCCTATGTACAGACATCTGCCAGCAAGTGTCAGGCAGACGCCCTGACTCTCACAAAACCCTTTGCAAATGGGAGAGAGATGAGGGACAGGGACTTAGGAAACAGTAAGCTGACACCATCAGAATGATGGAAACATTATGATGAGCAGCTGTCAGGCCAGTTTTTGATGTAGTGGGTTGGCACTGAACTCCAGATATCAGATCATGAGTCCTCGGCTCTATCAAAAGAACCAGCCTGCAATTAAACAAACTCAGATTTACCACAAATTAACTAAAAGAAACAAACAGACAAAAGTAAAGAAAAATGAGATGGTCGAACCATTTTACTAATATCCCTTTTCTACAGAAAATGTCCAATAAAAACAAATAAAGGCTTCTCATCGTCAAACTCCGTGCTGCTGAGTACTTGAAATTAAAACAGCACAGCTATCAAAATCATCAGTACTTTAATACTGTTCAGATATCGGTACAGTTTGTGTCATTGCAGCCTGTCAGATACGCTCGTAGATTGGAATGGAATTTTCTTTGTAAAGATCCAGTTGGACCCAGCCGTCGTCTTCCTGGCTTTGCTATCAGACATCACAGGCCTTCCATTCAATACACATGGTAGACCAGTAAAGTATCAACCTGATCTGTGACCACTCTGCCCGTAGAAAACGAGCTTATCAGTGGGTGAAAAGGGACAGTTGAACGTGTGTTCAAATCTGACCCAAGACTTTTGACACAAGCTTTTGGATCACCGAGTGGAGGTGCTTCAAGTTGGTGTGCACAGTGTTAACTTGAGTCTATCGGTAGATCGTTGAACTGAACCTTTCAATTTATTGTTAGATGAGTCAGATGATTGTTGAGTTCAATCTATGGATCGTTAACTTGAATCTGAACTGTCTACCAACTGTGTATTGAATCTATCATTTGATTGTTGAATAAATTCTGTCGGTTGATTGTTGAATAAATTCTGTCAGTTGATTGTTGAATAAAGTATGTCGGTTGATTGTTGACTAAATTCTGTTGGTTGATTGTTGACTAAATTCTGTTGGTTGATTGTTGAATAAAGTCTGTCGGTTGATTGTTGAATAAAGTCTGTCGGTTGATTGTTGAATAAAGTTTGTCAGTTGATTGTTGAATAAAGCCTGTCAGTTGATTGTTGAATAAAGTCTGTCAGTTGATTGTTGAATGAAGTCTGTCAGTTGATTGTTGAGTCTGTCAACTGATCGCTGAACTGAATTGTGTTAACACGAAGCCAAGTTCGTGTGCTTCTTCTTCTTGCACTCACCATCTGCATGGTCAGTCCACATGTGGTGATGTATGTGGCCATTTATTTCACTTACTGCTGGTTGCCATGGAGGTTGGTGGTCAGAGAAGCTGTACTTTACTATGTCTTTTGTCGCTGTACTTACCAAGGTGACATGGCTGTAATGTAGGCTATACTGGCTGTGTGGTTCTCTTGATCGCAGGGATAGGTTAGTGAAAGTATCAGCTTGAACTTGAAATTCATATAGGCAATCCAAAACAAGTGTGACTGCCAGCATTCAAGCAAACAGGAACCAGAAAAAACACGAAAAAAGAAGAGGAGCATCATCAGATCACTCCTTCACTCACAAACAGAAAGGGAGGACAACCATCTGTCAAAAAGCAGCAACACGGAAAACACGAAAAAAGAATAAGAACGTGTATTTAATACAAGACAAGACATGCGCCTGTCTTATCTTGTATCAAATACGCGTTCTTATTCTTTTTTCGTGTTTTGTCTGGTTCCAATTCATAGACGATCAGTTGGTGGTGCTGTTGAGAAGTGTCATCAGAATCACTTGCTGCTCTTTGACAGATGGTAGTCGTCCCTTTCTGTCTGTGACTGAAGGAGTGATCTGATGACGTTCCTCTTCTCGCTGTAGCTGAAAATGCTGTTGTGCGAGTCAGTTGACTGGGCTCCCTTGTTGCATCTTCCATCTTGTTTTCTGGTATCCCACAGAGAGTGGGGAGCCACTGGAGAATTTCTCTTCTAATTCATCTGATGGCCTTGGTCAGATGGGGAAGCTTGTCCTTTTCCAGGGCCTTGAGAAGAGAAAGACATATAAAAGGAAGAGCGCTTGATGTGTCATCTGTATTATAAATCATGGAGGTTGTTTGTATGAATGCCTCCGTTTTTGCTTAGTAGTTGGTACAGTGTATGCCTGTGGGAACACTGGCAGCTGTGGTTTGAAACCCTGGCAAGTTGATAAAGACACTGGGTCCCCTGTTGGTCATAGCATTGGTGGCCGATTCATCGATGTATACATGTATCCATGCTGCCTATGAATAATGTTGATCACAGAGTCGGACCCATGTGCCTTCTGGCCTGTGCACTCTTTAAATATTCCATGGCAATTGAAAATCGTAAAGAGCGGGGCATTCACCTGCCTGCCCTGGCATAGAAACATTACAGATTGTTTTATTTTACAGGTATAGAAACATTACAGATTGTTTTATTTTCCAGGTATAGAAACATTACAGATTGTTTTATTTTCCAGGTATAGAAACATTACAGATTGTTTTATTTTCCAGGTCTCTCCCCTTGAGGGCCAACTAGTCTTGTTGCCTTTCTGAAGACTTGGTTAAAAAAGTGTGAGACAGCAAGACAGCAATGTGAGACAGCAAGACAGCAGTGTGAGACACAAAGACAGCAATTCAGACAGCAAGACAGCAATGTGAGACAGCAAGACAGCAGTGTGAGACAGGAAAGACAGCAATGTGAGACAGGACAGATAGAGCAGACAGCAGTGTGAGACAGCACGACAGCAGTGTGAGACAGAAGTGACAGAGACAGCAGTGTGAGACAGAAGACAGCAGTGTGAGACAGCAGTGTGACAGCAAGACAGCAGTTGACAGCAGGACAGCAAGACAGCAGTGTGACGCAAGACAGCAGTGTGACAGCAAACAGCAGTGTGACAGCAGATGAGACAGCAAGACAAGCAGTGTGAGACAGCAAGACAGCAGTGTGAGACAGCAAGACAGCAGTGTGAGACAGCAAGACAGCAGTGTGAGACAGAAGACAGCAGTGTGAGACAGCAGTACAGCAAGACAGCAAGTGTAGACAGCAAGACAGCAGTGTGAGACAGAAGACAGCATGTACAGCAGAAGACAGGCAGTGTGAGACAGCAAGACAGCAGTGTGAGACAGAAGACAGCAGTGTGGACAGAAGACAGAGCAGTGTGAGACAGCAAGACAGCAGTGTGAGACAGGCTAAGACAGCAGTGTGACAGCAAGACAGAGCAGTGTGAGAAGCAGTGTGACAGCAAGACAGCAGTTGAGACAGCAATGACAGAGCAGATGTGAGACAGCAAGGACAGACGCAGTGTGAGACAGCAAGACAGCAGTGTGAGACAGGAGACAGCAGTGTGAGACAGGAAGACAGCAGTGTGAGACAGCAAGACAGAGCAGTGTGAGACAGCAAGACAGCAGTGTGACAGCAAGACGGGCAGTGTGAGACAGCAAGACAGAGCAGTGTGAGACAGCAAGACACAGTGTGACAGCAAGACAGCAGTGTGAGACAGCAAGACAGCAGTTGTGAGCGGGCATGAGAAGACAGCAGTGGGACAGCAAGACAGCAGTGTGAACAGCAAGACAGCAGTGTGAGACAGCAAGACGAGCAGTGTGAGCGAAGCAGCAGTGTGAGACAGCAAGACAGAGCAGTGTGAGACAGCAAGACAGGCAGTGTGAGAGACAGCAGTGTAGACAGCAAGACAGAGCAGTGTGAGACAGCAAGACAGCATGTGCAGAAGACAGCAGTGTGGACAGCAAGACAGAGCAGTGTGAGACAGCAAGACAGCAGTGTGAGACAGCAAGACAGCAGGTGAGACAGCAAGAGACAGCAGTGTGAGACATGAAGACAGCATGTGAGACAGAAGCAGACGCAGTGTGAGACAGCAAGACAGCAGTGTGAGACAGCAAGACAGCAGTGTGAGACAGCAAGAGACAGCAGTGTGTAGACAGACAGACAGACAGTGTGAGACAGCAAGACAGAGCAGTGTGAGACAGCAGACAGCAGTGTGAGCAGAAGCAGAGCAGGTTGGACAGCAAGTAGAGACAAGCAGCTGTGAGACAGCAGGTGGACAGCAGACAGCATGTGAACAAGCAGCAGTGTGAGCAGAAGTGAGACAGCAGTTGATGGCAGCAGACAGCAGTGTGAGAGAAGACAGCAAGCAGACAGTTGACAGCAGACAGCAGTGTGGACAGCAAGACAGCAGTGTGAGACAGCAAGACAGCAGTGTGAGACAGCAAGACAAGCATGTGTGACAGCAAGACAGAGCAGTGTGAGACAGCAAGACAGCGTGTGAGACAGCAAGACAGCAGTGTGAGACAGCAAGGACAGAGCAGTGTGAGCAGCAATGGACAGGACAGGGTGGACAGCAAGACAGCAGTGTGTGAGACAGCAAGACAGAGCAGTTGTAGACAGACAGCAGTGTGAGACAGCAAGACAGAGATGTGAGACAGCAAGACAGCAGTGTGAGACAGCAAGACAGAGCAGTGTGAGACAGCAGTGTGAGACAGCAAGACAGCAGTGGAGAGAAGCAGGTGAGACAGAGCAGGTGAGACAGAAGACAGCAGTGTGAGACAGCAAGACAGCAGTGTGGACGACGCAGTGTGAGACAGCAAGACAGCAGTGTGAGACAGCAAGACACAGTAGACAGCAAGAGCAGTGTGAGCACAAGACAGCAGAGACAGGACAGCAGTGTGAGACAGCAAGACAGCAGTGTGAGAACAGGAGACAGAGCAGTGTGAGACAGCAGGACAGAGCAGTGATGAGACAGCAAGACAGCAGTGTGAGACAGCAAGACAGCAGTGTGAGACAGCAAGACAGAGCAGTGTGAGACAGAAGACAGCAGTGTGAGACAAGACAGCAGTGTGAGACAGCAAGACAGCAGTGTGAGACAGCAAGACAGCAGTGTGAGACAGCAAGACAGCAGTGTGAGAGCAAGACAGCAGTGAGACAGCAAGACAGCAGTGTGAGACAGCAAGACATGCATGTGAGACAGAGAAGAGCAGTGTGAGTGACAGAAAGCGCTGTGAGACAGCAATGACAGAGCAGAGTGTGAGACAGCAAGACAGCAGTGTGAGAAGCAGACAGCAGTGAGACAGCAAGCAGGCAGTGTGGAGACAGCAGTGTGAGAACAGGCAGTGTGAGACAAGACAGCAGTGTGAGACAGCAAGACAGGCGAGCAGCGTGAGACAGAGTGTGAGACATGAGACAGAGCAGCGTGAGACAGCAAGACAGCAGTGTGAGACAGGAAGACAGCAGTGTGAGACAGATGAAGACAGCAGTGTGACAGCAAGACAAGCAGTGTGCAGACAGCAGAGACAGCACAGTGTGAGACAGCAAGACAGCAGTGTGAGACAGCAAGACAGGCAGTGTGAGACAGCAAGACAGAGCAGTGTGAGACAGCAAGACAGCAGTTGACAGCAAGACAGCAGTGTGACGACAGCATGAGACAGGCAGTGTGGACAGCAGCGAGTGTGAGACAAGACACAGTGTGACAGCAAGACAGAGCAGTGTGAGACAGCAGACAGCATGTGAGACAGCAAGACAAGCAGCAGTGGTGAGACAGCAACGACAGAGTAGCAGAAATGGACAGCAAGACAGCAGTGTGAGACAGCAAGACAGGCAGTGTGACAGCAAGACAGAGCAGTGTGAGACAGCAAGACAGAGCAGTGTGAGACAGCAAGACAGCAGTGTGAGCAGCAAGACAGCAGTGTGGACAGCAAGACAGCAGTGTGACAGCAAGACAGGCAGTGTGAGACAGCGAAGACAGCAGTGTGAGACAGCAAGACAGAGCAGTGTGGACAGCAAGACAGCAGTGTGAGACAGCAAGACAGCAGTGTGAGACAGGAAGACAAGCAGTGTGAGCAGCAAGACAGAGCAGTGTGACAGCAAGACAGCAGTTGAGACAGCAAGTGAGACAGAGACAGAGCAGTTGACAGCAAGACAGATGTGAGACAGCAAGAACAGCAGTGTGAGACAGCAAGACAGCAGTGTAGACAGCAAGACAGGCAGTGTGAGACAGGAAGACAGAGCAGTGTGAGACAGCAAGACAGAGCAGTGTGAGACAGCAAGACAGACAGTGTGAGACAGCAGAGGACAGCAGTGTGAGAACAGCAAGACAGCAGTGTGAGACAGCAAGACAGCAGTGTGAGACGCAAGACAGCAGTGTGAGACAGCAAGACAGCAGTGTGAGACAGCAAGACGCAGTGTGAGACAGCAAGACAGAGCAGTGTGAGACAGCAGTGTGAGACAGAAGTACAGCAGTGTGAGACAGCAAGACAGCAGTGTGAGACAGCAAGACAGAGCAGTGTGAGAGAGCAAGAAGCAGTGTAAGACAGCAAACAGCAGTGTGAGACAGCAAGACAGCAGTGTGAGACAGCAAGACAGCATGTGAGAGAGCAAGACAGCAGTGTGAGACAGCAAGACTGCAGTGTGAGAGAGCAAGACAGAGCAGTGTGAGACAGCAAGACAGCAGTGTGAGACAGCAAGACAGCAATGTGAAACAGCAAGACAGCAGTGTGAGACAGGAAACAGCAGTGTGAGACAGGAAGACAGAGCAGTGTGAGACAGCAAGACAGCAGTGTGAGACAGCGAGACAGCAGTGTGAGACAGGAAGACAGCACTGTGAGACAGCAAGACAGCAGTGTCAGACAGCAAGACAGCAGGGTGAGACAGCAAGACAGCAGTGTGTGACAGCAAGACAGAACAGTGTGAGACAGCAAGACAGCAGTGTGAGACAGCAAAACAGCAGTGTGACAGAAAGACAGAGCAGTGTGAGACAGCAGTGTGACAGCAAGACAGCAGTGTGAGACGGAAGACAGAGCAGTATGAGCAAGACAGCAGTGTGAGACACAAGACAGCAGTGTGACAGCAAGACAGAGTAGTGTGAGACAGCAAGACAGCAGTGTGAGACAGCAAGACAGCAGTGTGTCATCAAGACAGCAGTGTGAGACAGCGGGACAGCAGTGAGACAGCAAGACAGCAGTGTGAGACAGAAGACAGCAGTGTGAGACAGCAAGACAGAGCAGTGTGAGACAGCAAGACAGAGCAGTGTGAGACGAGCAGCAAGACAGAGCAGTGTGAGACAGCAAGACAGCAGTGTGACAGCAAGACAGACAGTGTGAGACAGCAAGACAGCAGTGTGAGACAGCAAGACAGACAGTGTGAGACAGCAAGACAGCAGTGTGAGAAGCAAGACAGCAGTGTGAGACAGCAAGACAGAGCAGTGTGACAGCAAGACAGAGCAGTGTGAGACAGCAAGACAGAGCAGTGTGTGACAGCAAGACAGCAGTGTGAGACAGCAATACAGAGCAGTGTGTGACAGCAAGACAGAGCAGTGTGACAGCAAGACAGAGCAGTGTGAGACAGCAGTGTGAGACAGGAAGTCAGAGCAGTGTGAGACAGCAAGACAGAGCAGTGTGACAGCAAGACAGAGCAGTGTGAGACAGCAAGACAGCAGTGTGAGACAGGAAGACAGCGCAGTGTGACAGCAAGACAGCAGTGTGAGACAGCAAGACAGCAGTGTGAGACAGAGCAGTGTGAGACAGCAAGACAGCAGTGTGAGACAGCAAGACAGAGCAGTCTGACAGCAAGACAGTAGTGTGAGACAGCAAGACAGCAGTGTGAGACAGGAAGAGCAGTCTGAGACAGCAGTCTGAGACAGCAAGACTGTAGTGTGAGACAGGAAGACAGAGCAGTGTGAGACAGCAAGACAGAGCAGTGTGAGACAGCAAGACAGCAGTGTGAGAGAGCAAGACAGCAGTGTGAGACAGCGAGACAGCAGTGTGAGACAGGAAGACAGCAGTATGAGACAGCAAGACAGCAGTGTGAGACAGCAAGACAGCAGTGTGAGACAGCAAGACAGCAGTGTGAGACAGGAAGACAGAGCAGTGTGAGACAGCAGTGAGAGACAGGAAGAGAGCAGTGTGAGACAGCAAGACAGCAGTGTGAGACAGCAAGACAGCAGTGTGAGACAGCAAGACAGAGCAGTGTGAGAGAGCAAGACAGAGCAGTGTGAGAGAGCAAGACAGCAGTGTGAGACAGCAAGACAGCAGTGTGAGAGAGCAAGACAGAGCAGTGTGAGACAGCAAGACAGAGCAGTGTGAGACAGCAGTGTGACAGCAAGACAGAGCAGTGTGAGACAGACAAGACAGCAATGTGAGACAGCAAGACAGCAGTGTGAGACAGCAAGACAGCAGTGTGAGACAGCAAGACAGACCAGTGTGAGACAGCAAGACAGCAGTGGTAGAAAGAAACTCTAGGGAGAGCTAGACAACAGAAGGTCTTCAGAGAAGTAACCCCCTTTAGACAAGTGTTTCGGCCCTGAATTCCTTACACTCTCGGGGGGCCGGGCCACATCCAGGTCATGACTCCTGGATGCTCTTCTGCTGTTGTCTATTTTTTTTTTTTTTTTTTTTTTCCCACGCCGGGGAGCGAACCTGGGCGATTCTGCGCTTCAGAACTGCGGTACGCGGTTTTACCAATGTGCTAACGGGGCACACATCATCTGTAGGGAATTTAATCCTTATGAAGTTCACTTTTGGTTCCTCCTTGCCCAGATCCAGCTTGAGCTCCTTTCTGCTGCCTCTGCCATCGCTTTAAGGGCTCTAGTCCTCTTCTTCCCAGAAATGGCGAGTTGTTTCATGAGATCATAAGCGGAGGTGCCCACAAACCCTCTTGCCCCGACCTCTATGGCGAAGATTTTGACCCGCAGACCTGCTTTCTTCAGGGTGCTGGCAAGACCGGCGTATTTTTCGGTCTTGTAGATATGTGCTTCTTCCATTCTGCTTTCGTATGGCACAGTGAGTTCTATCAGAATCACTTGTTTCGAGGAGTCAGAGTGGAGAGCGATGTCTGGTCTCATGCCTGTCTTGCTGATGACATCTGGGTAATTTCTCCACTCTGGGAGGTCTGCTGTACACTCCCAGTCGACTGCTCCATCCAGAAGACCCTTTGGCAATGTGCTGGTTGTCATCGCACTTTCGGGCCAGACCTGTTTCCCTCCTGCTTTGTAGAACGTTGTCATAGCAATTGGTGCGTTTGGGGTCATGGTTTTTTTTCGCTAACCACGTCTGTGATCACTTTCAGAACTTGGTTGTGCCTCCATGTATACCTTCCTTGGGCTAGCGCTACTTTGCAAGAGCTTAGGACATGTTCCACTGTTTGTTTCTTCTGACAGAGCGGACATGCTGGGTCGTCTGATTTCCCCCATTTCACTAAGTTTACATTCGAGGGGAGCAGGTCATATACAGATCTGAGGAGGAAGCTTATCCTTAGAGGAGCCATGTGCCACATATCGTTCCAGCTGAGACTTCTTTGGAGTGCACTGTCCCATGTTGTCCATTGCCCCTGTTGACCTTGCTGGACTGCCTTCTGCACTCTTTTGACATCTTCTTCTTCCTTCAACTCCTGTATCATCATGTCTCTTTTTTCCTTCCCTTTGGCTTTGGACCACCACTGCATTTTTGTTGCTCCCAGTCCCTGTCTGTTGGTTTGCGTGTGTCCAATTATTTCTTTGATGCTGAGGTTTCTCTTGGCATTGTTTACAGCCTCTTGGACTTTCCACTTTCTGCCAGTTCTCAGCTTTGGATGAACTGATCTCACGATATTGTCTTCCGATTCCTCCAGCATGCTCAACAGTCTTGCTTTTCCAACTTTGTATTCCTCCACTATGGATTTGAGAGGTAGCTTCAGCATTGCTTGACGACAGTAGAATGCAACATCAGTGAGACCAGGTGGGACACCGAGCCATTTTCTTGTGTATTTGTTGATTTTGGCTTCCATTGCTTCGACTGTGCTGGTGCAAATGTCATAGATTAGCAGTGGCCACAGCAGCTTTGGTATCAGCATGAACTGTAGACACCAGACTTTGTGTGAGACAGCAAGACAGCAGTGTGAGACAGAAAGACAGCAGTGTGAGACAGCAAGACAGCAGTGTGACACAGCAAGACAGCAGTGTGACAGCAAGACATCAGTGTGAGACAGCAAGACAGCAGTGTGAGACAGCAAGACAGAGCAGTGTGACAGCAAGACAGAGCAGTGTGAGACAGCAAGACAGCAGTGTGAGACAGCAAGACAGAGCAGTGTGAGACAGCAGTGTGAAACAGCAATACAGCAGTGTGAGACAGCAAGACAGCAGTGTGAGACAGCAAGACAGAGCAGTGTGAGACAGCAAGACAGAGCAGTGTGAGACAGCAGGACAGCAGTGTGAGACAGGAAGACAGAGCAGTGTGAGACAGGAAGACAGAGCAGTATGAGAGAGCAAGACAGCAGTGTGAGACAGCAAGACAGAGCAGTGTGAGACAGGAAGACAGAGCAGTGGAGAGAGCAAGACAGCAGTGTGAGACAGCAAGACAGAGCAGTGTGAGACAGGAAGACAGAGAGGCATGAGAGAGCAAGACAGCAGTGTGAGACAGCAAGACAGAGCAGTGTGAGACAGGAAGACAGAGCAGTGTGAGAGAGCAAGACAGCAGTGTGAGACAGCAAGACAGAGCAGTGTGAGACAGGAAGACAGAGAGGTATGAGAGAGCAAGACAGCAGTGTGAGACAGCAAGACAGAGCAGTGTGAGACAGGAAGACAGAGCAGTGTGAGAGAGCAAGACAGCAGTGTGAGACAGCAAGACAGAGCAGTGTGAGACAGCAAGACAGAGCAGTGTGAGACAGCAAGACAGAGCAGTGTGAGACAGCAAGACAGCAGTGTGACAGGAAGACAGAACAGTGTGAGATAGCAAGACAGAGCAGTGTGAGACAGTAAGACAGCAGCGTGAGACAGCAACGTGAGACAGGAAGACAGCAATGTGAGACAACAAGACAGCAGTGTGAGACAGCAAGACAGGAGTGTGAGACAGCAAGACAGAGCAGTGTGAGACAGCAAGACAGCAGTGTGAGACATCAGTGTGAGACAGGAAGACTGAGCAGTGGGAGACAGCAAGACAGCAGTGTGAGACAGGAAGACAGAGCAGTGTTAGACAGCAATGTTAGACAGCAAGACAGCAGTGTGAGACAGCAGTGTGAGACAGGAAGACAGCAGTGTGAGACAGCAAGATAGAGCAGTGTGAGACAGCAAGACAGCAGTGTGAGACAGGAAGACAAAGCAGTATGAGACAGCAAGACAGCAGTGTGAGACAGCAAGACAGTAGTGTGAGACAGCAAGACAGCAGTGAGACAGCAAGACAGAGCAGTGTGAGACAGCAAAACAGCAGTGTAAGACAGGAAGACAAAGCAGTATGAGACAGCAAGACAGCAGTGTGACAGCAAGACAGAGCTGTGTGAGACAGCAAGACAGAGCAGTGTGACAGCAAGACAGCAGTGTGAGACAGCAGTGTGAGACAGCAAGACAGAGCCGTGTGAGACAGCAAGACAGAGCTGTGTGAGACAGCAAGACAGAGCAGTGTGTGACAGCAAGACAGAGCAGTGTGAGACAGCAAGACAGCAGTGTGAGACAGGAAGACAGAGCAGTGTGTGACAGCAAGACAGCAGTGTGAGACAGCAAGACAGCATGTGAGACAGTAAGACAGCAGTGTGAGACAGCAAGACAGAGCAGTGTGAGACAGCAAGACTGCAGTGTTGACAGCAAGACAGCAGTGTGAGACAGGAAGACAGAGCAGTGTGAGACAGCAAGACAGAGCAGTGTGACAGCAAGACAGCAGTGTGAGACAGCAAGACAGCAGTGTGAGACAGCAAGACAGCAGTGTGAGACAGCAAGACAGCAGTGTGAGACAGAAGACAAGCAGTGTGAGACAGCAAGACAGGCAGTGTGAGACAGCAAGACAGCAGTGTGAGAAGCAAGACAGCAGTGTGAGACAGGCAAGACAGAGCAGTGTGAGACACAGACAGCGAGTGAGACAGCAAGACGAGCAGTGTGAGACAGCAAGACAGCAGTGTGAGACAGCAGGACAGCAGTGTGAGTCATCAAGACAGCAGTGTGAGACAGCAAGACAGCAGTGTGAGACAGCAAGACAGCAGTGTGACAGCAAGACAGCAATGAGACAGCAGTGTGAGACAGCGAGACAGCAGTGTGAGACAGGAAGACAGCAGTGTGAGACAGCAATGTGAGACAGCAGTGTGAGACAGCAAGACAGCAGTGTGAGACAGGAAGACAGAGCAGTGTGAGACAGCAAGACAGCAGTGTGAGACAGAGCAGTGTGAGACAGCAGTGTGAGACAGCAAGACAGCAGTGTGAGACAGCAAGACAGAGCAGTGTGAGACAGAGCAGTGTGAGACAGCAAGACAGTAGTGTGAGACAGCAAGACAGCAGTGTGACAGCAAGACAGAGCAGTGTGAGACAGCAATGTGACAGCAGTGTGAGACAGGAAGACAGAGCAGTGTGAGACAGCAAGACAGCAGTGTGAGACAGGAAGTCAGAGCAGTGTGAGACAGCAAGACAGAGCAGTGTGACAGCAAGACAGAGCAGTGTAAGACAGCAGTGTGAGACAGGAAGACAGCGCAGTGTGAGACAGCAAGACAGCAGTGTGAGACAGCAAGACAGCATTGCGAGACAGCAGCGTGTGAGACAGAGCAGTGTGAGACAGCAAGACAGCAGTGTGAGACAGCAAGACAGAGCAGTCTGACAGCAAGACAGTAGTGTGAGACAGCAAGACAGCAGTGTGAGACAGGAAGAGCAGTCTGAGACAGTAGTATGACAGCAAGACTGTAGTGTGAGACAGGAAGACAGAGCAGTGTGAGACAGCAAGACAGAGCAGTGTGAGACAGCAAGACAGAGCAGTGTGAGACAGCAAGACAGAGCAGTGTGAGACGGCAAGACAGCAGTGTGACAGCAAGACAGAGCAGTGTGAGACAGACAAGACAGCAGTGTGAGACAGCAAGACAACAGTGTGAGACAGCAAGACAGCAGTGTGAGACAGCAAGACAGAGCAGTGTGAGAGAGCAAGACAGCAGTGTGAGAGCAAGACAGCAGTGTGAGACAGCAAGACAGAGCAGTGTGTGACAGCAAGACAGAGCAGTGTGTGACAGCAAGACAGAGCAGTGTGTGACAGCAAGACAGCAGTGTGAGACAGCAAGACAGAGCAGTGTGTGACAGCAAGACAGAGCAGTGTGACAGCAAGACAGAGCAGTGTGAGACAGCAAGACAGCAGTGTGAGACAGGAAGTCAGAGCAGTGTGAGACAGCAAGACAGAGCAGTGTGACAGCAAGACAGAGCAGTGTGAGACAGCAAGACAGCAGTGTGAGACAGGAAGACAGCGCAGTGTGACAGCAAGACAGCAGTGTGAGACAGCAAGACAGCAGTGTGAGACAGAGCAGTGTGAGACAGCAAGACAGAGCAGTGTGAGACAGCAAGACAGCAGTGTGAGACAGCAAGACAGAGCAGTGTGAGACAGCAAGACAGAGCAGTGTGAGACAGCAAGACAGAGCAGTGTGAGACAGCAAGACAGAGCAGTGTGAGACAGCAAGACAGAGCAGTGTGAGACAGCAAGACAGCAGTGTGAGACAGCAAGACAGAGCGAGTGAAAGAAAAGTAACAGAGGGGAGGGGAAAGAGAAAAGAAAAAGAACATGTTTGAAAAATTGTGTGTGTGTGTGTGTGTGTGTTTGTGCGTGTGTGTGTGTGTGAGTGAGTGAGTGAGTGTGTGTGTGTGTGTGTGTGTGTGTGTGTGTAGAGGTGAGAGAGAGAGAGAGAGAGAGAGAGAGAGGAGAGAGGATGACAACTTGGGTCAATGGCCATTAGCTGAACAGGCTTGAATGCACCATATCTCACCTGTTTGTGTGTGAGACAAATGGAGGACGATGGCTCTCTTTTTGTCTCCTCCCAGTTGGTGTGATCTTTGTACCATGGAGATTGGGTCGTTGTTGGTGATTGCTTTAGGGAATGATGAGAGTGTGCACCTTGCTTTGATTCTTGAATCGAGATTTGGCGCCTTATACATATCATCGTTATCATTATAATTATTATTATTGAATTCAATCTGTCGTTGACTGTTGATTGGCGCCTTATACATGTCATCGTTATCATTATTATTATTGAATTCAATCTGTCGCTGATTGTTGAATTCAAATATGTCAGTTGAATGTTGAATTTAATCTGCCCGTTGATTGTTAATTGAACCTGTCAGCAGATTGATGAGCTCAATCTGTTAGTTGATTGCTGAATTTCACGAAACTGAAGAATTATGATTATTATCATAGGTGATAAAATGTTTTACGTGGAACTAGAAAGCAGTTTTCTGTACATCACTATCTTCTTGCTCTTGCATCCAAGCCATCCCACCCCCACCCCCACCCACCTGGAAGTCGTTCGATTAAAGTAATGCATTTTCCCTGAAAGCAAGCTGCACCCCCCCCCCCCCCTCCATCAGAATTATGTTGAGTACCAGGACCTCACAAGTCATGTTTTCACGGACCAGCAGGAGTTTGTTCAAAAGGGAGTCATCAAGCTATGAGAGTTCCACATACGCTCCACCCAAATCTGCCAGCTATTTGGCAGACTTCCTCAGCCTGCACAAAATTGATAGCGCTGTCAAGGTCTTGAAAGAAGGAAGGGGAGTGGGGGCGGGGAGCGGGGGAGATTGGTGGAAGGGAGAGAAAAGACCTGTGAAACACTAAACTGACACCACCAGAATGATCACAGCATTAAAATGGGCGATGAACGATCCAGTTTTTATTGTTGTGTCTTGGACTGAACTCGAGATATCAGATCTTGAGTCCCCGGCTTTATCAAAAGAACCAACCATCTTATGATAAAAAATACAATAGGGCCTACAAGCGAAGAATTCATGATCAGTTTGCCAAGTTCCACGGGACAGACACTTAGGTTCCTGACACAGGAACCACCGTCTGTAAAAGTCCACAATTGTCACACTCCCACAGGGCAGACACAGTAAGATCACCGACACAGGAACCATCGTCTCTAAAAGTCCACAATTGTCTCATTCCCACGGGGCAGACACAGCAAGATCACTGACACAGGAACCACCGTCTGTAAAAGTCCACAATTGTCACATTCCCACGGGGCAGACACAGTAAGATCACTGACACAGGAACCATCGTCTCTAAAAGTCCACAATTGTCACATTCCCACGGGGCAGACACAGTAAGATCACTGACACAGGAACCACCGTCTGTAAAAGTCCACAATTGTCTCATTCCCACAGGGCAGACACAGTAAGATCACTGACACAGGAACCACCGTCTGTAAAAGTCCACAATTGTCTCATTCCCACGGGGCAGACACAGTAAGATCACTGACACAGGAACCACCGTCTGCAAGTCTACTGTGGTCAAGTTCCAAAGCAAGACAACTTTTATTGCTTATTGCCTGTAATGCCACTGCCATGTAGAGCAGCAACGAAGGTTCTGCACTCCTGTCCTGAGCCACCTTCTGCACAGTACTTTCAGGTGTGTTTAAGGGCCTTGCGTTCTCCTGTTCGTGGACAGGTTTTTAGGGTTCTCCTGTTCATGGACAGGTGTTTTTTGGGTTCTCCTCTTCGTGGACAGGTGTTTTAGGGTTCTCCTGTTCATGGACAGGTGTTTTTTGGGTTCTCCTCTTCGTGGACAGGTGTTTTTAGGGTTCCCCTGTTCGTGGACAGGTGTTTTAGGGTTCTCCTGTTCATGGACAGGTGTTTTTTTTCTTCGTGGACAGGTGTTTTAGGGTTCCCCTGTTCGTGGACAGGTGGTTTAGGGTTCTCATGTTCTTGGACAGGTGTTTTAGGGTCCTCCTCTCTTGTCTTTTCCTTTGATGTCCAGTGAATGGCAGTGCAGTTAGTTTACCTGCTGTCTTCGGGTACATCTTCACCATCTTGTCAGGATAATGGCGTCCATACTCTTGACTTGGGCGAATAGTCACTGATCGGAGGTGGTGTTGGGACAGAAGATTTATCTGATTCTCCGGAGGTCCCTTCTATAGAAAGTTGACAGTTTGGTAAAGTATATCTCTGTCATCATTCTCTGGCACTGTGAACCTAAAATAGAATGGTAAGGCCACTCATACCACATCAACACTCACACCACATCAACACTATACCACATCAACACACTCACACCACATCAACACACACTCATACCACACCAACACACTCAGACCACATAAACTCATACCATACCAACACACTCATACCACACCAACACCAAATCAATACACACTCAAACCACATCAACATGCATACCACATCAACACCCATACCACATCAACAATCATACTACATCAACACCCATACCACATCACAAACACTCATACCACATTGGAAACACCCACACCACCACACTCATACCACATCAACAAGCACCCAACACTCATACCAAATCAACAAACACACCACATCAACAAACACACCACATCAACACTCATACCACACCAAGAAACACTCATACCCATTCATACCACATCACACTCATACAACACACTATACACACACACCCGTACACAATCATACTACACCAACAAACACATACCACATCAACAAACACTCATACCGCATCAACAAACACACACACCACACCACATCAACACTATACCCACCAACACACACTCATACCACACCAACACACTCATACCACACCAACACTCATACTACATCAACACAGTACCACATCAACACTCACTCATTCCACACCAACACTCATACCACACACTTACACCACACCAACACTTATACCACACGCTCATACCACATCAACACTCACTCATACCACACCAACACTCGTACCACATCAGCATACACTCATATCACATCAACACTCAAACCACAACACACACTCATACCAGATCAACACTTATACCACACTCATACCACCACACCAACACTCACTCATACCACACCAACTCACTCATACCACATCAACACACACTCATACCACATCAACACTCACTCATACCACACCAACACTTATACCACACACGTATACCACATCAACACTCAAAACATACCACACCAACACACACATTCATATCACACCAACACAAACTTCATCAACACTCATACCACATCAACAATCATACCACACACTCATACCACATCAACACTCAAAACATACCACACCAACAGTATACAACACACACTCATACCACATCAACAGTCATACCACACCAACACACACTCATACCAAACCAACACATTCATACCACACCAACACACACTCATACCACACCAACACACTCATACCACACCAACACTCATTCATACCATATCAACATTCATACCACACCAACACACACTCATACCACATCAACATTCATACCACACCAACACACACTCATACCACACCAACACACTCATACCATATCAACACTCATACCACACCAACACACACTCATTCCACACCAACACTCATACCACACCAACACACATACCATACCAACACACACTCAGACCACATCAACACTCACTCACACCACACACATTCATACCACACAACACCAATACCACACCAACAAACATACCATACCAACACGCACTCATACCACATCAGCACACACTTAGACCACACCAACACACACTCATACCACATCAACACACTCACACCACACCACCACGCACTCATACCACACCAACACACACTCATACCACACCAACCCTCATACAATACCAACACACATTCATACCACACCAACACTCACTCATACCACATCAACACACACTCATACCACACCAACACACATACCATACCAACACACACTCATACCACACCAACACACTCATACCACATCAACACACACTCATACCACACCAACATACACTACCATATCAACACTCATACAATACCAACACACTCAGACCACACCAACTCATACCACATCAACACACACTCAGATCACATCAACTCATACCACATCAACACACACTCATACCACACCAACACACACTCATACCGCACTCAGACCATATCAACACTCATACCACATCAACACACTAATGTCATATCAACACACACTCAGACCACACCAACATGCACTCAGACCATATCAACACTCATACATTACCAACACAATCATACCACACCAACACTCATACCACACCAACACTCATACCACATCATAAACACCTATACCACACCAACACAAACTCATATCACAACACACACTTATACCACACCACATCAACAAACACCCATACCACATGAACACTCATACCACATCAACACACATCAGCTCACTCACACCACATCATAAATACCACATCAACTCACACCACAAATATACGGCACCAACACACACTCACATATCAACACACACTCATACCACACCAACAATCATACTATACCAACAAACACCCATACCACATCATAAACACCCATATCACACCACACCAATAAACACCCACACCACATCACAAGAAAACTCATATCACATGAACAAACACACATCAACACTCACCACAAATACTCATGACATCAACACACACTCATACCACATCAACACACTCATACCACATCAACAAACAATCACACCACACCAACAAACACATGTCCATTGAACACAACGATTTTTATTTCTCCACTCATACACTGACATTGTCCACAAAACACTCAACATTCACTGTGTCCGTCTGTTCAAGAACTGAAATGTTTGAAATACAAACACTCCGTCCAACCCCCAGTCCCAAGGGGATGATGAAAGCTCTGTCAGTACACGCAACTGGAAATTCTGTATCAGAAACTTCCTCTTTTCCGTTAACCGCTCTGTTTGTGTCCGTCTTTTCTGTCATCCCCTCTTTCTGCCACCTACAAATGGGTCACTTCACTGACTGTTCAAGCAATTCTTCTGTCTTTCCTCTCTCTTCCTAACACATTGAAGGAGAGTATGCAGAACATGTTGGGAGTGTGGGCCAACCCAAGAGAACAATATACATACACACAGGCCAGCCAACAGGAACATGCCTCATATGGATTGAGAGGACCAACTGTCACAAACAGCGGTCTAAGTCACATCAGTGAACCAGATACAGCCTCTGTTATGTGCTGGGGCTCTGTCAGGGTGAAACAAGGGTATGTAGTGGGACTCTGTCTGGGTGAAACTATGGTATGTGGTGGGGGCTCTGTCTGGGTGAAACAATGGTATGTGGTGGGGGATCTGTCTGGGTGAAACAATGGTATGTGGTGGGCTCTGTCTGGGTGAAACTATGGTATGTGGTGGGGGCTCTGTCTAGGTGAAACTGACATTTTAGCTGCAAGCTGTTCTTTGGGATTTTGTACAGATGTACAATACGTTCCACAGTGAAATTTGCCCTAAAAACACAATAAAACTGAATAACTGATTATGTCGATATCCCTTGGCCATGCCTCGGAGAAATAACCTGCAACTGGCCATTTCACCGTCACCACAACTTGGCCCTTTATGAAACCTAAACATTCCAAAACTCGTTTTGAAGCTTATGGAATCCACTTCCAAGTGATACACACAACAACTGAAAATAACTTTGAAGCTTATGGAATCCACTTCCAAGTGATACACACAACAACTGAAAATAACTTTGAAGCTTATGGAATCCACTTCCAAGTGATACACACAACAACTGAAAATAACTTCATCAGAATTCACTAGACAGCAGTGACTATTCTCAAGCTTTCTCATCCCTTTTCTCAAAGCAAGCACAACAGCTATGTGACATTTCAATCTGACACAATCCCTCAGTTTTTATCAAAGGGAATGGCGTTCCATGCTCTTTCCCATTGTATCCATCACTTGATATCTTCACAAATCAACTCTGTCCAGCTGTGTGGGAACAGATGTGAGCTGGCAGAATGTTGGGAGACAGTTCAGTGATACAGTGGCCTTTCCTTTTCCTACACATCACCTATGAAACAAAACGTCTCTTCATGTAGTGTGTGTGTGTATGTGTGTGTGTGTGTGTGTGTGTGTGTGTGTGTGTGTGTGTGTGTGTGTGTGTGGTTTGTGTGTACTTAAGTGTGTGTGTGTGTGTGTGTGTTTTTGTGTGTGTGCGTGTGTGTGTTTCTGTGTATTTAAGTGTGTGTGTGTGTGTGTTCTTTTTTTGTGTGTGTGTATGTACATATATATATATATACACACACATATATGTGTGTGTGTGTTTAAGAATAGTGTGTGTGTGTGTGTGTGTGTGCGCGAGAGACAGAGAGAGAGAGAGAGAGAGAGAGAGTCTAGTACAGACACTGACACAGAACCAGTTACCCTTCAGGTCCCTATATCTGTATTTGTGATGCTAGTACTACAGCACCACCACCACCACCATCATCATCATCATCATCATCATCATCATCATCATCATCATCATCATCATCATCTGTAATGCTATCAAGATGGAACAGATGCCATTGGGATGCGATGGTTGCTATGACAATGCGGCAGTTGCTATGACGGCAGGGCGGTTGCTATGGGTGTGATGGCATGGTGCAACTTGTTGACGACCGAGTGCAGCAAAGTCTGTACGCTTTCATCACGACACTCCACTTCCTGAAACATATACAGCACTTTATTCTTCACTTCACTTCACTTCACTTCACTTCACTGCCACATTTTTATCATGACACTCCACTTCCTGAAACATATACAGCATTTTATTCTTCACTTCATTTCACTTCACTGCCACATTTTCATTATGACACTCCACTTCCTGAAACATACAGCACTTTATTCTTCACTTCACTTCACTTCACTTCACTGCCACATTTTCATCATGACACTCCACTTCCTGAAACATACAGCATTTTATTCTTCACTTCACTGCCACATTTTCATCATGACACTCCACTTCCTGAAACATACAGCACTTTATTCTTCACTTCACTGCCACATTTTCATTATGACACTCCACTTCCTGAAACATACAGCACTTTGTTCTTCACTTCACTGCCACATTTTCATCATGACACTCCACTTCCTGAAACATACAGCACTTTGTTCTTCACTTCACTTCACTGCCACATTTTCATTATGACACTCCACTTCCTGAAACATACAGCACTTTGTTCTTAACTTCACTTCACTTCACTGCCACATTTTCATTATGACACTCCACTTCCTGAAACATACAGCATTTTGTTCTTCACTTCACTGCCATATCATCACTACATTCAACCTTCTGTAAATTACACAGTACTTTATTCTTCACTTCATTTCACTTCACTGCAACACTTTCATCATGGCACTCCACTTCCGGAAACATATACAGCACTTGATTCTTCACTTCATGTCATTTCACGCCATATCATCACTACATTCAACCTCCTGCAAAATATATAGCACTTCACTTCGCTTCATCATCACTTTATTCCTCACCTGTTCCCTCACTTCTCACCGCTGCACATCTGGATGCCACCATCTTCCTCCAGGCCACTCTGTCTTAGACTTTCGTGGTCAATTTTTTGAATATTTAGGCCAATGATGTTGGTTATGTTCTCCATGTATGAGACTGGAGGTCTGCCTTTCTTCCTTTCTTGCATGTTTTTCCTCGAAAGATGGTTGCCATGAGGTCTGTGTTCTTGCTGTGTGACACATGATTGCCAATGTATTTTCGTCTTCTCCTGTTGATATCTGCTTGTAGTTTTCTGAAGGTATCAAGTTCTTCCACGACACTTTCATTAGTTCTTCTCTCTGTCCATTTGACATGTACTAGTCTCCGATTAAACCACATCTCTGCTGCCTCAATTTTTCTGCAATAAGTTTTTCTCAGAATCCAGGCTTCGCAGCCATAAATCATGACTGGCTAGATCAAAAATTTCAAAACTCAAACTTCCATATGTTGTTGAGTTGGGACCATTTTTTGCTTTGCCATTCCAATTCATATTTTGATGTCTTTAGAGCAGGTTCCATCATCAGTTTTTACAGAGCCAAAATACTTGAAATCCTTAACAGTTTTCTAAAAGAACTTTGTTAATTAAGATGTCATGATTGTTTTCAGTGTCTTTGCCTTTGATATGTAGCACTTTTGTTTTCTTGGTGTTCAAGTTTAGACCAGCCTTTTTGCCTGCTGTATCTACCCTGTATAGAATTCTTTTTTTCACTGGTAATGTCGTCTGCTAACAGCACAGTATCATCCGCATAGTGCAGGTTTGTAAGATTTTTTCCTCCCATCTTTATGTCCATGCCTTCTATATCAGTATCTTGACTTGTAGATGTTAAAGAGATATGGTGATAGGATGCACCCTTGTCTAACTCCCCTGTGGATGCTGAAGAATTCACATTTCTGACCGTTCCATCTAACTGTAGCCTTTTGGTCTTTATATAATGAGGCAATTAATGCAATGAGACGTGATGGGAAAGCCCATTTTGACCATTGTGCTGAACAGGTGGAGATGAATGACGCTGTCAAATGCTCTGCTATAGTCTATGAAGGTGACAAAAGCTTCTTTTCCAGTGCTTTTTATTTTCTCTCTGAGTGTTTGTAGCACAAAATTAATAACATGTCAGTTGTACCTCTGTTGGATCTGTAGCCTGCCTGGCAGTCAGATATTTCTTCTTCTATCTTGGGCTTCAATCTGTTGAGAATAATTATGAGCAGGATCTTACTGGTGTGGCTGATTAGGGCAGTGGTTCTGTAGTTTTTGCAGTCTTTGACATTGCCACTCTTGTGAAGCGTTACAAATTCTTGAAGTTTCCAATCTGTTGGCCACTGATGAATGTTCCAGATTTTACATCAAAGATGATGCACTGTTTTAGACCTTCTTTTCCACCATGTTTTAACAGTTCTCCTGGAACATTATCAATTCCTGCAGATTTTCTTAACTGCTTGGTGGCTGCTTCAATTTCACTTAAAAATGGTTCTGGTACTGTTTCGGGACAGTTCAGGTCAGGGCATAGAGTGTCTTGAGGGCTACTGTCGCTAAAAAGTGATGCTGCATATTCATTCCATCTGTTCATAATATGCTCTGGTTCAGTCACTGCGGTGCCTTCTTTGCTGCTGATGCATTCATTTCTGGGCTGGAATTTAGTGGACTGAACTTTGTTTACCTGTTGGAACAGATCCCTGGATCTTCTGCATTCATTATGCGCATGCATTTTTGCATATTCTTCCTCCAGCCACTTCTTCTTATCTCTTCTTATTTTGCTCTTGATTTCTAGTTCTCTTTTGAGTTTTTTGTATTCTTCTTTTTTTTTCCAGATCTGTGAACTTGGCTTTTCCGTTTGACTAGATCCATAACTTTCCTCGTTGATGTAGGGCTTAGTTGGTTTTCTTTTTTTCCCGCCTAACTTTTTTTCTGCTACTTCAGTGTAGGTCTTCTTCATATCTGCCTAAATTTCTTCTGGATGCTGGACATTAAATGTCCAGTCCTGGATCAGAGCCTTGAAATGATTGCTGACTTTGACCTCAAAATCAGATGCATTGTCTTGATTTTTCAATTTCTCCGGATCAAACTTAGGGGCCTGCTTGGCTTTGTTTTGCTTGTAAGCTCTGAGTCGAATTTTTGTTGGACTAGGTGGTGATCACTGTTACAATCAGCTCCTGGTTTTGTTTTCGAGCTTAGGACAGTACGTCTCCATGTCCTGTCTATCATGGTGTAATCTACCTGATTTCTGATCTTTATTTTCGTTGTCATTGTCTGTTTTTTCGAGTTTCCAGGAATATTGTCTATGATGGTGCTGTTTAAAGAGGGTGTTAGTGATGTCCAATTCATTGAACCGGCAGAAAGATGCTAACGTATCTCTTCTTTCATTGCATTTTCCCAGCCAATGAGGTCCTATTCCACACTCTCCCTGTCCTCACCTTCGCCCACTTTGGCAAAACATACTACACAAGTTGTATCATGTCACTTGATGGTTACAATCCTGTAATTATGTCATGTGATGGTTACAATCCTGTAGTTGTCACATGATGGTTACAATACTGTAATTATGCCACTTGATTGTTAGAATCCAGTAGTTATGTCATGTGATGGTTACAGTCCTGTAGTTATGTCATGTGATGGTTACAATCATGTAGTTATGTATGTGATGGTTACAGTCCTGTAGTTATACCACATAACTGTTAGAATCCTGTAATTATGCCACTTGATGGTTAAGATCCTGTAGTTATGTCACATGATGGTTACAATCCTGTAGTTATGTCATGTGATGGTTACAGTCCTGTAGTTATATCATGTGATGGTTACATTCCTGTAGTTATGTCATGTGATGGTTACATTCCTGTAGTTATGTCATGTGATGGTTACATTCCTGTAGTTATGTCATGTGATGGTTACAATCCTGTAGTTATGTCATGTGATGGTTACAGTCCTGTAGTTATGTCATGTGATGGTTACATTCCTGTAGTTATGTCACGTGATGGTTACAGTCCTGTAGTTATGTCATGTGATGGTTACATTCCTGTAGTTATGTCATGTGATGGTTACATTCCTGTAGTTATGTCATGTGATGGTTACAATCCTGTAGTTATGTCATGTGATGGTTACAATCCTGTAGTTATGTCATGTGATGGTTACATTCCTGTAGTTATGTCATGTGATGGTTACAATCCTGTAGTTATGTCATGTGATGGTTACAGTTCTGTAGTTATGCCACTTGATGGTTACAATCCTGTAGTTATGTCATGTGATGGTTACAATCCTGTAGTTATGTCATGTGATGGTTACAGTTCTGTAGTTATGCCACTTAATGGTTACAATCCTGTAGTTATGTTATGTGATGGTTACATTCCTGTAGTTATGTCATGTGATGGTTACATTCCTGTAGTTATGTCATGTGATGGTTACATTCCTGTAGTTATGTTATGTGATGGTTACAGTTCTGTAGTTTTGCCACTTAATGGTTACAATCCTGTAGTTATGTCATGTGATGGTTACATTTCTGTAGTTATGTCATGTGATGGTTACATTCCTGTAGTTATGTCATGTGATGGTTACATTCCTGTAGTTATGTCATGTGATGGTTACAGTCCTGTAGTTATGTGATGGTTACAGTCCTGTAGTTATGTTATGTGATGGTTACAGTTCTGTAGTTATGTTATGTGATGGTTACAGTTCTGTAGTTATGTTATGTGATGGTTACAGTCCTGTAGTTATGTCATGTGATGGTTACAATCCTGTAGTTATTTCATGTGATGGTTACAGTTCTGTAGTTATGCCACTTGATGGTTACAATCCTGTAGTTATGTCATGTGATGGTTACAGTCCTGTAGTTATGTTATGTGATGGTTACAGTCCTGTAGTTATGTTATGTGATGGTTACAGTCCTGTAGTTATGTCACATAATGGTTACTATCCCTGTAGTCATGGGATTCCACAAAAACCTTGAACCTTAACCCACACACAAAGAGATGTCAGGCACAACTTCCCAAGTTTTTATAAATACTGACCAGCACTATCGCATTAAAAAAAAAAAATCCGACCTTTACCCACACATAAAGGGAGTCGAAGCACTAATTAGCAGGTGTTTATATACTGACATGGGACATGGTGGAAATGTTCAGCTTTTATCCACCATACAGATCCCGGGCCAGGTGGAACTTGCACCTGTCCAAGTGAGATGCAATGCCCTAACAACTTGCCTGACATAGCCGTCACAGCTATCATTCAAATTGGGTTTCTGACTGGTCAGTACTAGCTTTGACCTTCAGTCAGTCAAAGGAAAATACTCTGATCAGACAAGTCAGTGCTGAACTGAACAGAAAATGATGACTACTGAATGCAGTAGAAAGGGGAGGAAGTAGGGGAGCCACAATGATGAAAAGGCTGCTGTAAAGATAATATGGCAAAACAACACAATACATTATTTCTACCATTCATACAGATACACACACACACACACACAAACACAGACACACATATACACAGATGCACACAGACAACACGCACATACACAATGACAGACACACACACATATATACAGACACACATAGAGACAAACATGCACACACACTGAAACAAACACACAAAGACAAAGACAAACACACACAAACAGATGCACACAGACACAGAACCACACAGATACAGACATGGACACACACAGAGACAAATACAGACCAGTGTATCCAAGTTGATAGAAGCATGTTTTCCGTCAATCACAAGAAGTATTCGGTCTCTCTGAACCAAGTTGTCCGTGCACTCTTTGCCAAACATCTCCTGCAGAGTTTCCAACAGACACTCCTGGAAGTGAGCCCTGTCCACACTCACCACTGTGGGTATACCTGGCCGTAAACATACAGACACTACAGGTCAGGTAAACATACAGGTAGCCATAGTGTAGGCCTACATACTGATCACTGTAAGGGTGTACCTACAGGTAAACATACAGGTATTACAGGTAGCCATAGTGTACATACTAATCACTGTGAGGGATGTACCTACAGGTAAACATACAGGTAGCCATAGTCTACATATTGACTACTGTGTGTGGGCTGTAGCTATAGGTAAACATACAGGTAATACAGGTAGCCATAATGTACATACTAATCACTGTGAGGGATGTACCTACAGGTAAACATACAGGTAATACAGGTAGCCATAGTGTACATATTGACCTCTGTGGGGGGTGTACCTAAAGGTAAACATACAGGTGATACAGGTAGCCATAATGTACATATTGACTACTGTGTGTGGGGTGTAGCTATAGGTAAACATACAGGTGATACAGGTAGCCATAGTGTACATATTGACCTCTGTGGGGGGTGTACCTATAGGTAAACATACAGATAGCCATAGTGTACATATTGACCTCTGTGGGGGGTGTACCTATATGTAAACATACAGGTGATACAGGTAGCCATAGTGTACATATTGACCTCTGTGGGGGGTGTAGCTATAGGTAAACATACAGGTGATACAGGTAGCCATAGTGTACATATTGACCTCTGTGGGGGGTGTATCTATAGGTAAACATACAGGTAGCCATAGTGTACATACTAATCACTGTGAGGAATGTCCCTACAGGTAAACATACAGGTAATACAGGTAGCCATAGTGTACATACTGACCACTGTGGGGGGTGTAGCTATAGGTAAACATACAGGTAATACAGGTAGCCATAGTGTATATATTGACCTCTGTGGGGGTGTACCTACAGGTAAACATACAGGTAATACAGATAGCCATAGTCTACATATTGACTACTGTGTGTGGGCTGTAGCTATAGGTAAACATACAGGTAATACAGGTAGCCATAGTGTACATACTGACCACTGTGAGGGATGTACCTACAGGTAAACATACAGGTAATACAGGTAGCCATAGTCTACATATTGACTATGTGTGTGGGGTGTAGCTATAGGTAAACATACAGGTAATACAGGTAGCCATAGTGTACATACAGACCACTGTGAGGGATGTACCTACAGGTAAACATACAGGTAATACAGGTAGCCATAGTCTACATATTGACTACTGTGTGTGGGGTGTAGCTATAGGTAAACATACAGGTAATACAGGTAGCCATAGTGTACATACTGATCACTGTAAGGGTGTACCTACAGGTAAACATACAGGTAATACAGGTAGCCATAGTGTACATACTGACCACTGTGAGGGATGTACCTACAGGTAAACATACAGGTAATACAGATAGCCATAGTCTACATATTGACTACTGTGTGTGGGCTGTAGCTATAGGTAAACATACAGGTAATACAGGTAGCCATAGTGTACATAGTGATCACAGTAAGGGTGTACCTACAGGTAAACATACAGGTAATACAGGTAGCCATAGTGTACATATTGACTACTGTGTGTGGGGTGTAGCTATAGGTATACAGGTAGCCATAGTGTACATACTGATCACTGTAAGGGTGTACCTACAGGTAAACATACAGGTAATACAGGTAGCCATAGTGTACATATTGACTACTGTGTGTGGGGTGTAGCTATAGGTATACAGGTAATACAGGTAGCCATAGTGTACATATTGACCTCTGTGGGGGGTGTTACCTAAAGGTAAACATACAGGTAATACAGGTAGCCATAGTGTACATATTGACTACTGTGTGTGGGTGTAGCTATAGGTATACAGGTAATACAGGTATCCATAGTGTACATATTGACCTCTGTGGGGGGTGTACCTATAGGTAAACATACAGGTAATACAGGTAGCCATAGTGTACATACTGATCACTGTGTGGGGTGTAGCTATAGGTAAACATACAGGTAATACAGGTAGCCAGTGTACATATTGACTACTGTGCGTGGGTGTAGCTACAGGTATACAGGTAATACAGGTAACCGTAGTGTACATATTGACCTCTGTGGGGGGTGTACCTACAGGTAAACATACAGGTAATACAGGTAGCCGTAGTGTACATATTGACCTCTGTGGGGGGTGTACCTACAGGTAAACATACAGTAATACAGATAGCCGTAGTGTACATATTGACCTCTGTGGGGGGTGTACCTATAGGTAAACATACAGGTAATACAGGTAGCCACAGTGTACATATTGACTACTGTGAAGGTGTACCTAAAGGTAAACATACAGATAATACAGGTAGCCATAGTGTAAATCTATGTGTATAATTCTACAACTCTATATACTATAACTGTATGTATAATTCTACAACTCTATACATTGTAACTCTATGTGTATAATTTTACAAATTATACTGTGACTCTATGTGTACAATTCTACAACTGTATAGATACTGTAAATCTATGTGTATAATTCTACAACTGTATAGATATTGTAACTCTATGTGTATAATTCTACAACTATATAGATATTGTAACTCTATGTGTATAATTCTACAACTGTATAGATATTGTAACTCTATGCAGATAATTCTACAACTATGTAGATATTGTAACTCTATGTGTATAATTCTACAACTGTATAGATATTGTAACTCTATGTGTATAATTCTACAATGTATAGATATTGTAACTCTGTGTATAATTCTACAACTGTATAGATATTGTAACTCTATGCAGATAATTCTACAACTATGTAGATATTGTAACTCTACATGTATAATTCTACAACTGTATAGATATTGTAACTCTACGCATATAATTCTACAACTGCATAGAATTGTAACTGTAGGCGTATAACTGTATGTGTATAGCTGTCTGCGGTATATGTCAATTGTATAACTGAATAACTGTACTACTGTAACTCTATGTGTATAATTGTATAACTGTACATGTATAGATGTCTGTACTATGTGTATAATTGTAAAACTGTGTCTATGGGTATAATTGTATGTGTCTAGCTGCCTATACTGTGTATAATTCTCTGTCTGTCTGTACTACGGGTATAATTGGATAAGTGTTAAGCTGCCTATACTGTGTATAATTCTCTATGTGTCTAGATGTCTGTACTATGGGTATAATTGTATATGTATCTAGCTGCCTATACTATGTGTATAATTCTCTGTGTCTAGCTGTCTATAGTATGGGTATAATTCTGTATCTAGCTGCCTATACTATGTGTATAATTCTCTATGTGTCTAGCTGTCTGTACTATGGGTATAACTGTGTGTTTATCTGTCTGTACTGTGTATAATTTTCTATGTGTCTAGCTGTCTGTGCTATGTGTATAATTCTCTGTGTCTAGCTGTCTGTACTAAGTGTATCATTCTCTTTGAATCTAGCTGTCTGTACTATGTGTATAATTCTGGGTCTACCTGTTTGTACTATGTGTATAATTCTGTCTACCTGTTTGTACTATGTGTATAATTCTCTATGTGTCTAGCTGTCTGTACTATATGTATAATTCTGTGTCTACTTGTTTGTACTATGAGTATAATTCTCTATATGTCTAGCTGTCTGTACTATGTGTATAATTCTCTATGTGTCTAGCTGTCTGTACTATGTGTATAATTCTGTGTCTAGCTGTCTGTACTATGTGTATAATTCTGTGTCTAGCTGTCTGTACTATGTGTATAATTCTGTGTCTGGGTGTCTGTACTATGTGTATAAATCTGTCTGGGTGTCTGTACTATGTGTATAATTCTCTACATGTCTATACTATGTGTATAATTCTCTACATGTCTAGCTGTCTATACCATGTGTATAATTCTCTACATGTCTAGCTGTCTATACCATGTGTATAATTCTCTACATGTCTAGTTGTCTGTACCATGTGTATAATTCTATACATGTCTAGTTGTCTGTACTATGTGTATAATTCTCTACATGTCTAGCTGTCTATACCATGTGTATAATTCTCTACATGTCTAGCTGTCTGTACTATGTGTATAATTCTCTACATGTCTAGCTGTCTGTACCATGTGTATAATTCTCTACATGTCTAGTTGTCTATACCATGTGTATAATTCTCTACATGTCTAGTTGTCTGTACTATGTGTATAATTCTCTACATGTCTAGCTGTCTGTACTATGTGTCTAATTCTCTATATGTCTAGTTGTCTGTACCATGTGTATAATTCTCTACATGTCTAGTTGTCTATACCATGTGTATAATTCTCTACATGTCTAGCTGTCTATACCATGTGTATAATTCTCTACATGTCTAGTTGTCTGTACTATGTGTATAATTCTCTACATGTCTAGTTGTCTGTACTATGTGTATAATTCTGTGTGTCTAGCTGTCTGTACTATGTGTATAATTCTCTACATGTCTAGTTGTCTGTACTATGTGTATAATTCTCTACATGTCTAGTTGTCTGTACTATGTGTATAATTCTCTACATGTCTAGCTGTCTATACCATGTGTATAATTCTCTACATGTCTAGTTGTCTGTACTATGTGTATAATTCTCTACATGTCTAGTTGTCTGTACTATGTGTATAATTCTCTACATGTCTAGCTGTCTATACCATGTGTATAATTCTCTACATGTCTAGCTGTCTGTACTATGTGTATAATTCTCTACATGTCTAGCTGTCTATACCATGTGTATAATTCTCTACATGTCTAATTGTCTGTACTATGTGTATAATTTTGTGTGTCTAGCTGTCTGTACTATGTGTATAATTCTCTACATGTCTAGTTGTCTATACCATGTGTATAATTCTCTACATGTCTAGCTGTCTATACCATGTGTATAATTCTCTACATGTCTAGTTGTCTGTACTATGTGTATAATTCTGTGTGTCTAGCTGTCTGTACTATGTATAAGTGGACTGACACCCACTTCTCTGTGGCATGGGGTCACGTTCGGCCTGTAAAATGACAGTCATCACAGAGTCGGCGTACATGTCTGTCACTGGATTGGACACCCACTGCAATACACAATTACATCATATGATAAATAAAACATTCATACATCACACACACACACACAACACACACACACACACACACACACTACCAGACATGTAACTGTAATAATAATGAAACATTTATATGCACGCACACATACACATACAGAGACACACATGCATGCACACACACATGAATGCGCTCACATGCACACAATGATAATAAATGAAACATTTAACTCTTTAACTCCTCAGCCTATCCACTAGCATCCTTTCTCAACCATAACAGAAAAGCAAAAATTTAACCATAACAGAAAAGCAAAAATTTAACCCTTTGACTCCCTCACCATATCCACCAGCTGCATGCCTGGACAGCACTTGGAAAGGTTAACATTTTCACTCCAAAAGCATTGCACCTCGACCCAAAAAAATGGACATGCCCATTAGCAAACACACAGAAAATCATTCAGCTGAAATGTGCCTGAAAGCACACAGTCTTCCACACAAACAGCTGCATACCTGTAACCATTAATTGATTGTTATTACTACTTCTTACATAAACTACAGTCCCTCACCCCATCCACCAGCTTCTCACAGAAAACAAGAATCCCTTATCCTATCCACCAGCTTCTCACAGAAAACAAGAATCCCTTATCCTATCCACCAGCTTCTCACAGAAAATCAGAAAGTAACAGGAAGGGCAGATTACCTCCACGACGACCATGCGGGGATGTATAGTGACAAGGATAGAGGAGAAGACAGTGAGCACGGTGTTGGATCCCACGCTGCTCTGAGCGACGTCCCCAGACAGCTGTGACAAGTAAAACTGTAACAGCTGGACGCTGCCAGTGTAGGCCATACTGAGTCGCTGAGTCACGGTGCTCATCGCTAGGTCTGTGTAACCTGAAAATAACCAGTAGACCATATTCACTAGGCTATGCTGAGTCGCCGAGTCACGGTGCTCATTGCTAGGTCTGTGTAACCTGAAAATAACCAGTAGACCATATTCACTAGGCTATGCTGAGTCATGGTGCTCATTGCTAGGTCTGTGTAACCTGAAAATAACCAGTAGACCATATTCACTAGGCTATGCTGAGTCGCCGAGTCATGGTGCTCATTGCTAGGTCTGTGTAACCTGAAAATAACCAGTAGACCATATTCACTAGGCTATGCTGAGTCATGGTGCTCATCGCTAGGTCTGTGTAACCTGAAAATAACCAGTAGACCATATTCACTAGGCTATGCTGAGTCGCTGAGTCATGGTGCTCATTGCTAGGTCTGTGTAACCTGAAAATAACCAGTAGACCATATTCACTAGGCTATGCTGAGTTGCTGAGTCATGGTGCTCATCACTAGGTCTGTGTAACCTGAAAATAACCAGTAGACCATATTCACTAGGCTATGCTGAGTCACTGAGTCATGGTGTTCATCGCTAGGTCTGTGTAACCTGAAAATAACCAGTAGACCATATTCACTAGGCTATGCTGAGTCATGTTGCTCATCACTAGGTCTGTGTAACCTGAAAATAACCAGTAGACCATATTCACTAGGCTATACTCAGTTGCTGAGTCATGATGCTCATCGCTAGGTCTGTGTAACCTGAAAATAACCAGTAGACAATATTCACTAGGCTATGCTCAGTTGCTGAGTCATGGTGCTCATCGCTAGGTCTGTGTAACTTGAATATAACCAATAGGCCATATTCAGTAGGCCATGTTCAAACACTGAGTCATGGTGCTCATCGCTAGGTCTGTGTAACCTGATAGTAACAAGTAGTCAATGCTCAGTTTAACTTTTTCACATCGTAACGCTAGCCCGCTAGCGTTCTCACGGAGAACCGCAGGCGCTGGAACGCCAGGGGTATAGCGTTCAGCAAGGTCGCCGCTGACAACGTAACGCTAGGATTCTAGCGTCATGCGTTAGAAAATTCCTACGTGAAGCCAGTTACGGTCTAAGGGAAAAAAACTCTATTATAGTATCAAGTAACCATTTCTAAATACTGTGAGAGTGATTTCCTGTGTAAAAAGTCTATTTGAAGAATTTTTTCGGGCGCGAGAACAACGTCACCCGAACCGCATGCTCCACTGAAACAAAGGCAAAATGGACCGCCCTGCAAATGCTCGATGTCACTGTTCACTCAGGATTGTGGAATTTTTGTATGTGTGTGTACTTTTCTGAGCTTCTGATCAGATGACACAAGTCATGGAGAATTGGTGTCTCTTTTTTCTGTTTTGTTTACATCTGCTGAATGGATGAAATACTTGTCTGAAATGCTCCTCAACCATGATATTTCATTGCACAAATAACCTCAAAGCATGTTGGAACAAACCTTACACTGTAGATATCCTAAAAGAGGATTAAATTACCTTTCTAACCATACCCTACATATTGATGTTAGTCATTTGGGGCGCCTGTGAAAATTAATTCAAAGTGGCCTAAAAATGCACGTTTCCAAGGAAAGTAGTGGCAGCTGGCACATCTGCTGGGAAGTAGGTCAAATAGCCAGCTGACGATGCCAAAGTGTTAACTTGAAGCTGAACATAACCAGGTGGTGCTCAGTGGCCATCACTGTGCTCATTACCAGGTTGACGTTACCAGACTACAAACTTTTTAACATGCAGAACCTTTCCTGTCCTTGATACGTAACAATGACAAATCTGTCTGTCTGGAAGGAATCTTTTATTTAATGTCTGTTCACAATAGTGATTTTAGATACATGCACGTACGCACGCATGCACGCACGCACACACACACACACACACACACACACACACACACACACACACACACACACACACACACACACACACACACACACACACACACACACACACACACACACACACACACACACACACACACACACACACACACACACACACACACACACACACACACACACCACACACACACACACACACATACACGCAACAACAAAAAGTAAAAAAAAAAAAAAGAAAAAAAGTGGGGGATGGGGATGGGGAGGGATAATAGTTACGAGGGTTGTTCAATTTAAGATGACACTAGGCTTGCCGTTTGAAAACGAAGCAACGCACAGAAAAATGTTTATACCAAACACAACTTTAAAGTTTACCTGATTAGCATGCAGAAAATAAAGTTGACATCATGACGCAACTCGGAGTATGACGTAATTACAAATGTGTTTCAAATAGCTGAGCCTGAAAAAAATGGACGTCACCAATGAGCAATTTCGTTTTTACACTTTCACAAGGCTACAACTTGGTGACGATTGTAGGAAGATACACGCAGATTTGCAAGCTGTTTACGGAACGGATTGTGTGTCTTACCGCACAGTTTGCAGGTGGGTCAAACAATTAGGAGCAGGTAGAGTGCCATCTGATTGGGGTAATCATGCAGAGCGAGCTTTACCAGCTCGGAACGAACAAAACATTGCATATGTGAAAAGACTGATAGAGGAGGATCCACATTCGACTGTGCGGGAATTAAGCGAGGCATGTGAGCTTTCAATTGGCACCATTAACAACATTCTGCACAAAGACCTTCACATGAGAAAACTGGCTGCAAGATGGGTGCCACATCTCTTAAGTGATGATCAGAAGCAGCAGCGGGTGGCATGTTCACGCAAACTGCTCGATGAGTTTGAGCCCAACGGGCCAAAACGACTGTGTGACTTAGTGACGGGAGATGAGAGTTGGCTCACATTCTACGGCATCCCCAACAAACGCTGCAACCGCATGTGGGTTGGCCCTGACGGAGACCGACCAGTTGTTCTTCGCCCAGGATTCCAGAGTCGCAAGCGACTGTTTTCTATTTTTTTCAACACGCAAGGCCTTGTGGCAATTGACATTTTGCCTGAGAAATCAACAATCACTGCCTCCTACTATACCCAAGTTGTGCTCCCCAAAGTTGTAGGAAAAATCCATGAGCAGCGCCCAACCGTCGGCACCCAGAGGACCCTTCTTCTGCATGACAATGCCAGTGCCCATAAGGCGAAGGTCACCACAACCTTCCTGAGCGAGCAAGGGATCCAAGTTTTGGACCACCCACCCTACAGCCCCGACTTGGCCCCATGCGACTTCTGGCTGTTCCCTGTTCTGAAGGAAAAGCTCGCTGGGCGTAAGTTTGACCGGGTACAAGACCTCGCCAAAGCCGTAAGATCAGAGTTGTCTGGTCTGCCTAAAACCGACTATCAGAGGGCGCTTGAGAATTGGCGTAGGAGGCTTGAACTTTGCATCCTAGCCAACGGAGAATACTTCGAGGGGATGTAAAAGTTTCAAGTTGCTGAGATGAGAGGTACGTTTTTTAAGGGGGTGGTGACATCTTAAATTGAACAACCCTCGTACAACAATTAATTAACTCTCCATAACAATCTGCCAACAGGGGATCTAAGAATCAGCTGGACTATCAAAATAATAATATTTTTGTTGTAAAGGATATCTCTAGAGTCAGTAAATGAAAAATCGAGATTATTTCTATATGTCGTAAGATAAGAACTGTCTGTCTGTCTGTTTGTTCAAAACCTTTCACATCTATGGCTGATGTCACTGCCAGTCAGACAGACAGACAGACAGACAGACAGACAGACAGACAGACAGACACACAGACAGACAGACAGGACAGATGACAATTCCTGACTGTGCAGGTTTCTGGGTGTCATCAGGTCACAGATAATCAGACAGACACGCAGACAGGCAGGAAGGCAGACAGGCAGTCAGACAGACAGACAGGACAGACAACAATTACTGACTGTGCAGGTTTCTGGGTGTCATCAGGTCACAGATAATCAGACAGACACGCAGACAGACAGGCAGGCAGGCAGGCAGGCAGACAGGCAGGCAGGCAGGCAGTCAGACAGACAGACAGGACAGACGACAATTCCTGACTGTGCAGGTTTCTGGGTGTCATCAGGTCACAGATAATCAGACAGACACGCAGACAGGCAGGAAGGCAGACAGGCAGTCAGACAGACAGGACAGACAACAATTACTGACTGTGCAGGTTTCTGGGTGTCATCAGGTCACAGAAAATCAGACAGACACGCAGACAGACAGGCAGACAGGCAGGCAGGCAGGCAGACAGGCAGGCAGGCAGGCAGTCAGACAGACAGACAGGACAGACGACAATTACTGACTGTGCAGGTTTCTGGTTTGACAAGGCAGGATGCTGTTGGACAGGGTGTGGGAGTCAAAGGGTTAAAGACAGACCGATGTCTTGCAGCCCTAGCACCATATGCATAGTACATGTTGTTTTTCTTGTCAGGCAGCCCTAGCACCATAGGTATGGTACATGTTTTTCTTGTCAGGCAGCCCTAGCACCATAGGTATAGTACATGTTGTTTTTCTTGTCAGGCAGCCCTAGCACCTCATCCCGAGGTGGCGGTATCGCCATCCTCTACAACGACTCACTCCATTCCCGCCTATCTTTCTCGCAGTCTCTGCCTTTCTCCCATCCTTCTTTCGAGCACGTTGAAGTATCCTTCCAATCCACCCCTCACCCCATTACCTTCTCCTGTGTCTATCGACCCCCACCTAGCTCTGCCAACAAACTCACCACATCCATGTTTCTCTCTGACTTTGACCAATTGCTTGACCACTACTGCCTCTTACCTGGAAATCTCATCATTCTAGGTGATATCAATGTCCACTATGACAACACTCACCGTTATGACACAAGACATATCATCAACTCTCTGTCCAATCACAATATGACTCAACACATTTCTGAACCAACCCATCAAAAAGGTCACATTCTTGACTGGATCATTTCTCGTGATCATCACAATTCCGCTACTGACAACTGCTTAGTTCTTTCTACCCGTCTAACTTCAGCCCTTCCATCTGACCACTCTGCAATTCTCTGTTCTCTCGACATTTCTCCTCCTTCCCGTACCATGCGCACAGTGACTCGACGCAATCTCAAATCTATCGACCTCTCCACATTTTCATCTGATGCCTCCCGTCTCCTTTCTGAAAAGTCACATAACCTTGCCGATGAATTCTATACTACTCTCCACCATCTTCTGGACACTCATGCTCCAGCCACAACCCGTCTTTTACCTGACCGCCCCCCTACCCCCTGGCTCACTCATGAGATCGCCTGTGCAAAACGTGCCCGCCGCAGAGCAGAGCGCCGCTGGCGCAAATCCAAACTCACTGTACACAGGCAACTTTTCCAAGCCTCTAAAACAAAAGTATCCACCCTCATTGCATCAGCAAAAACAAGCTATTTCCAAACCAAAATCCTGAATGCCTCTTCTTCAAAAGAACTCTTTACAACCATGAATCATCTCCTTGGCACACGAAAAGATTTACCTCTCCCAACAAAACATACAAATGAAGAACTCCCATCTGTATTCTCCAACTATTTCACCACCAAAATACAAACTCTTCGTGACAGGCTTGACAGGACACCCTGTCAACCATGCCCACCTGACCCTTCCTTCTCTGGCACACCTCTTACTACTTTTACCCCAGTCTCACAAGAAGAAATTCTCAACACAATCAGATCCATGTCGTTCAAAACCTGCGAACTGGATCCTCTTCCAGGTTCTGTCTACGCCGACTGTCTCCCTACTCTCCTCCCATTCATCACTGACATCATCAACACTTCTCTTCAAACTGGAACTGTCCCAGATTCTTTCAAGTCTGCTATTGTTCACCCTCTCCTCAAGAAACACAATTTAGATCCAAATGAACTGAAAAATTACCGGCCTATCTCTAATCTCTCTTTCTTGTCAAAACTCCTTGAAAAAGTCGTCCTCAACCAGCTGAACTCTCACCTGTCTGCCAACAATCTCCTCAATCCTTTCCAGTCAGCCTACCGCCAGTGCCATAGCACTGAAACTGCCCTACTACACATTCTCAACAATCTCCTCCTTGCAACTGATACTGGCAAAGTCTCTCTCCTCACACTCCTTGATCTGTCTGCAGCCTTTGATACCATTGATCATGGTATTCTCCTTTCTAGACTTCATCATACTTTTGGCATCTCTGACATTGCTCTGTCTTGGTTCACTTCATACCTATCAAACAGAAAACAAACCGTTCTCATCAATGGCACTTACTCTCAACCTGCATACCTGACCTGTGGTGTTCCACAAGGATCTGTCCTTGGCCCTGTTCTTTTCACTCTTTACACCTCCCCCCTGTCCACCATCACCAACTCCCATTCTATAAAACACCACTTCTATGCTGATGACACCCAACTTCAAGACAGTGACTCACCTGATAATATACAGCGCCTGTTGACTCGCACCACTGAGTGTTACTCGGACATTAAGAACTGGATGACACACAATAGACTTCAGCTTAATGACGACAAAACAGAAGCTATCCTCATTGGCACCCGTCAGAAACTTTCTCAGCTGCCTCCTCTTTCTCTCCCATTATGTAACACATCAGTCCCAATTTCTGATTCAGCTAAAAACCTTGGTGTCTGCATTGACTCTACCCTCTCCATGAACAACTTTGTTTCTCAAACTGCCAGATCCTGCTACTATCATCTCCATCGTATAAAGCTGATCAGGAAGTATCTCTCTGTCGAAACAACTGCAAAACTCGTTCTCTCCTTCATAATGTCTCGCATTGACTATTGCAATTCACTCCTGTCTGGTCTTCCTGCCTCCACCATTCACATCCTACAGCGCATTCAAAACAATGCTGCACGCCTTGTACTCAAAAAGAAAAAAGCTGACCACATATCTCCTCTCCTGGCACAACTTCACTGGCTCCCTGTATCAAAGCGCATACAGTACAAACTAGACACCATGTGCTACAAAAGCCTCAATAACGCAGCCCCCGATTACCTGTCAAGCCTACTTGAGATCTATGTTCCCTCACGTACCCTCCGCTCTGCCTCTGATCCTCTGACTCTTCGCTTTCCACGCACTAAGCTCAATACCTATGGTCCACGAGCCTTCTCTGTTTCTGGTCCACTCTCCTGGAACAAACTTCCTCTCTCAGTCCGTCAGCAACCTACTTTTGTCTCCTTCAAGTCCGCTCTCAAAACTCACCTTTTCTCTCCTGCATAAAATCCTAACCTCACTCAACCCTCCCCTCTGCAGCCTGTCTCCGCTCGGAGGGAATCACATGGTTATAATATATAATTGTATGCTATGCTCTCTATAATTTTCCATTGCTTTTATTCTTGCTTTTATTGCTTTTATTCTTTCTCCCCATTTATAGCCATGCGTGTGTGTGGGTGTGGGGTGTGTGTGTGTGTGTGTGTGTGGTCTGTATGTGTGCGTGCGTGTGTGTGCGAGCGTGCGTGCCTGCGTGTGTGTCTGCTTCAGCGCTTAGATTTGATTTTATCAAGATTTTGCGCTATATAAATATTGTAATTATTATTATTATTATGTTTTTCTTGTCAGGCAGCCCTAGCACCATAGGTATAGTACATGTTGTTTTTCTTGTCAGGCAGCCCTAACACCATAGGTATAGTAATGTTTCTTGTCAGCAGCCTAGCACCATAGCTATAGTATATGTTGTTTTTCTTGTCAGGCAGCCCTAGCACCATAGGTATAGTATATGTTTTTCTTGTCAGGCAGCCCTAGCACCATAGCTATAGTATATGTTGTTTTTCTTGTCAGGCAGCCCTAGCACCATAGGTATAGTATATGTTTTTCTTGTCAGGCAGCCCTAGCACCATAGCTATAGTATATGTTGTTTTTCTTGTCAGGCAGCCCTAACCACCATAGGTATAGTATTGTTTTTCTTGTCAGGCAGCCCTAGCACCATAGGTATAGTACATGTTTTTTCTTGTCAGGCAGCCCTACCACCATAGCTATAGTATATGTTTTTCTTGTCAGGCAGCCCTAACACCATAGGTATAGTACATGTTTTTTCTTGTCAGGCAGCCCTACCACCATAGGTATAGTACATGTTGTTTTTCTTGTCAGGCAGCCCTAGCACCATAGGTATAGTACATGTTGTTTTTCTTGTCAGGCAGCCCTAACACCATAGGTATAGTATATGTTTTTCTTGTCAGGCAGCCCTAGCACCATAGCTATAGTACATGTTTTCTTGTCAGGCAGCCCTAGCACCATAGCTATAGTATATTTTTCTTGTCAGGCAGCCCTAGCACCATAGCTATAGTACATGTTTTTTCTTGTCAGGCAGCCCTAGCACCATAGGTATAGTACATGTTGTTTTTCTTGTCAGGCAGCCCTAGCACCATAGCTATAGTATATGTTGTTTTCTTGTCAGGCAGCCCTAGCACCATAGCTATAGTATATGTTTTTCTTGTCAGGCAGCCCTACCACCATAGGTATAGTACATGTTGTTTTTCTTGTCAGGCAGCCCTAGCACCATAGGTATAGTACAGTTGTTTTTCTTGTCAGGCAGCCCTAGCACCATAGCTATAGTATATGTTTTTCTTGTCAGGCAGCCCTAGCACCATAGGTATAGTACATGTTGTTTTTCTTGTCAGGCAGCCCTAGCACCATAGCTATAGTATATGTTTTTCTTGTCAGGCAGCCCTAGCACCATAGGTATAGTATATGTTGTTTTTCTTGTCAGGCAGCCCTAGCACCATAGGTATAGTATATGTTGTTTTTCTTGTCAGGCAGCCCTACCACCATAGGTATAGTACATGTTTTTTCTTGTCAGGCAGCCCTAGCACCATAGGTATAGTACATGTTGTTTTTCTTGTCAGGCAGCCCTAGCACCATAGGTATAGTATATGTTTTTCTTGTCAGCAGCCCTAGCACCATAGGTATAGTACATGTTTTTCTTGTCAGGCAGCCCTAGCACCATAGGTATAGTATATGTTTTTCTTGTCAGGCAGCCCTAGCACCATAGGTATAGTATATGTTTTCTTGTCAGGCACCCTAGCACCATAGGTATAGTACATGTTTTTCTTGTCAGGCAGCCCTACCACCATAGTATGGTACATGTTTTCTTGTCAGCAGCCCTAGCACCATAGGTATAGTACATGTTGTTTTTCTTGTCAGGCAGCCCTAGCACCATAGGTATGGTACATGTTGTTTTTCTGTCAGGCAGCCTAGCACCATAGTATGGTACATGTTTTTCTTGTCAGGCAGCCCTAGTACCATACCTATGGTAAATGTTGCTTTTCTTATCAAAGCCCCAAATAACTTCCTTTGCTCATTACAAAATGTCTTGCTAGTGCCAGACAAGAAAGTCAATCCAGAAAAAAAGACACACAAAAAAGACAAAGAAAAAAAAGGGAGATAAGAGAAGAGAGAAGAGAGAGAGAGAGAATGGGAGAGAGGTAGGAGGGATAGAGATAATGGGGGGAGGGGGAGGGCAAGAAGGACGGAGGGTTAGAGACAGGGAGAGAAACTGTGAGAGGGACAGCGGAAGAGACAGACAGGGAGAGAGGGATAGAATGGGAGAGAGAGAGGGAGGGAGATAGGGAGAATGCTACAGACAATGGGGGGGGGGGGAGGAGGAGAAAGAGAGAGAGGAGGGTGAGAGAGAATGGGAAAGAGAGAGAATGGGAGAGAGAGAGGGAGAGGGAGAATAGGCAGACAGGGAGAGACATAGAGAGAGAGAGGACAGTGAGACAGAGAGAGGGAGGGAGACAGGGAGAGACAGACAGGGAGAGTGAGACAGGGAGAGAGAGAATGGAAGAGAGAGGTAAGAGGAGGTGTAAAGACACGTTACTGACTGTGCAGGTCTTTTGGTGTCATCAGGTGAAAGTTAAAGTTACGTTTGACCAGGATACCCGACACCTTGTGATCTTGGGATGGACCCTGGGTCGCCAGTTGGCCCACCACCTGTTATGTTCACACACACACACACACACCACACACACACACACACACACACACACAACACACACACACACACACACACACACACACACACACACACACACACATATACACACATGACAACCACCAGTATCCAATGTTACTGCTGTAAATCATTACCATCATTATTATGACTAAAAACATCCAAAGGAAATAACAACAAAGAAATAGCAATTTAATGTGTGTCTTTCTTCCTTTGTTGCTGTGTGATTATTATTGTTATTTTTAAGCCCAGCCTCACAGAGTGATATCAGTGCTATAACTGTTTCAAAACATACACAATACTTCAACAGAAAAAAAAAACAGAACAGAAAATTAAGTACACATATCAATGCATTCATGTGAATAATCTAAAGATATATCCTTGGAATTGACCATTCTGTCCAATTTATCACACAGGGGATTGAAAAAAAACCAAACAAATTTAAACATGACTAACGTATAACATAATTGACAATAATATATATAAAAACAGGCCTAGATTACCTAAAATTGCTTCTGCACATCACATCTTCCTACAGCCAAAATGCATTAATACATGTACACAATTATCAATCTTAAGAGAAATTATGTAAGACTTTATTGAACACATGCAGGTGAACAGACCAGCAAGGCAGAAAATGATAGGAAGAAATGACAGAAAGGAAGGAACAAGAGAGAAACAAAGACATTGGCAGAAAAGGGGAAATTTCTAGCACAGAATTTTCAGGCGGGGATACTATTTATACTGAAAGAGACAAACCCCACGCCCCACCCCGGCATCCCCACAGGGGATTGCTGTGCGGTAACCATAAGTTACACACACGAGCTTGGTTTCTAATCATACAAATGATCTTATCTAAAATACTAACACCCAGACCATCCTTTAAGGTGCAACAAAATCCACTGGGGATTTGAGAAAAATCCCTGTCCAACTGGGATCTGATGCCCTAGGCAGGGGATCTGATGCCCTAGGCAGGGGATCTGACCATCAGAGCCTTGCTCCAGACACACAGACAGTGTGGAGAAACTCTTGGTCACAACTGAGTCAAGCAGTGATCTCACCTTAGCCATCTTTTCACCACGGAAGTGGAGCTGTACGGCAGTGGTGTTGCGTGGACTGTGCACCTCCATCTTGTAGTCAGGGTCATCCTCATACTCACGGATCAGAGCTGCTTTGAGACGAGCCATTTCATTGGCTTCTCCATGCACCAAGACCTGTCATTGGGTAAGGAACACATGATGGTGATGTCAGTCTTGTCTCACACACACAAACAGTCATACCATTTCACTGGCTTCTATGTGTAGCAAAACCTTTCACCAGACAATACAGAGAAATGGGACCTGTAACACATACACACACACAGATGCGGACACATAAACAAATACATATACAGATACACACAAATGCAGATACAGACAAGAACACATGCACACACACACACACATAGATACACACACAGATACAGACATGGATACATGCACATACAGAGACAGACATACACATAAACAGATACAGAGATATGCACACACAGATACAGACACAGAGATACACAGACACAGATACAGACAGAAACACACAGATACAGACACAGACACAGATAGATACACACACAGATACAGAGATACACAGAGATACAGACATAGAGATACACAGATACAGACACAGAGACACAAAGATTCAGACACAGACATACATACACACAGATAGAGATACAGATATACAGACATAGATATACACACAGAGATAAACACAGATACAGACACAGAAAAACACACAGAAACAGACACAGAGATACTCACACATGGAAATACAGAGATACTCACACACAGAGATACAGACATATATAGCGATACACACACAGACACAAAGATACACACACACACAGATAAACACACACACAGATACAGACACAGAAACACACACAGACACAGAGAGAGATACACATACACAGATTCTTATTTTCTTGAATCAGAAAACCACAAAAATAGGATCAGAACGCATATTTAATACAAGACAAGACAGGTGCAAATTTTCGACCAACTGGTCTTTGTCAAGCGTGAATGTAAGATCACAAACAAACACCAAATACAAAATTAGGAGAAAAAGACTAAAACTTCCCTGCTGCTTCATCCAGTGAGAGAAGAGGATTAATTGAAATCACAATGTGTTTGTGAGTAATGGTAAGAAGTGGGGAGAGGGGAGGCAAATATGATGTCAAAAGGGAAGTAAGATGAATTCTGCCATTTGAAAAGTGGTCATGCCATATTAGTATTGTTTTGTCCTGAAGAGGGTCCAGGGTTATAACTATAAGGTAAGGCTGATGTAAATAGATCATGCCTAGTGCAACGAATCCAGTCTGACCTAGGAATAGTAAAAAAGCATCCTAAACCAACAGCCAAGGGCTGAAGGGAAAACCGGAGTACCCGGAGAAAAAACCCTTAGTCAGAAGCGGCTGCGCCTGTCTTGTGAAACGAGAATTAGAACAGATTAAAACAGATAACAAAAAACAAACAAAAAACAACAACAAACAAACAAACAAACAAAAAAAAGGAAGGGGCAGGGGCATATGTGCAGCCGCAGGAGACCTCACTGAGATGGGAAATTGGTGATGATATGATTCATTTCAGCAATTTCAGCAGGATAAGATATGGAAAGGGGGAAAGGAAGTATCATAAATAAAATATGCATGGAAGTTTCAGTCGTTTTCTCCTAACTTTGTATTTGGTATTTGTTTGTGATCTTACATTCACGCCTGACAAAGGCCAGTTGGCGGAAAATTTGCACCTGTCTTGTCTTGTATTAAATACGTGTTCTGATTCTATTTTTGTGTTTTTCTGGTTCCTGTTTGCTTGAACGCGGGCAGTTGCACTTGTTTTGGATTTCTTATTTTCTTATTCTTATTGTTTAAAGCCAAGCCAACTGCAGAGAGTTATATCAGGGCTACAACCATTTCAAAATGTACACCTCATCTCACCTGTCGGCATTACCGGCTTCAATGTTGGCACTCTTTGACACACCACCTCTCTCCAGGCCGCTCTGTCTTGACTTTTGTGACAATCTCTTGAATATTTAGGCCAATGATGTTGGTTATGTTCTTGATGTATGAGATTGGAGGTCTGCTTTTCTTCCTTTTTGCCACTGTTTTTCCTTGAAAAATGTTTGCCATAAGGTCCGTCTTGCTGTGCGACACATTGCCAATGTATTTTTAGTCTTCTCTTGTTGATGTCTGCTTGTAGTTTTCTGGTGGTATCAAGTTCTTCCGGGACACTTTCATTAGTTCTTCTGTCTGTCCATTTGACATGTAGCAGTCTCTGATAAAACCACATCTCTGCCGCCTCAATTCTTCTGCAATCAGCTTTTCTGAGTCCTGGCTTCGCAGCCATAAAGCATGACTGGCCAGATCAAACATTTTAAAAATCTAAATTTCAGGCCATTTGGTATGCCTCTGTCTTTCAAGATGTTGAGCTGGACCATTTTTTGCTTTGCCATTCAAATTCTTTTGATGTCTTTGGAACAGGTTCCATCATCAGTTTTTACAGAGCCAAGATATTTGAAATTCTTAACCTTTTCTAAAGGGACTTTGTTAATAAAGATGTCATGACTGTTTTCAGTGTCTTTGCCTTTGATATGTAGCACTTTTGTTTTCTTGGTGTTCAAGTTTAGGCCAGCCTTTTTGCCTGCTGCATCCACCCTGTATAGAATTCTTTCCATACTGGTAATGTTATCTGCTAACAACGCAGTGTCATCGGCATAGCACTGGTTTGTAATGTTTTTTCCTCTCATCTTTATGCCCATGTCTTCTATATCAGCATCTCTCATGACTTACACAACATCCAGTTGGAAAAAAAAGCTGGAAAAGAAAATTAAGTACACACATCAATGCATACGTGCACACAATCTTAGAATATGTTCCCAGCATTGACCACCCTATCCCATTTATCACTGGAGGATTTCAAAACATAAACCTGAATACACATGAAACACACAGATATAGACAGGCAGGCAGGCAGGCAGACAGACAGACAGACACACACAGATACAAACACAGACACCGATACACACGCACACATGGAGATGCATACATACACACACAGACACACATGCACGGATATGGACACATATACAGTCACACACACACGCACACACAGAGATGCATACATACACACACAGACACACATGCACGGATATGGACACATATACAGTCACACACACACAGAGATGCATACATACACCAGGGTGGGGAACACTTGGCAAGAGTTTCCTCTGAAAATGGTGTGGGGTCCAGGGGCCGCCAGGCCCCTGGTGGGGTGAAGCTGAAGCATTTTTACAATTTTCAGATGTTTTCAAGGCCTCTCCTTGAAGTTAAATGTTGTTTTTTTTCTTTTTTTCAACTCCTACAATTTCAGTTCTTTTCAATGATTTTGTAACTGTATTCTGTGCACGTTTATAGTCATACATTGTGCAACAACACTGTGTTAGAAACAAATTTATCGCCACGATTGACTATCTTTGAAAGCGACATGTTGTCCAACGCACAAGATGGCGACTCTGACCGGAAGTCAACACTACCGGTACATATCAACCCGGAAGTTGACCGAAACTAACCTAAAATGCGCAAAACTCGTCGAGGTTTTTTTTTTTTTTTTTCGTTGCCGATTTTTTCACCGCTGAATTTGTTTTTTCTGCGCGGAAATCCTGTCGTTTCGCTGAAAATAACGAATCCGCTGAGAATTCCCCAGCATGATACACACACAGACACGCACGCACGATGGACAATATACAGCCACACGTGGAACCCAACAAAAATACCATATGAATCACACACATGTGACAACAAAAACCAGATATCATCACAACAACCATACATGGATACACACCACATATAGATCAACAACACAAACATAGACACAACACACACATGACAACCAACCCATTCATCACTACCACATACAATACACAATAATGGGAGTTAATCTAAGGGACAACAAACCACATACCACATGGGACAACAAACCACATACCACATGGTGACAACAAACCACATGGGGACAACAACAACATACACATGGGACAACAAACCACATACCATAGGGGACAACAAACCACATGGGGACAACAAACCATCCACATGGGGACAACAAACACTACAATAGGGACAAAAACCATACACATGGGACAACAAACCACAATACCACATGGGGACAACAACACATCACTATGGACAAACCACATACCACATGGGGACAACAAAACCAATCAATGGGGACAACAAACCACATGGGACAACAAACCACATGGACACAACAATGGTGACACAACACATGGACACAACCACATGGTGACCCAACACAACCACATACCACATGGGACACAAACACATACACATGGGGACAACAAACACAATGGGGACAACAAACACATACCACATGGGGACAACAAACCACTACCACATGGGGACAACAAACCAATGGACAACAAACCACATACCACATGGGACAACAAACCACATAGGACAACAAACCACATGGGGACAACAAACCACATACCACATGGGGAAACAAACAAACCACATACAACATGGGGACAACAAACCACATCACATGGGGACAACAAACCACATACCACATGGGGACAACAAACCACAATGGGGACACAACACAAACAACACCACATGGGACAACACAACAACAATACCACATGGGGACAACAAACCACATGGGGACAAAAACCACATACCACATGGGGACAACAAAACCACATGGAGGACAACAAACCACATACCAATGGGGACAACAAAACCACATGGGGACACAAACCAATGGACAACAAACCACATGGGGACAACAAACCACATGGACAACAACCAATGGGGACACAACACAATGGACAACAAACCACATGGGGACAACAAACCACATGGGGACAACAAACCACATGGGGACAACAAACCACATGGGGACAACAAACCACATGGGGACAACAAACAATACCACATGGGGACAACAACCAATACAACAAACATGGGGACAACAAACCACATACCACATGGGGACAACAAACCAATAACCACATATGGGACAACAAACCACATGGGGACAAAACCAAAACCACATGGGGACAACAAAACCACATGGGGACAAACAAACCACATGGGACAACAAACCAACACATGGGGACACAAACACAACCACATAGGGGACAACAACCACAACCACATGGGACAACAAACCACATAAGGACACAAACACACATAAACATACCACATGGGGACAACAAACACACACATGGGGACAACAAACCACATGGGACAACAAACACATGGGGACAAACAAACCACATGGGACAAACAAAACCAATGGGACAACAAACCACATGGGGACAACAAACCACATGGGGACAACACAACCACATGGGACAACAAACCACATGGGGACAAACAAACCCACATGGGGACAAACACAGACAAAACCACATGGGGACAAACAAACCACATGGGGACAACAAACCACTACCACATGGGAACAACAAACCACATGGGGACAGCAAACCACATACCAATGGGACAACAAATACCACATGGGGACAACAAACCACATACCACATGGGACAACAAACACATACCCATGGACAACAAACTCATGGGGACAACAAACACATACCACATGGGGACAACAAACCACATGGGGACACAAACACAACCACATAAGGGACAACAAACACATGGAACAACAATACCACATGGGGACAAACAAACCACATGGGACAACAAACCACATGGGCAACAAACACATACCACATGGGACAACCACATGGGACAACAAATCACATACCATATGGGGACAACAAACCACATGGGGACAACAAATCACATACCACATGGGGACAACAAACCACATGGGGACAACAAATCACATACCACATGGGGACAACAAACAACATGGGGACAACAAATCACATACCACATGGGGACAACAAACCACATGGGGACAACAAATCACATACCACATGGGGACAACAACATACCAGTGTTTAAGGCAGGACAACAAACCACACAGGGAAGTGTTTAAGGCAGGACAACAAACAACATACCACACAGGGAAGTGTTTAAGGCAGGACAACAAACCACACAGGGAAGTGTTTAAGGCAGGACAACAAACAACATACCACATGGGGAAGTGTTTAAGACAGGACAACAAACAACATGCCACACAGGGAAGTGTTTAAGGCAGGACAACAAACCACACAGGAAAAAGTTTAAGACAGGACAACAAACCACACAGGAAAAAGTTTAAGACAGGACAACAAACCACACAGGGAAGTGTTTAAGGCAAGACAACAAACCACACGGGGGGAAATGTTTAGGACAGGACAACAAACCACACAGGGAAGTGTTTAAGGCAAGACAACAAACCACACGGGGGGAAATGTTTAGGACAGGACAACAAACCACACAGGGAAGTGTTTAAGGCAAGACAACAAACCACACGGGGGGAAATGTTTAGGACAGGACAACAAACCACACAGGGAAGTGTTTAAGGCAAGACAACAAACCACACGGGGGGAAATGTTTAGGACAGGACAACAAACCACACAGGGAAGTGTTTAAGGCAAGACAACAAACCACATGGGGGGAAGCGTTTAGGACAGGACAACAAACCACATGGGGGGAAGTGTTTAGGACAGGACAACAAACCACATGGGGGGAAATGTTTAGGACAAGACAACAAACCACATGGGGGGAAGTGTTTAGGACAGGACAACAAACCACATGGGGGGAAATGTTTAGGACAGGACAACAAACCACATGGGGGGAAGTGTTTAGGACAGGACAACAAACCACACGGGGGGAAATGTTTAGGACAGGACAACAAACCACACAGGGAAGTGTTTAAGGCAAGACAACAAACCACATGGGGGGAAGTGTTTAGGACAGGACAACAAACCACACAGGGAAGTGTTTAGGACAGGACAACAAACCACATGGGGGGAAGTGTTTAGGACAGGACAACAAACCACACAGGGAAGTGTTTAAGGCAAGACAACAAACCACACAGGGAAGTGTTTAAGGCAAGACAACAAACCACATGGGGGGAAGTGTTTAGGACAGGACAACAAACCACATGGGGGGAAGTGTTTAGGATAGGACAACAAACCACACAGGGAAGTGTTTAGGACAGGACAACAAACCACATGGGGGGAAGTGTTTAGGACAGGACAACAAACCACACAGGGATATGTTTAGGACAGGACAACAAACCACACAGGGAAGTGTTTAAGGCAAGACAACAAACCACATGGGGGGAAGTGTTTAGGATAGGACAACAAACCACACAGGGAAGTGTTTAGGACAGGACAACAAACCACATGGGGGGAAGTGTTTAGGACAGGACAACAAACCACACAGGGAAGTGTTTAAGGCAAGACAACAAACCACACAGGGAAGTGTTTAAGGCAAGACAACAAACCACATGGGGGGAAGTGTTTAGGACAGGACAACCACACAGGGAAGTGTTTAAGGCAAGACAACAAACCACACAGGGGGAAGTGTTTAAGGCAAGACAACAAACCACACAGGGAAGTGTTTAAGGCAAGACAACAAACCACACGGGGGGAAGTGTTTAGGACAGGACAACAAACCACACAGGGAAGTGTTTAAGGCAAGACAACATACCACACAGGGAAGTGTTTAGGACAGGACGACAAACCACAAAGGGAAGTGTTTAGGACAGGACAACATACCACACAGGGAAGTGTTTAAGGCAAGAAACAAACCACACAGGGAAGTGTTTAAGGCAAGACAACAAACCACACGGGGGGAAGTGTTTAGGACAAGACGACAAACCACACAGGAAAATGTTTAAAGGCAAGACAACAAACCACGTACCACATGGGGAGGTTTAAGCGTGCGTAAAAACTCGCTGGTCTGCTGGTAGTCAGCGTGAGCGGAGAAAGAGATGTAGTCCACAGAGCACTTGAGAGGTAAATTCTGTCCTGTCAGTGTCTGTATCTCGCTGGGTTCTGACAGAATATGCTGTCACAGATAATATCCCATGGCAAAATACAGGAACACTTGATCCCATGGGAAATATAAATAACGTTTTATGCCATGGCAAAATACAGGAACACCTGATCCCATGGGAAATATAGGTAACATTTTATGCCATGGCAAAATGCAGAGAACACTTTATCCCAAAGCAAAATACATGGAAGCCGTTATCCCTTAAACAAATACAATGAATGCTTATCTCACAGAAAAGAACACCAAACATTTTGTCCCATGATGTTATTTCTCCCACTTTCTGACTGATTTAGCTGACTGGCTGACCTGAAAAAGCCACCAAATCAATTTACCTGATCTCCAGTCTACGCCAAGTGATGTCGTACCTTGGCCAAAATGCCCTGCACACAGTCACCTGCCATACACACCAAACCAAAACACTCATTTTCAGCCTGTACATCAAATTTGCCAAGGTGCCCTCCACTCAGTAACACGTGATACACAACAAACTAGTTTACCTGATTTTACCTGAATTTTCAGCCTGTATACCAACCACATGGTGCTTTACCTTGGCCAAGGTACCCTCCACACAGTAACCGGCGATGATACAGCCGTTACGTTTGTCCGTGCACCATGCCTCAAACAGTTCCCGTGACAACCCAGACTGCATCATGCCTGGACTGGCTAGAACCACTGATGGTCCAATGTCTTCAAATTGTTCCATGTTCTGTAAACACACACACACACAAACATGCACACACACACACATTACAATATATATAACATATACCAGGCATTACACATTAAATATAAACTGCATTGCGCCTGAACTTACAATTAACCTACACATTAACAGCCACACCACACATTACAAGCCCTAGACATCCATATTCTAAACAAAGCTCCTGTAAGTATCAGACAGAATGAGGAAAACCCCATAAGCACAGAAGGAATGAGGAACCCCCATAAGTACCAGAGAGAATGAGGAACCTACAAATACCACAGAGAATGAGAAACCCCTACAAGTTTCAGAGAAAATGAAGAAACCCCATAAGTACCAAACTGAGCGATGAACCCCCGTAAGTAGAGAGAGGATGGAAGAAGCCCACAAGTATCAGGAAGACAGAACCCACCAACTACTAGACAATGACAAACTCTTGATACTGCACAGGGTATGTCTACAGACACAGATACTGATGACAATCTGACATCTTGATACTGCACAGGGTATGTCTACAGACACAGATACTGATGACAATCTGACATCTTGATACTGCACAGGGTATGTCTACAGACACAGATACTGATGACAATCTGACATCTTGATACAGCACAGGGTATGTCTACAGACACAGATACTGATGACAATCTGACATCTTGATACTGCACAGGGTATGTCTACAGACACAGATACTGATGACAATCTGACATCTTGATACTGCACAGGGTATGTCTACAGACACAGATACTGATGACAATCTGACATCTTGATACTGCACAGGGTATGTCTACAGACACAGATACTGATGACAATCTGACATCTTGATACTGCACAGGATATGTCTACAGACACAGATACTGATGACAATCTGACATCAAATGTAGTTGTTCATGACGATGATGATGATATTGATGACGATGATAATGCTTACGATAATGAAGGTGACACCCTTACCTTTAGGTTGATGATGTGTCTGAAGACAAAGGGATTGCTGATGGCGATCTGTCGACGAATGTGGTCGTTCATGGCATTGATGTAGGTCTGGTACACACTCATACATTTCTTGGCCAGCTGTGAGGCGTAGTAGATGGGGATGTCATGTAAATCTGGATGCTGGCTCCAGTATTCATCTGTAACATCAACAACACAGTGTAAATACCGCACTGGTCACTATAAATGCTTACTGACATCACTAAACATTTATCAGTAGTAGTAGATAGAGATGATCCAAATGCTTGTCTGTAACATGCAGAATACATTGTTATGCAAATACTGTACACGTCATAGGATTAACTCTCTCGCTCTGAGTGTCAGGATTTCCCGATCATGTCTCAACAATGCTTGCGTACAAGTGTCGGAGAAATCCGACTGGGGTTTTGAATATTCGCAGGATTTTAGACTCAGTATTTCCCTTAACCGCAACTAATGGCCAGAAATAGATTCTTCGGTCATTCTTAGCCTCATTTCGGGCCATTAGGTCACTGTACTCTGCAGTTGGTGTGTAGACACTGCAAAGTTCACGACCCACTAGCTCAGCAGCGAAGCAGATGACGGAAAAGCAAATGGCCGAACAACACTCGACATCTCAGCGCTCTTCAAGATGATCTCTTCCTTAAGTGCATTTGGAGTGTGTGCAAGTTGGATTTTATGAAATTTCATTCAAAATGTGACTGTAGGAATTGATATATTGACATGACTGTATTTTGTAAGATATTTTTCACTAGAAAATTTCTCTAATTTTCCTTGTACCATTACTCAGGAACCATGAGGGTTACACAGTTGAAATTTCAGCATGTTGTACACCAATGTTTTAATATATAACCTGCCAAATTTCAAAGCTCTCTGTTTTCATTTGTTTATATAAGAATTTTTCTCATGACCTATACAAATGGTGCGTGTCAGGGGAATGGCAAGGGGCATAATTGTACACTTGTGACATGTACTGATGTAGTAAATACCCCGTGGGGATGACGGGGGTCAACAGTACAAACATGGGAGGCTGATCTTCCTAATCGTCTTCTTGCAAAGAATTATAAGACTACAGTCTATTTTTACAAACTTGGAGGCTGATCTTTCTAATCTTCCTCTTGCAAAAAAATATTAGACTACAGTCTATTTTTATCTTCATCAGGCATTCACTCCAATTGTCACTGAACAGCAAGTCAATTCATGAGTTGACGGTGTTTTGTGTTCCTCAGTCACGCTCAGACAGGGTGTCACCATTTTGCTTATTCTGTTTAGTTGTTCACATTCCAGTACAGCCATTAAAACAGCTTGGAAAAAGAAAAACATTTCTCTATGGCACTGTGAGTTTCCAAGCTACCAGAATACCTCTCTGAACTTGTTCACATTTACACTCCTTCTCGCTCTCTCCGCTCTTCATCTGACACTAGACTTCTCCGCATTCCCTCTGTGAGGACAAAAACTTATGGCCAACGATCTTTCTCTTACCAGGCTCCCACTACGTGGAATACCCTACCAACTCCTCTCAGGCACGCAGAGTCTATTACCTCTTTCAAAACCTCACTCAAAACACATCTGTTCTCGTGCTGACTTCTCCTCTTCGTGGTGCTTCTTCTTTATGCTTATGATATTGACAACCTGCGATCGTGTATGTTGTGTGTGTGTGTGTTTGTGTGTGTGTGTGCGTGCGCGCGCGCGTGCGTGCGTGTGTGTGTGTGTGTGTGTGTGTGTGTGTGTGTGTGTGTGTGTGTGTGTGTGTGTGTGTCTGTGTGTGTGTGTGTGTGTACTTGTAAAGCGCCAAAAGCAATTTTGTGGACTGTGCGCTATATAAATGCTCATTATTATTATTATTATTACGAAAGGTCTGTTGTTGTTTCATTGCGTAAGTCAGTGTTTGAACTTGAATATTCTGTGGTTTTTGATGTATCTTCTTACTTGTGTAGCTTTGATGGTGGTTGTTTTCTCATTGTATACGTAGTTGTGAACATTTTTTGTTTTGCGAAATGTAAAGCGCTGGTGAGCATGTTTGCATGGAATATGCGCTATATAAATAAACATTATTATTATTATTATTTATCACTAGATTCAAGGGAATCTTAACAGGTCTAAGGAAACTAAGTTCTGAGTCCCGCACACAGAAAAAAACTTGCACAAGAATAAGATACATGACTGCCGTTTTGGAAGGGTAATCATGGCATGAATTATCTGCCATTCCAGAAGGGCCAATGAGGCAGTCTAAAGGTTAAACATCTCGTCTGGCTGTGCCAAAATGGTGTTGAGATAGGGTCGGGCCAGGAAACCAGCCAAATCATCAATAACATCTGGTCCCATGAACATTATATTGACCATCCTGGAAGACAGGTCCTGATAAAAAGGGTGCTGGGGACAGGTCTGTACCTGCAGTACAAAGGAGCACAGGCCGTGTAAGAAAGCATCGGCCACTGTACAGTTGGTGGGGACTGAACTGGTCGGCTCCTTCCATTCTACCAGGGACACAAGCTCAGGCTGGAGGAGGCTGAGCATCTGTCGAAGGGGAGGAACTAAGCAAGACCGCCCATGACACATACACACAAGACCGCCCATGACATACAAACACATGTCACAAATCACTGACATTATGACTACACACAGCACAACTAACCAAGACTGCCCATCACACACACACACAACACACACACACACACACACACATCACAAATCACTGACATTAAGACTATACACAGCACAACTAACCAAGACTGCCCATCCACACACACACACACACACACACACACTACTGACCCAGAATCAGCAGCAGTTCCTGAGCCCTGCCCAGAGCAAACACAGGAATCAAACAGCGCCCACTCCGGTTCACAATATCATGAACCAATCCTGTGAACCGGTGTTCTCGTTCCTCCCGGTTCTCGTGGATATGTGTTCCATATGTAGATTCCTGAAACATGTTCAGTACTTCATTTTAAAGCTGTCACAATGGATTTTTCTCACCAGCTTGTCTTCCATGACATGACATTAAAACATGCCACAGCAGACTCCTGAACATGTCCCATGACATGATGTGTCCCATGACATGACATACTGTGTCCCATGACATGACATACTGTGTCCCATGACATGACACATGTCCAATTGACATAATTTGTGTCCCAAGACACGACATAATGTGTGACCTATGACATGACATAATGTGTGACCCATGACATGACACAATCTGTGACCCATGACATGTGTGACCCATGACATGTCACAATGTATGTCCCATGACATGACGTGTTCCATGACAAATGTGTCCTATGACATGTCTCATGACATGACATATGGTGTGTCCCAAGACATAATGTTTGACCCATGAAATGACATAATGTGTGACCCATGACATGTGTCCCATGACATGTGTCTCATGACATGACACCATGTGTGACCCATGACATATGAGCCAGGGTCAAAAGGTGCTTTGTGGTGACTTTCTTAGTTCAAATCACTGCAACTAATTTTCTTGCCTTTGCACAGCCTGAACAATCCTAGACATTGAGCTTTAGATGTCAAATCAAATAGCAGACACGAATTCATGGTGGTTGAACAAATCATTTGGCTTTTCCAGAGGCAGTACCTCATACTTTATAGGGCAGAATTTCATCCGTGACAGATGTCACACGAACGCTAAAAACTCAAATAGTTTCCAAATTATACATTCGACTGCAATTCTGATGAGTTCTATTCAGACAGTTTAATACATAAAACTTGAAAAGCCCTATTTCATTGCAGTTTTTAATAATTTTTTCCACTGTGATTGATCAAAGAACTGTAGGCCTGTGACACAAAAGTGTCACGAATGAAACCTTATATTTACACTTTAATATTGCAGAATATATGAAAAAAAATTAGGCAAAAAACCCAAATGAAATTATAAACCAGTGAGTAACCTTGATAAGAAACTAAAAAATACATTCATAGGTACAACCATTGGTTTAACACCAAATTTTATTCTCAGCCTACTACACCTATCCGTAAAAGGAAGGCTGAAATTTGAGTAAAAGTGTACATACAAACTTGACTGGCTAATAAATGATTTGTTCAACCTCCATGAATTCATGTCTGCTATTTGATTTGACATCTAAAGCTCAATATCTAGGATAGTTCAGGCTGTGCAAAGGCAAGAAAATTAGTTGCAGTGATTTGAACAAGGAAAGTCACTCCAAAGCACTTTCTGACCCTGGCTCATGTGTCCCATGACATGTGTGTCCCATGACATGACACCATGTGTGACCCTTGACATGACACTATCCATGTCCCATGACATGACGTGTCCCATGGCATGATGTGTGTACCATATGACATGTGTCCCATGACACTATGTGTGTCCCATGACATGACATGTGTACCATGACATGACGTGTCCCATGACACAATATGCGACCCTTGACATGACACTATGTGTCTCATGACATGACATAATGTGTTCCATGGCATAATGTGTGTACCATATGACATGTGTCCCATGACACTATGTGTGTCCCATGACATGACATAATGTGTTCCATGGCATGTGTGTACCATGACATGACATGTGTCCATGACACTGTGTGTCCCATGACATGACATAATGTGTTCCATGGCACAATGTGTGTACCATATGACATGTGTCCCATGACACTATGTGTGTCCCATGACATGACATAATGTGTCCCATGGCATGTGTACCATGACATGACATGTGTCCATGACACTGTGTCCATGACACTGTGTGTCCCATGACATGACACAATGTGTCCCATGACATGTGTTCCATGACACAATGTGTGCCCCATGACATTAAGTGTGTCCCATGACATGACTGTGACATGACAAGTGTCCCATGACATGCCATGTGTGCCCCATGACACGTGTCTCATGGCATGACATAATATATCCCATGACACATGTGTGCATGACATGATAAATGTATGTCCCATGACAATGTGTATCCCAAGACATGCATCCCATGAATGACATGTGTACCATGACATGACATGTGTCCCATGACATGTGTCCTCCACGACATGACATAATGTGTGACCGACACAATATCAAAACATGACAGTTCGTGACACAGCAGACTCCTGAACATAATGGGCGTTCAATACAATAAACATACAGGAGACAAACATTTAATGCACTTGTTGCCTTTTCTGGATGTAAGTCTAGATAGATAGATAAACAGATAAACATATATATATACATAGATACACACACACACACCACACATTATATATATATATATATATACGCACACACACAATGATGAATTACGGTCTTGTCTTTCCCATAACATGTATGCCATGAAAGAATGATGAACACAAGTTCTATGGGGCCATTTCTGCAACATGAATATGTCCAACAAAATGAAGAACACAAGTTCTATGTGGTCATTTTTCTGTAATATGAATGCGTCTAACAAACTGATGAACACAAGTTCCATAACTTGTATAAGGCCATTTCTGTGACATGAATGTGTCCACACAAAATTATGTACATGTGTGGTAAGTTAGAGATGTTCTACAACCTCCACTGTTGCAACATGTACATGTGTGGTAAGTGTAGAGATGTTCTACAACCCCCACTGTTGCAACATGTATATGTGTGGTAAGTGTAGAGATGTTCTACAACCCCCACTGTTGCAACATGTATATGTGTGGTAAGTGTAGAGATGTTCTACAACCTCCAATGTTGCAACATGTGTATATGTGTGGTAAGTGTAGAGATGTTCTACAACCCCCATCAACATATGTATATGTGTGGTAAGTGTAGAGATGTTCTACAACCTCCATCAACATATGTATATGTGTGGTAAGTGTAGAGATGTTCTACAACCTCCAATGTTGCAACATATGTACATGTGTGGTAAGTGTAGAGATGTTCTACAACCTCCAATGTTGCAACATGTACATGTGTGGTAAGTGTAGAGATGTTCTACAACCTCCATCAACATATGTACATGTGTGGTAAGTGTAGAGATGTTCTACAACCTCCATCAACATATGTACATGTGTGGTAAGTGTGGAGATGTTCTACAACCTCCATCAACATATGTACCACTGCCTTACAGCTGAGGCAAAATCTTAGCACTTAGCCTGCTGGCCTGGCACTGCCCTCCCAGCTGCCCCTCGCCTGACCCCGCATTCCTTTCCCCCTCCCGCGTGGGTCACGCTGACTCATGTCAGTGCCAGCTTCTTTCTGCTCTATTAGAAGTGGCGCTTTGTTGTCTGTTTTCAACAGTGTTTTGCAAAGTTTAACCAGTTTCTACAGATGTACTGTTTTGTTCTGCTTAAAGTTTGTTTCTTCTTCTTGACACCTGTGTAAATTTCATATACTTTAATTTTTGTGTCATCTGTGTGTTGGGATTTTGATTCAGGAAGTATTTCTCGTTTTTACTGCAATGGATAGTGCAGAGCAACACAGTGAAAGAAAGCACTGTGAAAGACTGCATGCACTGTGCCGAGTATGTGGTGGTAGATCAAAGAAGCGCGTTTCTAAAGACGACTACGTAAGACTTTGTAAGCATGTTGCCCCAGAGTTAGACAAATTTCATGGTATAAACATTCTATTTGATAAAAATGAGGTTCACTCTGAAACCCTGTGTGTAAAGTGTCACGCTAGGATAAGACAACTGTCACAAAATCCATCATCAACAACCATCCAAAATGCTAAACATCAAATAGACGAAGCTTCCGTTCTGTGGAAAGAGTTTGATTCATCAACACGTGAAGAAGACTGTAGTATTTGTTCCAAGTTTCTGCAACAGTGCAAAGGAGGAAGGCCTCAACGAAAGAAAAGAGGGCGGCCCAAAGTCACACCAGAAAACACAACTTGTGAAACAACATTTACTGCAAGTGATGCTTCAGACTTTGTGCCCGTATCTGCATCAACCCCAAAGAAAACCACCATGGCTGTGCACAGCCAGACATCACCCTCTCCTCGCAAAGAGAAAACTCCACAAAAGATTGTGACAAGCACGCAAACAAAAACACCATCACCACAGAAAAGTGTCACCACAGAAAAGAGTGCTAGTTGACACAGCCACATCTCCATTTCATTCAAAATCAAAACAACTTCGTGCAACTTCAGATCTATCCCTTCCCCTCACAAGAGAAGAAGAAGAATTTCACACCCAGGTGACCAAATTGAAGATGAACAGTTCAGGTGACAAGAGTCACTGTAAAATGCAAGACCAAAGGACAGCCACTTGTACTGAAGAAGGTGACGATTCCCAGAAAAACATCAGCTTTGGCCTCTTCACCTACCCGTAAAAAGAGAGTCAAGCTTATAGAACGCATACGACTGCATGTGTCTGGAAATACAACTGAAAATGAAATAAAACAGCAGAGCTCTGAAATTATCAAAGCAAGCAAAGCGAAAAGAGAAAAAGTTATGTCAGCTGCTGGATATAAGCAACCCATGATTTTGCGGCGACAAGGTTCAGCTCTTAGAACAGGCCTGGGACTCAGCTGGTCAAAATACAGAAAACAAAGGCAGTTCCTGAAAGCAATAGGTGTGAAAATGGAAGGTGAGAGAGTGGAGAGGTCGTTTCAGGACGATGCCTTGTGCGGAAAAATCACTGTCACAGAGCAGCTGTTGTGCAATGAAGGCGAGAGAATTCCAACACCGGTAGGCCGTATTGAGGATTTGTGTACTTTTGTCTCAAATTTACTAGATCAGTACGAAGAAGAAAAGCTACTCACATGGCACGACAATAACATCCCACATGACAAGATATGGGTGAAAGTCGGAGGGGACTATGGTGGTGAAAGTTTCAAATTTATGCTACAGATTGGCAATGTTACCGAAGCAAACTCCAAAAAGAACACTTGTTTGATAACATTTGTCAACTGCAAAGATTCTCACCAAAATCTTGCAAAATTGCTAGGGCCTTACAAGGAAGAGCTTTCAAGGCTGGATAAAATGCAGTGGAGGGGAAAGAAGATACGAGTTGTTCTTTTTGGGGACTATGATTTTCTTTTGAAGAGTTTTGGCATTTCTGGTGCACAGTCCGTTCATCCATGTTTGTGGTGTAAAATCTCCAAAACACAGATGCAAAAGGCACCAAATGAACAGCCTGAAGTTCCAAAACGCAATTTGATCAACATCAAGCGTGATTTTCGACAGTATAAGCTTCATGGCAGTCAGAAGAAGAAAGCAAAGGCCTATAACAATGTTGTCCACACTCCACTGTTCAACATCCCGCTTTCTCATGTGGCTCCGCCCTACCTCCACATCTTACTGGGTGTCGTGAAGAAACATCACGATCTACTGGAACGGGAATGTCATCTTCTCGATAAAAGCATTGTCGAGTCCTTGGTGGGAGAAGTAGGTGAAAGGAAAGAAAACCCCACATCGTTTGACCAATATGTTAGCCAGCTACAAAGCATCAACAAAGAAGAAAAAGAATTCTATAAAGCTGAAACCAGGATGAGTGAAATCTTTGATGAGATATCGAGGAAGGGAGAAAACATGGAACTGAGAAAGAAACAGGAAAGCACTCAGCTGGAAATCAACCATCTGTATGACAGTGTAGAAGAGAAGAAAACACAACTTCAACAGAAAGATCTACCGTTCAGGTCAGGGCCGGTCACCATGAATTTGGACAAAGTGTTGAAAGAGAACAAAATCACAGTGCAAGCCTATCATGGCAGGTCGTTTGTCGGCAATCATTGTCACAAATACCTGCAGTCACCAGTTCTTGCAAACATCTGTCAGAGTGTTGTTCACAAAACGTTCGAATGTACTGACTGTCACGAAGTCCACAACAAAGCACACGACATGGCAGAAAAGTTTCAAACTTTAAATGAATTGTATGCTGCTGTTCACACACCCATATCACATGCACGTGCTGTCACAGACACAGACATCTGTCACCTTCAGACAGACATAGAGAGATACATGCAGTACTTCAGGTCAGAGTTTTGTAACACACCGGTAATACCCAAACAACACATACTGGAAAGTCACTGTATAGACTTTGTGAAAGGATGGAAGTTTGGACTGGGGTTTCTGGGTGAACAGGGAGGAGAGGAAACACATGCTTTTGTGAATGAGTTGAAAGTGAGAGTGAGAGGCATCAATGACCCAATGCAAAAAATCATGGTGCTGATGAAGGAGCAACTGACCATTGTTTCCCCGCGAATTAAAGCCGTCTTGCCAGGTTCTGGGAAGAAACAGTAAGAAATCATCACTTAAATTGTTCCTTGTTTTGCCTCAGTGTTACTTCTGTCGGGACAGATGCTGTGTTTTCCTAGAACTGTATCGATTTTCTTCAAAAGAGGCAGAGGTTGTTTCCATAAATGACCTGATTATGTACAGTGTTACTAAGTGACGGTGTTATTAAAATAATGGGCAGGAACCATCAGCATTGGTGTACTTTGTAGGCCCTAATACTTTTATCTAGCCCATCCCCTCCCCCACTCCCCATCCGACCTGAATCAGACAGTAGCTGTGTTCAAATACTTCCCGTGTGTATGCAGCCCCATATGCAGACTGTGAATGTGTAATCAGAGACTCCTTTACCGTTTACCGCCTGAAGCAAGCCCCTACACTGGAGTACTTTATCTTCACCGCATCGGCAGCAGCAAAATATAACGGACAAACTGGTTAGTGCTATTGCATGCTGACATACCCGACTTATTCCCAAGCATGCTCTTTTGCCTGTTATAACTGTCAGACTTGAGTAATCATTGATGGAAAAGGTCGATTTTTTGGGTCTTCGTTGAATGTTAACACACATCAACTAAATTTCGGGCTATATTTAAGACACATTTCAATAAAGCTTTATAAGACAAACATTATTGTTCTTGGTATCATTTTAAAGTGTGTTTTAAGCTCCTCTCGTTCCTTATGTCTTTACTGTCCCTACTTAACGGCGACGACTTCTGTAAGCAGGTAAAACAAGTGTGTACATTTCACCGCTGACAGATCTTCCAGAGCGTGGCAGCGCTGTCAGTGAGGGGAGTCTGTTTATCTTCGCTGGCAGCGCCCTGACCCCCCTCATTAATCACGGGGTCATGCACTTTGGGCCAGCCAGCTAAGTGAACAGTACTGTAAGGCAGTGGTACATGTGTGGTAAGTGTAGAGATGTTCTACAACCTCCATCAACATATGTACATGTGTGGTATGTGTAGAGATGTTCTACAACCCCCACTGTTGCAACATGTATATGTGTGGTAAGTGTAGAGATGTTCTACAACCCCCCACTGTTGCAACATATGTACATGTGTGGTATGTGTAGAGATGTTCTACAACCTCCATCAACATATGTACATGTGTGGTATGTGTAGAGATGTTCTACAACCTCCATCAACATATGTACATGTGTGGTAAGTGTAGAGATGTTCTACAACCTCCATCAACATATGTACATGTGTGGTATGTGTAGAGATGTTCTACAACCCCCACTGTTGCAACATGTCAGTGGTAAGTTAAGATTCTACAACCCCAGTTGCAACTTATGTGTGGTAAGTGTAGAGATGTTCTACAACCCCCACTGTTGCAACATGTATATGTGTGGTAAGTGTAGAGATGTTCTACAACCCCCAAATGTTGCAACATGTACATGTGTGGTAAGTGTAGAGATGTTCTACAACCTCCAATGTTGCAACTATGTACATGTGTGGTAAGTGTAGAGATGTTCTACAACCTCCAATGTTGCAACATATGTACATGTGTGGTAAGTGTAGAGATGTTCTACAACCTCCAATGTTGCAACATATGTACATGTGTGGTAAGTGTAGAGATGTTCTACAACCCCCACTGTTGCAACATGTACATGTGTGGTAAGTGTAGAGATGTTCTACAACCTCCAATGTAAGTGTAGAGATGTTCTACAACCTCCAATGTTGCAACATATGTACATGTGTGGTAAGTGTAGAGATGTTCTACAACCCCCACTGTTGCAACATGTACATGTGTGGTAAGTGTAGAGATGTTCTACAACCTCCAATGTAAGTGTAGAGATGTTCTACAACCTCCAATGTTGCAACATATGTACATGTGTGGTAAGTGTAGAGATGTTCTACAACCTCCAATGTTGCAACATATGTAATGTGTGGTAAGTGTAGAGATGTTCTACAACCTCCAATGTTGCAACATATGTACATGTGTGGTAAGTGTAGAGATGTTCTACAACCTCCATCAACATATGTACATGTGTGGTAAGTGTAGAGATGTTCTACAACCTCCATCAACATATGTACATGTGTGGTAAGTGTAGAGATGTTCTAAAACCTCCATCAACATGTGTACATGTGTGGTAAGTGTAGAGATGTTCTACAACCTCCATCAACATATGTACATGTGTGGTAAGTGTTGAGAGGTCACAGATCCTGTAAACACAACATCAAACAGATCACAGATCACAGACATTGCAAACACAACAGACAGATCACAGATCCTGTCAACACAACATCAAACAGACAGATCACAGATCCTGTCAACACAACATCAGACAGATCACAGATCCTGTAAACACAACATCAAACAGATCACAGACATTGTAACACAACGAGACAGTCTAACACAGCAGACGTCAGATCTAAACCATCAACAATCAGTGTACATCAGAACAGTCGTCACAGACTCGATAGTGATCCTGTAAACACAACACATCACCATCGACAGAGTCACAGTCCTGTAAACACAACATCAACAGATCCGTACAACATCGACAAAGTCACAGATCCTGTAAACAGTATCAAGTCTAGACAACACACATCAACAAGATCCTGTAAGCAAACATCAACAGATCAGAGATGTAACACAACATCAAACAGATCACGATCTGTAAAACACATCATCATGACAGACAGATCACAGATCCTGTAAACACAACATCAGAAGCAGATCACAGATCCTGTAAACACAACATAGACAGACAACAGATCCTGTAAACACAACATCAAGACAGATCACAGATCCTGTAAACACAACATCAACAACAGATCACAGATCCTGTAAACACAACATCAGACAACAGATCACAGATCCTGTAAACACAACATCAGACAGACAGATCACAGATCCTGTAAACACAACATTAGACAGACCACAGATCCTGTAAACACAACATCAAAAAACAGATCACAGATCCTGTAAACACAACATCAGACAGAGTCACAGATCCTGTAAGCACAACATCAGACAGACAGATCACAGATCCTGTAACACAACATCAGACAGATCACAGATCTGTAACAACATCAGACCAGATCAAGATCCTGTAAACACAAATAGACAGACCACAATCGTAACACAACATCGACAGACAGATCACAGATCCTGTAAGCACAACATCAGACAGATCACAGATCCTGTAAACACAACAAACATCACGATCTGTAGCACACATCAACAGACAGATCACAGATCCTGTAAAAAACACAACAGATCACAGATCTGTACAACTCAGACAGATCACAGATCCTGTAAACACAACATTAAAAGACAGATCACAGATCTGTAAACACAACATCAAGAGACAGATCACAGATCCTGTAAACACACATAAAGACGATCACAACTGTAACACAACATCAGACAGATCACAGATCCTGTAAACAACCACAGACAGATCACAGACTGTAAACACAATCACAGACAGATCACAGATCCTGTAAACACAACATCAAACAGATCCTGTAAACACAACATCCAGACAGATCCTGTAAACACATCAGACAGATAACAGATCCTGTAAACACAACATCAAACAGATCCTGTAAACACAAACATCAGACTGATAACAGATCCTGTAAACACAACATTCAGACTGATAACAGATCCTGTAAACACAACATCACAGATCCTGTAAGCACAACATCAGACAGATCCTGTAAGCACAAACATCAGACAGAAGAATCACAGAATCCTGTAAACACAACATCAGACAGATCAGAGATCCTGTAAGCACAACATCAGACAGAACAGATCACAGATCCTGTAAACACAACATCAGACAGACAGATCACAGATCCTGTAAGCACAACATCAAAGACAGACAGATCACAGATCCTGTAAGCACAACATCAAACAGAGAGATCACAGATCCTGTAAGCACAACATCAGACAGATCACAGATCCTGTAAGCACAACATCAGACAGACAGATTACAGATCCTGTAAACACAACATCAGACAGACAGATCACAGATCCTGTAAGCACAACATCAGACAGACAGATCACAGATCCTGTAAGCACAACATCAGACAGACAGATCACAGATCCTGTAAGCACAACATCAAAACAGACAGATCACAGATCCTGTTAGCACAACATCAGACAGACCAGATCACAGATCCTGTAAGCACAACATCAGACAGACAGATCACAGATCCTGTAAGCACAACATCAAACAGACAGATCACAGATCCTGTAAGCACAACATCAGACAGACAGATCACAGATCCTGTTAGCACAACATCAGACAGACAGATCACAGATCCTGTAAGCACAACATCAGACAGACAGATCACAGATCCTGTAAGCACAACATCAGACAGACAGATCACAGATCCTGTAAGCACAACATCAGACAGACAGATCACAGATCCTGTAAGCACAACATCAGACAGACAGATCACAGATCCTGTAAGCACAACATCAGACAGACAGATCACAGATCCTGTAAGCACAACATCAGACAGACAGATCACAGATCCTTTTAGCACAACATCAGACAGACAGATCACAGATCCTGTTAGCACAACATCAAACAGACAGATCACAGATCCTGTTAGCACAACATCAAACAGACAGATCACAGATCCTGTTAGCACAACATCAAACAGACAGATCACAGATCCTGTTAGCACAACATCAAACAGACAGATCACAGATCCTGTAAGCACAACATCAGACAGACAGATCACAGATCCTGTTAGCACAACATCAGACAGACAGATCACAGATCCTGTAAGCACAACATCAGACAGACAGATCACAGATCCTGTTAGCACAACATCAGACAGACAGATCACAGATCCTGTAAGCACAACATCAGACAGACAGATACAGATCCTGTTAGCACAACATCAGACAGACAGATCACAGATCCTGTAAGCACAACATCAGACAGACAGATTACAGATCCTGTAAGCACAACATCAGACAGACAGATCACAGATCCTGTAAGCACAACATCAGACAGACAGATCACAGATCCTGTAAGCACAACATCAGACAGACAGATCACAGATCCTGTAAGCACAACATCAGACAGACAGATCACAGATCCTGTAAGCACAACATCAGACAGACAGATCACAGATCCTGTAAGCACAACATCAGACAGACAGATTACAGATCCTGTAAGCACAACATCAGACAGACAGATTACAGATCCTGTAAACACAACATCAGACAGATCACAGATCCTGTAAGCACAACATCAGACAGACAGATCACAGATCCTGTAAGCACAACATCAAACAGACAGATCACACATGATGTAAGCCATGTTATTATTCAGAGATTTACGGAACATGAATACAGCCAGTGTGCACACCTTGACAAATGAAGCATGACAGCCTACATGGTGAAGCAACCCACTCAAGACACAGTATGCAGACTATGCAGCACCATAATGCCTACATCCTGACCATCAACCAACCACAACAAAGTCCATACATATTTCAGAGAAATAACTTCTTGCAACAAGAAAATAACAGATAGAAACAAACAAACATAAAAATGTTAATCCTCACAATTATGACGATGTCTGGCTGTACGTTGGGCATCTCAGCTGCCATCAGATGTCGATCTTCCTGTCGCGAATAATCCCCCGTGTACAGGATCTGCAGACACATGTGTACAATATGTGTGTACAATATAACACACATGTACAGTTTGTATGTACTGCACAACACACATGCACAATACATACATAAAACATAATGCATGTGCACAGTATGTATGTATTACATATCACACATGTGTACAATATATATGTATGACAAATCAAAACAATTAGACTTACCTGATCACCCAGACCTTCCACTGTTGACAGTTATAATCACTGACTTCCATTCACAGTGTGTGTTTGCGTGTGTGTTGGTATGTGTTTGTGTTTGTGTGTGTGTGTGTGTGTGTGTGTGTGTGTGTGTGTGTGTGTGTGTGTGTGTGTGTGTGTGTGTTGTGTGTGTGTGTGTGTGTGTGTGTGTGTGTGTGTGTGTGTGTGTGTGTGTTGTGTGTGTTGTGTGTGTGTGTGTGTGTGTATGTGTGTGTGTGTGTGTGTGTGTGTGTGATGTCTGTCCTTTTGTACGTAATACAGCTTGTGTCATGTTAATGTGTCATGCACTATAAGTTCAAATGAATATGGAGAAAATCACTATAGAATAATGACTGATAATGGTGATCATGGCACAGTGTGAATGATATCACAACACTGTGGATTCTATGACTGATAATGATTATGGCACAGTGTGAATATCACAAAACTGTGGATTCTATGACTGATAATGATTATCATGGCACAGTGTGAATATCACAAAACTGTGGATTCTATGACTGATAATGATTTTCATGGCACAGTGTGAATATCACAAAACTGTGGATTCTATGACTGATAATGATTATCATGGCACAGTGTGAATATCACAAAACTGTGGATTCTCTGACTGATAATGATTATCATGGCACAGTGTGAATGATAACACAAAACTGGGATTCTATGACTGATAATGATTATCATGACACAATGTGAATAATAACACAAAACTGTGGATTCTATGACTGATAATGATTATCATGACACAGTGTGAATGATAACACAAAACTGTGGATTCTATGACTGATAATGATTATCACAACACAGTGTGAATGATAACACAAAACTGTGGATTCTATGACTGATAATGATTATCATGACACAGTGTGAATAACACAAAACTGTGGATTCTATGACTGATAATGATTTTCATGACACAGTGTGAATGATAACACAAAACTGTGGATTCTATGACTGATAATGATTATCACAACACAGTGTGAATGATAACACAAAACTGTGGATTCTATGACTGATAATGATTATCAAGACACAGTGTGAATGATAACACAAAACTACGGATTCTATCAGAAGATATTAACTATTCTGTTGAAATTATCCATGAAGAAATAATTTTTTCCATTTTTTCACTAACCTTGACCCCTGCTATTTCGATCATAAACATGGCGGCCCCCAGCACGTGACCGGCGGTGTAACACCAGAACCGTATACCCCCCACCTCCATCTCCTGGTGGAAGTTGATTGTCTCGATCTTGGTCATGCTCTTTTCAATGTCACTCTCCGTGTACAGCATGGCGTCTGTAGAGATGTTGCTGAAATCATCATATACACACATAAAGCAAAACAGTAGTAAGAGTGTGTGTGTGTGTGTGTGTGTGTGTGTGTGTGTGTGTGTGTGTGTGTGTGTGTGTGTGTGTGTGTGTGTGTGTGTGTGTGTGTGTGTATGTGTGTACATGTGTGTGTGTTTGTGTGTGTGTGTGTGCATGCATGTGTGTGAGTGCATGTGCGCATGTATGTATGCACATTTAAGTGTGTGTGTGTGTGTGTGCATATGCTTGTGTGTGTGTGCGCGTGTGTGAGTGTGTGTGTGTACAAGTACATGAGTGTGTGCATGTATCTGTGCATGCATATGTATGTGTATGTATGCGTGCGTGTGTGTGTGAGTGTGTGTGTGTACATGTATGTGAGTGCGTGCATGTGTGTGTGTGTGTGGTGTGTGTGTGTGTGTGTGTGTGTGTGTGTGTATGTGTGTCTGTACTTGAATATGAGTGTGTGTGTGTACATGTACATGAGTGTGTGCCTGTATATGTGCGTGCGTGCGTTGTGTGTGTGTGTGTGTGTGTGTGTGTGTGTGTGTGTGTGTGGTGTGTGTGTGTGTGTGTGTGTGTGTGTGTGTGTGTGTGGTGGTGTGTGTGTGATGTGTTGTTGTGTTGCACATGCAAGTGTTGTGTGTGTGTGTGTGTGAATGTGTGTATGTGTACGTCTGTGTGTGTACGTACATGTGTGTGTGTGTGTATGTATATATGTGTGTGTATACACATGTGTGTGTGTGTGTATGTACATGTGTGTGTGTGTGTGTGTGTGTGTGTGTGTGTGTGTGTGTGTGTGTGTGTGTGTGTGTGCGTGCGCGCGCGCGTGTGCATATGAGTGTGTTGTGTGTGTGTGAGCGTGTGTGTGTTTGTGCATGTGCAAGACATATATCAGAATAGAAATGACAACAGACTCCAGCACTGAGTCAGCACAGTGTGTGCAGGAGGCATCAAATGATCCAGCACTGAGTCAGCATAGTGTGTGCAGGAGGCATCAAATGATCCAGCACTGAGTCAGCATAGTGTGTGCAGGAGGCATCAAATGATCCAGCACTGAGTCAGCATAGTGTGTGCAGAAGGCATCAAATGATCCAGCACTGAGTCAGTAGCAATGTCGTGCGAACCGAAACGCGACGTCAAATTTGTGGTACCAAAAACTGAGGAAAACCGGGGCCGGCCGCAAAACTGGGGGGGTCTTCGGTTCAATCAAGTATTACTGCCTCTTTAATCGGTGTTTCATTCTTATGTTTTGTCTTATGTGAATAAGAAATGAATAAAGATTTGAATGATTGCCTTTTTATATACTTAGAGCGAAAATGGAATTAGTTATTTGATGAGAAAGTCGAAAATCCGCGCTTCGGGCGCAATCGCGGCGACGGTATGCGTTTAGAATCGAAGTTTGTTCGGGATGCTTCACTAGGCCTATTTCGGTCGGTACGGCTATACTTGTGAACCAATCACATTGTAATTTTGCAGCCAATGAGAATTAATGTAACAGAATGATATATCCCGACGACACCTATGTGTGCCAGTTTCGAACAGAGATCGACGCTTCCAAAGTTTTGCTTTTTTTCATCGGAAAAGTTTGCAGGCAAGTAGCCATTTTTGGAACTTGTCGTTGGCGGGATTCGATTTTACATGATTTTTTCTATATATTAGTGTAATATGAAATCAATTTGATTTAAAATACGGCCGTACGCCAACTTTTTACATGAGGATCTGTACCAGATCAACGTCGGAATGTGCCGACGCCAGTTGCCTGAGTAGGCCTACAACGCGAAACAGAACGCTGTGCAAGTTTCAGCTCGGCAAGTTTTGGAAAATGGGTTTGCCCAAACAGAGGGGTAACCCGACTCCTCCAACTCTCTCTCTCACTCAGATTTTAAATGAATGAATAAACAGATCTAAATAATTTTTTTTTCAAATCAAACAATTCTGTGCAAGTCGTACTTTCCTTGACATGAATCTCTCTCTCTCTCTCTCTCAGAGAACAAAAAAAATGAATAAATAACAAAAAATGAATAAATAAGTAAATAGGCCCCAGTACATTCATATCCAAGTCATTGTTAACAGGCATGATCCTCTCTCTTTCTCTCTCTCTCTCTCTCTCTGACAACACACACACACACTAATACACACAGAGATTTAGAATGTCACAAAATAAAATCTTCTGTTCATTGTTATAATATTCTTTATTTAGGTTTTGAAACTGAATAGAGGCTATGAGTTGTATTATTTGTAAAGTAGGCCATCCATTAGCTTACGTAGTTGTTTCAATTTGTAGTCAGTATCTGGAAAGGATATGCCTATTGTCATTAATTTGTTTTAACGGGAAGATTGCATCTTATTTAGTAGTAGCCTATTATTGATTCGTATTAAAGGGCAAGAGTACACTGGAAACACTTAGCAGGATTGCTCTGCTTTGGTGGATTTTTACCAGTAATATGCTAAAAATCAAAGTCGCGAGTTTGGGCTTAATGTTAAAGTAATATTGATGTGGAGACTATGCATTATGGTTTCCTTTCCTTTCCAGTCTCTCAATGTATAGTATATATTATGCAGAAATTCATATATTTCTCTATTGTAGGAGTTAAGTGACCTGTTCCTGAATGGCGAGTGGTCCCATATCCTTCCAGAAGTTTTCTTTGGATGCTGGCTGTGCTAAGTGTTTGGGGACTTGACTCATCCACAGTCAGTCAGTCAGTTTTCTAAACACTGATGAATAAAATAAAAATCAAATGTACTGTGCAAAAATCTTGTCTAATATGTTTTCCTCTGTGTGTGTGTATGTGTTGTATGTGTGTTTAGTTTTTAGTAGAATATTGATCAGATGATATTTTTGGATAGCCTGCAGCATAAAAGCATGCAGTAATTTTTAATATTTCAACTATTTAAGTGATTCCAGAAGTCATTGATTCTCAGATTTCCTTTTATACGTACAGAAACTGATGAAATATTACAAATTATTCATAAGACTACTGAAGTAGCAGTCGTGACTTTTTTGGTTTAATTTGCAGTAATAAGACACTTGAACGATGAGCAAAATGATTTTATATCTATCTTATGAAATGATTATATATCCTTGTTTTGTTTCTAGCTTCATTTTTGTCTGTTATTAATACAATATGGGCAATTATTAATGAAAAACTGATAAAACATGCCAAATATCACATGTTTCCTGTAATAAGACAAAAATGGCTCGTCGCAGAGTTACGATAATGGTTTCATTCAATTCGGCATACAAAAATACATCAACGATCAAAATTTTATGACATTTGGTCCTGTCTGTCTCTCACAATTACAAAATGAATTGTAATTACTAGTACTCTCAAAATTAGACTACTGTAATAGTCTACTTGCTGGTCTCCCTCAGGTGAAAATACAGCGTCTGCAGGCTGTACAAAACGCAGCTGCCAGAGTAATCTCTAGATGCAGGAAGACTGAACACATAACTCCCATCTTACGGAATCTGCACTGGCTCCCAGTTCAACAACGCATCAATCACAAACTACTAACTATCACCTACCGTGCACTCAACTCTAGTAGTCCTTCTTATCTTAAAGATCTTCTTTCTGAATATAAACCTGTTCGCAGTCTGAGATCTGCTTCCAAGTCTCTTCTTCATGTTCCTGGGACAAGGGATGTTAAAACCAAAAGATATGGTCAGCGAGAATTTAAATACCTTGCCCCTACCAAGTGGAACATGCTTCCCATGAGCATCAGGGAGAAAAAGACTCATTCATCCTTTAAATCTAGTCTCAAGACACACTTTTTCTAATGTTGTATGGGATTGCTTATTTGAATGTGAATACCTTGAATGCCTTTATGAATCTTGGTGCAAAGGCTGTGTGTAATTGTTTTTGTGCCCCCCCCCTCCCCCCCACCGTACGCCGCGAGCATGCTTTTATAGCATGGAGATTTTTGTTGCGCGATATAAATTTTCATTCATTCATTCATTCATTTCCAGCAAAATCAGCATACCATGCCATTTGATGGGTTTGTTCTGTGACAGCTGGTCCTTCTTTGTCCCACTAAAACGTGATACCAAAATTTAAGAAATTTCTGATGCTTCAAATTCGAATATCTCATGAACTAATAGTCCGATCTGAAAAATTGAAACTGCTTTTTACTCAGAACAACAATATCTTCAAAACCATATAAAACTTTTAACTCAAAACCCAATTTCAAATTTTCATGCGGCATTGCTAGAGTCAGCATAGTGTGTGCAGGAGGCATCAAATGATCCAGCACTGAGTCAGCATAGTGTGTGCAGAAGGCATCAAATGATCCAGCTGAGTTAGCATAGTGTGTGCAAGAGGCATCAAATGATCCAGCAGAGTCAGCATAGTGTGTGCAGGAGGCATCAAATGATCCAGCAGAGTCAGCATAGTGTGTGCAGGAGGCATCAAATGACTTATACTACACAGACTTTGTCTTACTGACAGGTTCTACACCGTCTGCTGGGTCTGTTTCAACGTTTAGCAAGTTGGTGGGATCAGCACACAGAGCTCTGAACTCAAGACCTGACATCTTGTGGTCAATCCCAGCCAGCACCAGATGGCCAACATCCTCCAGCCTGTGGGAGAAGCTGTATATGCCTACCGATGTACAACAGATGATGACCTGTACCATCCTCCACACTACACTACATGTCTGACAATGTACCATCCTCCACACCACACTACACTACACTACATTACACTACACCACACTACACTACACTACACCACACTACACTACACCACACTACACTAGACTAGACTAGACTAGACTACACTACACTACAAGTCTGACAATGTACCATCCTCCACACTACACTACACTACACCACACTACACTACAAGTCTGACAATGTACCATCCTCCACACTACACTACACTACACCACACTACACTACACCACACTACACTAGACTAGACTAGATTACACTACACCACACTACACTAGACTACACCACACTACACTAGACTACACTACACTACAAGTCTGACAATGTACCATCCTCCACACTACACTACACTACCTACACTAGACTAGACTACACTACACCACACTAGACTAGACTACACTAGACTAGACTAGACTACACCACACTACACTACACTAGACTACAAGTCTGACAATGTACCATCCTCCACACTACACTACACTAGACTACACTATACCACACTAGACTAGACTACACTACACCACACTACACTACACTAGACTACACTACACCACACTACAACACCACACTACACTAGACTAGACTACACCACACTACACTACACTACAAGTCTGACAGTGTACCATCCTCCACACTACATTACACTACACTGCAAGTCTGACAGTGTACCATCCTCCACACTACACTACACTACACTACAAGTCTGACAGTGTACCATCCTCCACACTACACTACACTACACTACAAGTCTGACAGTGTACCATCCTCCACACTACACTACACTACACTACACTACAAGCCTGACAGTGTACCATCCTCCACACTACACTACACTACAAGTCTGACAGTGTACCATCCTCCACACTACACTACACTACACTACAAGTCTGACAGTGTACCATCCTCCACACTACACTACACTACAAGTCTGACAGTGTACCATCCTCCACACTACACTACAAGTCTGACAGTGTACCATCCTCCACACTACACTACACTACACTACAAGTCTGACAGTGTACCATCCTCCACACTACACTACAGTACAAGTCTGACAGTGTACCATCCTCCACACTACACTACACTACAAGTCTGACAGTGTACCATCCTCCACACTACACTACACTACGCTACAAGTCTGACAGTGTACCATCCTCCACACTACACTACACTACAAGTCTGACAGTGTACCATCCTCCACACTACACTACACTACACTACAAGTCTGACAGTGTACCATCCTTCACACTACACTACACTACAGTACAAGTCTGACAGTGTACCATCCCCCACACTACACTACAAGTCTGACAGTGTACCATCCTCCACACTACAATACAAGTCTGACAGTGTACCATCCCCCACACTACACTACACTACAAGTCTGACAGAGTACCATCCCCCACACTACACTACACTACACTACAAGTCTGACAGTGTACCATCCCCCACACTACACTACACTACAAGTCTGACAGTGTACCATCCTCCACACTACACTACACTACACTACAAGTCTGACAGTGTACCATCCCCCACCTACACTACACTACACTACACTACAAGTCTGACAGTGTACCATCCTCCACACTACACTACACTACAAGTCTGACAATGTACCATCCTCCACACTACACTACACTACACTACAAGTCTGACAGTGTACCATCCTCCACACTACACTACACTACAAGTCTGACAGTGTACCATCCTCCACACTACACTACACTACAAGTCTGACAGTGTACCATCCTCCACACTACACTACACTACAAGTCTGACAGTGTACCATCCTCCACACTACACTACACTACAAGTCTGACAGTGCACCATCCTCCACACTACACTACACTACACTACAAGTCTGACAGTGTACCATCCTCCACACTACACTACACTACACTACACTACAAGTCTGACAGTGTTCCATCGTTCAGACTTAACTACAAGCCTGACAGGATATAAGAAGAACTTTTGAAACGATATTGCTATAAAGCCTAATCATCACGGGACTAAAGCTTTCTGAACATTTAAAACTGGTTGATAAAAACCCAAGTTATGTGCTCTTTATCATTTTAATTTTCCAGTCACCTAACATTTGAAAACAAAAAGCTTATTTATAAGACGGCTGTTAATGAATTTATTCAACAGGGAGCGTGGAAAAAGTTTGGGCAAGTCTGTGCAGTCAGATAGCTGTTGGGATCAGCGTATGTTTTGTGTCAATACATAATGATGCTGAACATGAAGAGACATGAACACTGACAGTTTAATGTGATACATCAAGGATCGATGGCGGCAGTGATACCAATGACAGATGACCTTTGGTGGATCATGTATGACACGGACAGTTCAGTATGACACTTTGACTGACCTGACTTTGACATAGTCGGACAGCAGCCAGCGATAGATAGCCTTGGTGGCGTGGGTCATGAAGCAACGACCACGGAACTTGGTTTTTTCCATGAAGTATGGTAAGCCTCCGCTGTGATCCAAATGAAAACTGCAACATCATGTTTATGGCTTAGTAAGCAATGAAAACACACACAGACACAGACAATCTCTCTCTTCAAAACAGATGCACAAAAATACACCAACACACACACACACACACACTCTCTCTCTCTCTCTTCAAAACAGATGCACACAAATACACCAACACACACACAAAGAGGCACACACACACACACACAATCTCTCTCTTCAAAACAGATGCACACAAATACACCAACACACACACACACAGAGGCACACACACATACACACACACAATCTCTCTCTTCAAAATATGTACCCGCAAAGCTACAGTCACCTAGTACACTTTGGTGACACCTTTACTGATAGAATGAAATTCATTTTTATCAGAAAGGAGCCAGCAGTTGTCTGTCTTGCACCGGTGACACTTTACACCTATTTTGTTGAGTGAGATTCTGGCAAATTCCTCTGGTGACACTTTACACTTATTTTGTTGCGTGAGAGTCTGGCAAGTTGCTCCCATGACACTTTACGCCTATTTTGTCGACTGAGATTCTGGCAAGTTGTTCCGATGAAACTTTACGCCTATTTTGTCGACTGAGATTCTGGCAAGTTGTTCCGATGAAACTTTACGCCTATTTTGTCGACTGAGATTCTGGCAAGTTGTTCCGATGAAACTTTACGCCTATTTTGTTGACTGAGATTCTGGCAAGTTGTTCCCATGACACTTTACGCCTATTTTGTCGACTGAGATTCTGGCAAGTTGTTCCGATGAAACTTTACGCATATTTTGTCAACTGAGACTCTGGAAAGTTGCTCCGGTGACACTTTATGCCTATTTTGTTGAGTGAGACTGGCAAGTTGCTCCGGTGACACTTTACACTTATTTTGTTGAGTGAGAGTCTGGCAAGTTGTTCCGGTGACACTTTACATCTATTTTGTTGAGTGAGACTCTGGCAAGTTGCTCCGGTGACACTTTACACTTATTTTGTTGAGTGAGAGTCTGGCAAGTTGTTCTGGTGACACTTTACACTTATTTTGTTGAGTGAGACTCTGGCAAGTTGCTCCGGTGACACTCTACACTTATTTTTTTGAGTGAGACTCTGGCAAGTTGCTCCAGTGACACTCTACACTTATTTTTTTGAGTGAGACTCTGGCAAGTTGCTCCGGTGACACTCTACACTTATTTTTTTGAGTGAGACTCTGGCAAGTTGCTCCAGTGACACTTCACGCCTATTTTGTCAACTGAGACTCTGGCAAGTTGCTCCGTTGACACTTTACACCTATTGTGTTGAGTGAGACTGGCAAGTTGCTCCCGTGACACTTTACACTTAAATTTTTGAGTGTGACTCTGGCAAGTTGCTCCCGTGACACTTTACAATTATTTTGTTGAGTGAGACTGGCAAGTTGCTCCTGTGACTTTTACAATTATTTTGTTGAGTGAGACTGGCAAGTTGCTCTGGTGACACTTTACACCTATTTTGTTGAGTGAGACTGGCAAGTTGCTCTGGTGACACTTTACAATTATTTTGTTGAGTGAGACTGGCAAGTTGCTCTGGTGACACTTTACGCCTATTTTGTTGAGTGAGACTGGCAAGTTGTTCCGGTGACACTTTACACTTACTTTGTTGAGTGAGACTGGCAAGTTGTTCCGGTGACACTTTACCCCCTACAACTACTAAACCCTACAACTACTAAACCCCTACAACTACTGAACCCCTACAACTACTGAACCCCTACAACTATTAAACCCCTACAACTATTAAACCCCTACAACTACTAAACCCCTACAACTACTAAACCCCTACAACTACTGAACCCCTACAACTACTGAACCCCTACAACTATTAAACCCCTACAACTACTAAACCCCTACAACTATTAAACCCCTACAACTACTAAACCCCTACAACTATTGAACCCCTACAACTACTAAACCCCTACATTCTGTGTCTGTGACAACAAACAGCGCAGCTATTGTTACTTTTACTGTTGTTTTTTGTTCAAAGCCCAGCCGACTGCATAGAGCTAAATCAGGGCTATAACCTGTTTCAAAACACACACAATACTTCAACTGCAAAAAAGAAAGAAAAGAAAATTAAGTACACATATCAAATCAACACATTCGTGCACATAATCTAAGGAGATGCCCCTGGTGTTGACCACTCCATCCAATTTATCACACAGGGGATTTCAAAAACATACCTGAATACAAATTTATATACAACCAAGGACACTAAAACATACATAAAAACGGGCTGAAATGACCTAAAATTGCTTCCACATATCTCATTTCCCTAGAGCCAAAAATGCACTTATTACATGTATCCAATTATCAATCCTAAAAGAAAGTATGTAAGACTTTATGGAACACATACAGGTGAATGGACTTGCAAGGTAGAAAATGATAGGAAGAAATGACAGAAAGCAAAGGAACAACTTCAACAAGGCTTAAACAAAGACTGACAGAAAAGAGGAAATGTCTAGCACAGATTTTCCAGGAGGTGGGGATACTATTTAAACTGAAAGAGCCCCGGCATCCCCACAGGGGAAGCACAGCTACTGGCCCATCTGTCCACACAACAAAATAAACCTTACAGCATGGTCTAGTGCCTTCCCTGATTATCACACAAACTCACTCAACTAATGGCAATATGTTTGCCTCAAAAAGTAACAGTAGCAATCACACTACATGACATGTAGGACACCAAGCTCCTGACCAGTCTGAGAGCAGGGGACGTCTTACTAGCTGACAGGGGAGGGGTACATCTTACTGGCTGACAGGGGAGGGGGCATCTTACTGGCTGACAAAGTGGAGGAGGACGTCTTACTGGCTGACAGTCAAAGAGGAGGGGGACGTCTTACTGGCTGACAGTCAAAGAGGAGGGGGACATTACTGGATGAGTCAAAGAGGAGGGGGACATCTTACTGGATGACAGTCAAAGTGGAGGGGGACATCTTACTGGCTGACAGTCAAAGAGGAGGGGGACATCTTACTGGATGACAGTCAAAGAGGAGGGGACATCTTACTGGCTGACAGTCAAAGAGGAGGGGGACATCTTACTGGCTGACAGTCAGAGGAGGGGATGTCTTACTGGCTGACAGTCAAAGAGGAGGGGGATGTCTTAATGGCTGACAGTCAAAGAGGAGGGGGACGTCTTACTGGCTGACAGTCAAAGAGGAGGGGGATGTCTTAATGGTTGACAGTCAAAGAGGAGGGGGACATCTTACTGGCTGACAGTCAAAGAGGAGGGGGATGTCTTAATGGCTGACGGTCAAAGAGGAGGGGACGTCTTACTGGCTGACAGTCAAAGAAGAAGGGGACGTCTTACTGGCTGACAAACAGTCAAAGAGGAAGGAAATATCTCACTGGTTGACACAGTGACAGTCAAAGAGGGGATGTCTCACTAGCTGACAAACAGTCAAAGAGGGGACATCTTACTGGCTGACAAACAGTCAAAGAGGGCGATATCTCACTGGCTGACAAACAGTCAAAGAGGGGGACATCTTACTGGCTGACAGTCAAAGAGGACGGGGACGTCTTACTGGCTGACAGTCAAAGAGGGGGACGTCTTACTGGCTGACAGTCAAAGAGGAGGGGGACATCTTACTGGCTGACAGTCAAAGAGGGGGACGTCTTACTGGCTGACAGTCAAAGAGGAGGGGGACATCTTACTGGTTGACAGAGGGGCACATCCTACTGGTTGACAGAGGGGGATGTCTTATTGGTTGACAGAGGGGGATATCTTACTGGTTGACAGAGGGGGACGTCTTATTGGTTGACAGAGGGGGACATCTTACTGGTTGACAGAGGGGCACATCCTACTGGTTGACAGAGGGGGATGTCTTATTGTGACAAGGGTACTACTGTTGACGAGGGCCTGTTATGGTTGACAGAGGGGGAACTACTGTTGACTAGGGGGACGTTATTGGTGACAGAGGGGGACATCTTATTGGTTGACAGAGGGGGACGTCTTATTGGTTGACAAGGGGGATGTCTATTGTTGACAGATGGGACTCATATTGTGACAGAGGGGACGTCTTATTGGTTGACAGAGGGGGACATCATATTGGTTGACAGAGGGGGAATCTTACTGGTTGACAGAGGGGCACATCCTACTGGTTGACAGAGGGGATCTTGACAGAGGGACGTCTTATGTTACAAGGGATCTATTGGTTGACAGAGGGGGACATCATATTGGTTGACAGAGGGGGACACTACTTTACAGAGGACCTTGGTTGACAGAGGGGGATATCTACTGGTTGACAGAGGGGACATCTTACTGGTTGACAGAGGGGGACGTCTTATTGGTTGACAGAGAGGGATATCTTACTGGTTAACAGAGGGGGACGTCTTATTCGTTGACAGAGGGGGACATCTTACTGGTTGACAGAGGGGGACGTCTTATTCGTTGACAGAGGGGGATATCTTACTGATTGACAGAGGGGGACGTCTTATTAGCTGACAGAGGGGGACATCTTACTGGTTGACAGAGGGGGAAATCTTATTGGTTGACAGAGGGGGACGTCTTACTGGTTGACAGAGGGGGACATCTTACTGGCTGACAGATGAGGACGTCTACTGGCTGACAGAGGGGGACATCTTACTGGTTGACAGAGGGGGACATCTTACTGGTGACAGAGGGGGGACATCTTACTGGCTGACAGAGGGGGACTCTTATTGGTTGACAGAGGGGGACATCTTACTGGTTGACAGAGGGGGACATCTTACTGGTTGACAGAGGGGGACGTCTTATTGGTTGACAGATGGGGAATCATATTGGTTGACAGGGAGGGGGACATCTTACTGGCTGACAGGGAGGGGGACGTCTTACTTGTCTACAAACAATGTCTTACTGGTTACAGACAGTCAGAGAGGTGGACGTCTTATTGGTTGACAGAGAGAGGGGACGTATTACTGATGACAGTGACAAAGGAGGGGGAAATCTTACTGGTTGACAGAGAGGAGGGTCGTATTACTGATTGACAGTGAAAAGGGGGGGACGTATTACTGGTTGACAGTGACAAAGGAGGGGACGTATTACTGGTTGACAGTGACAAAGGAGGGGGACGATACTGTTGGCAGTGACAATGGAGGGGGACGTATTACTGGTTGACAGAGAGGAGGGGTACGTATTACTGGTTGACGTGACAAAGGAGGGGACGTCTTACTGGTTGACAGTGACACAAGGAGGGGGACGCTTACTGTTGACAGTGACAAGGAGGGGACGTATTACTGTTGACAGTGACAAAGGAGGTGAAATCTTACTGGTTGACAGGACAAAGGAGGGGGAATCTTATGGTTGACAGTGACAAAGGAGGGGAAATCTTACTGGTTGACAGTGACAAAGGAGGGGGACGTATTACTGGTTGACAGTGACAAAGGAGGGGCGTATTACTGGTTGACAGTGACAAAGGAGGGGGAAATCTTACTGGTTGACAGTGACAAAGGAGGGGAATCTTACTGGTTGACAGTGACAAAGGAGGGGGACATATTACTGGTTGACAGTGACAAGGAGGGGAATCTTACTGGTTGACAGTGACAAAGGAGGGGAAATCTTACTGGTTGACAGTGACAAAGGAGGGGGACGTATTACTGGTTGACAGTGACAAAGGAGGGGGAATCTTATGGTTGGACAGTGACAAATGGAGGGGGAAATCTTACTGGTTGACAGTGACAAAGGAGGGGTCGTATTACTGGTTGACAGTGACAAAGGAGGGGGAAATCTTACTGGTTGACAGTGACAAAGGAGGGGGAAATCTTACTGGTTGACAGTGACAAAGGAGGGGGAAATCTTACTGGTTGACAGTGACAAAGGAGGGGGACGTATTACTGGTTGACAGTGACAAAGGAGGGGGACGTCTTACTGGTTAACAGTGACAAAGGAGGGGGACATCTTACTGGCTGACAGGGGAGGGAGACATATTACTGGTCGACAGAGAGGAGGAAGGCGCCTTACTGGTTGACAGTGACAAAGGAGGGGGACGTCTTACTGGCTGACAGAAAGGGGGAGTCTTACTGGCTGACAGAGAGGAGGGGGACTTACTGGCTCACAAGCATCAGATCGATGTCCTCAGGTTCTATCATGTCCAGAAAAGGCAGAGACTCCAAACCGTGCATACCTGGGTGAATCCCGCAGTCCAGCTGTACACATACACATGTACATGTATACACACACATACATGTACAGACACACAGAGTCACACACACATGTACATATATACACACACACGTACATACATACACAGACACACAAATACATACATACAAATGTACATACACACACATGTACATACACACACACACATGCACGCATGCGCGCGCGCACACACACACACACAGAGTCAAACAACACACACACACACACACACACACACCACACACACACACAGAGAAACAAACAAACACACACACAGAGAAACAAACAAACACACACGCATACATACACACACACAAACACAAACACAAATACACACAGAGACGTTTTTCATTTTTGTAGTACTCAGCTTCATTCGTAATCTTTTCATTTAATGTTTATAATTCGCTACACTCTCTGTTCATAGTTACAGTTAACTAGTAGTTTACAATGTTTATAATTCGCTACACTCTCTGTTCATAGTTACAGTTAACTAGTAGCTTACAATGTTTATAATTCGCTACACTCTGTTCATAGCTACAGTTAACTAGTAGCTTACAATGTTTATAATTCGCTACACTCTCTGTTCATAGTTACAGTTAACTAGTAGTTTACAATGTTTACAATTCGCTACACTCTTGACTCTCTGTTCATAGTTACAGTTAACTAGTAGTTTATTATTTAAATAGTTGTAATACGCTGATTCATTTGTTATCTTTTCACTCCCCTCTTCCTCTGCCCCTCCTGTATATATATATAGATCTACATTCCCTTCACCACATCGTTTTCTTTTCTTTTTTGAATATTATTTTAATACTTTTTTGTTGTTGTCTAAAAATCACTTAACCCTTTGACTCCCGCACCCTATCCACAACTGCAAAAACTTAACCCTTTGATTCCCTCACCCTATCCACCAGCTTCCTCCTGCAGGAAGCTGGTGGATAGGGTGAGGGAATCACAGGGTTAAGTTCTTGCTTTGCTGGCATGGTTGACAATGCAGGATGCTGGCGGACAGGGTGTGGGAGTCAAAGGGTTAGGTGAATAGACATTAAACCAATGACCACACACACAACACACACACCACACACACACACCCCCCACACACACACACTATTGGATGAGCCTTTGGTCCTGAATGCTATATGTTTGCATAAAAAGTCGACAGTACTTGTAAATCTTTTAACAAAATCAAGACATCCAGCAAACTGTACACGTACAGATGACAGAACTTCCATCATCTACTTCAATAAACAGGACACAACTTCCATCATCTACTTCAATAAACAGGACACAACTCCCACCATCTACTTTGATAAACAGGACACAACTTCCACCATCTACTTCAATAAACAGGACACGACTTCCACTATCTACTTCAATAAACAGGACACAACTTCCACCATCTACTTCAATAAACAGGACACAACTTCCACCATCTACTTCAATAAACAGGACACGACTTCCACTATCTACTTCAATAAACAGGACAGAACTTCCATCATCTACTTCAATAAACAGGACACAACTTCCATCATCTACTTCGATAAACAGGACAGAACTTCCATCATCTACTTCAATAAACAGGACACAACTTCCACCATCTACTTCAATAAACAGGACAGAACTTCCATCATCTACTTCAATAAACAGGACACAACTTCCATCATCTACTTCGATAAATAGGACAGAACTTCCATCATCTACTTCAATAAACAGAACTTCCATCATCTACTTCAATAAACAGGACACAACTCCCACCATCTACTTCAATAAACAGGACACAACTTCCATCATCTACTTCGATAAACAGGACAGAACTTCCATCATCTACTTCAATAAACAGAACTTCCATCATCTACTTCAATAAACAGGACACAACTCCCACCATCTACTTCAATAAACAGGACACAACTTCCACTATCTACTTCAATAAACAGGACACAACTTCCACTATCTACTTCAATAAACAGGACACAACTTCCACTATCTACTTCAATAAACAGGACACAAATTCCACCATCTACTTCAATAAACAGGACACAACTTCCACTATCTACTTCAATAAACAGGACACAACTTCCATCATCTACTTCGATAAACAGGACAGAACTTCCATCATCTACTTCGATAAACAGGACACAACTTCCACCATCTACTTCAATAAATAGGACACAACTTCCACTATCTACTTCAATAAAAAGAACTTCCATCATCTACTTCAATAAACAGGACACAACTTCCACCATCTACTTCAATAAACAGGACACAACTTCCATCATCTACTTCGATAAACAGGACAGAACTTTCACCTCTACTTCAATAAACAGGACACAACTTCCACCATCTACTTCAATAAACAGGACACAACTTCCACCATCTACTTCAATAAACAGAATTTCCATCATCTACTTCTATGAATATGACAGAACTTCCATCATCTACTTCTATGAATACGACAGAACTTCCATCATCTACTTCTATGAATACGACAGAACTTCCATCATCTACTTCTATGAATACGACAGAACTTCCATCATCTACTTCTATGAATACGACAGAACTTCCATCATCTACTTCAACACACAGGATAGCACTTTCATCATCTACTTCAACACACAGGATAGCACTTTCATCATCTACTTCAACACACAGGATAGAACTTTCATCATCTACTTCAACACACAGGATAACACTTTCATCATCTACTTCAACACACAGGATAGCACTTTCATCATCTACTTCAACACACATGATAACACTTTCATCATCTACTTCAACACACAGGATAGCACTTTCATCATCTACTTCAACACACAGGATAACACGTTCATCATCTACTTCAACACACAGGATAACACTTTCATCATCTACTTCAACACACATGATAACACTTTCATCATCTACTTCAACACAGAGGATAACACTTTCATCATCTACTTCAACACACAGGATAGCACTTTCATCATCTACTTCAACACACAGGATAACACTTTCATCATCTACTTCAACACACAGGATAGAACTTCCATCATCTACTTCAAAACACAGGATAACACTTTCATCATCTACTTCAAAACACAGGATAACACTTTCATCATCTACTTCAACACATGATAACACTTTCATCATCTACTTCAACACACAGGATAACACTTTCATCATCTACTTCAACACACATGATAACACTTTCATCATCTACTTCAACACACAGGATAACACTTTCATCATCTACTTCAACACACAGGATAGCACTTTCATCATCTACTTCAACACACAGGATAGCACTTTCATCATCTACTTCAACACACAGGATAGCACTTTCATCATCTACTTCAACACACAGGATAGTACTTTCATCATCTACTTCAACACACAGGATAGCACGTTCATCATCTACTTCAACACACAGGATAGTACTTTCATCATCTACTTCAACACACAGGATAACACTTTCATCATCTACTTCAACACACAGGATAACACTTTCATCATCTACTTCAACACACATGATAACACTTTCATCATCTACTTCAATAAACAAAATTTCTATCATCTACTTCAATATAAACAGGACAACACTTCCATCATCGACTTCAATAAACAGCACAGCACTTCCTTCATCTACTTCAATACAGAGGACAGCACATCCTTCATCTACTTCTATAAACAGGACAGCAATCTGTTCACTTTCAGACTTCATACATTACTCTGTTTCAAACAGCCAGAGGAACATCTGCTGCTGATTGGTTTGATTTAAACTAAAGTGAAAAGTAATATTACAGTCAAGGAGAAAACAGCTGTTTGTTTGTTTTCCAATCACAAGAATTAAAGCATTAAAGGTCTTATAAGTCTTACAAGACAACAATACTGAAACAGTGAAAGTCAGGTACAAGAATTGCAAACAAAATTACGGTCAAAATCACGGTCAAAAAGTATCGGAAAGTCGCAAAAATGATAATCAAAAGAGTTAGGATAAGAATAACAAAACACAAACATACATGATCTAGAATCTTGACAGAATTCCGGGAGGCAAAGCTACAAATAAAACAAAATAAAAAACATAATCATATTGACAACAATAACAACCAAAACACCAACCAACAACACACAGACTCAGTACCAGGATTTTCTTTCCTTTGAATTCCAACAGGTGACATGATCGCCCCACTTCTTGACCAGCTCCCCTGCACAACACACAAATATTTAGCATTAACCACTTTACTGCGTTGGTTCCCTGCACAACACACAAACATTTAACATTAACCACTTTACTGCGTTGGTTCCCTGCACAACACACAAACATTTAACATTAACCACTTTACTGCATTGGTTCCCTGCATAACACACAAATATTTAACATTAACCACTTTACTGTGTTGGTTCCCTGCACAACACACAAATATTTAACATTAACCACTTTACTATAATAGTCCCCGGAACAACACAAATATTTATCATTAATCACTTTACTATAATGGTCCCTGGAACAACACAAATATTTATCATTAACCACTTTACTATAATGGTCCCCGGAACAACACAAATATTTAGCATTAACCACTTTACTATAATGGTCCCCGGAACAACACAAATATTTATCATTAGCCACTTTACTGTGCTGGTTTCAGGATTGTCAACAATGTTGACGTGTATGTCAGACAAAACGGTGATACTGTTTCATTCAGCATTGCATTAATGTTGACCACTAAATTGCTAGTGACGGAGAACTTTACAATATTCAACCCTTTTTACAATTTTCTTTCATTAGTACACCTAGTTTACTGGCATGGTTAATCATTGAGTATGTGTAGGGAAGGAAAGGAAGACATGGGTTGATGCGAGTTACTGGGACGGGTGTGTGAATGAAAAATGAAAGAAGCTGGGCATAATGTGATATGATTTCATTTCAGTCCTTTTCTCCCACTGGACGAAGCAGCAGGGAAAATTGAGTCTTTTTCTCCTAATTTTTGTATTTGGTGTTTGTTCGTTTGTGATCTTATGTTTACACTTGACAGAGGCCAATTCGCACCTGTCTTGTCTGATTCTATTTTCATTGTTTTTTTCTGGTTCTGTTAGCTTGAACGTGGGCAGTCGCGCTTGTTTTGGATTTTATAGTAGGCCTATAGTAGTACGAATAACAAACTGTGCCCGATTCCACTGAAGTGAATGCCCTGATCTACATAAAACATGTGCAGCAAGTGACTGCAACATTAAACACACAATGCACAACATGACAAACCTCAACTCAATGTAAATCACAACACTTATTAGACAATACAATACACATAAAACACAATGCTGAACTATGTAATGTTGGCATTTTCACTTTTTTGTTACCATCATATGATCATAACATAAGAGATAAATATTTGTACTAATAGCTACTCCAAACAGCGTGCGTCATGGGGAAAGTCTGCAGATTTGACCTACTTTTTGGTGTTTTTCAACTCGTCATATTTTGCGATGTGTGAAAGAAAATGTAATAAAATCTACTGCAATAAAAAGATTGGTGTTTCGTTGTTTGAATGATGCACTTGTTTAGACTAATACTCATTTTTTATATGTTTTATTACATGTTCATTCGCCCTACCCTAGCAAGTTCGGCCAGCTGTCTTGACGTAACGCCGATTGCCTTCTGTTTACACTACCTTACTTACTGCTCTGTCGCATCGCGTGAGTGGCTAGATCTAAAAAGATCGCCCAATGAAATGAAAGAAGACATCCAGATCCATATTTCATGCCCGTTTCGTCACGATCCATGCTGTCAATGTGTAAAAATTCAAGCAATAAAATGTTCAAAATAAGAATTTCTACTGTAAAGACCTGATTGCCCACGTTCATAATACATCAGTTTGTAGATCAGACTTCCCTCTACAATATTTGTCCAAAATGTTGTTTCATTATCATTTCCACGCGAAGCGGCAAGCGATCAAAAAGACCGAAGTGTACAGCTCGTCGCGAACATTGTCAGCCGCCATGGCCGACGCGCACGCTGAATTGTCGGTCACCAGTAATGACCGAAATGTGACACCGACTGCTTCAGTATCGCAGTCAGGTCAACTGTTCGCGCATGTTGGTAAGTTAGTTCTTTATTGTTTTTGATTTTATGAATATTTTGTTGTTCTGTGAACTTTTTATGTGCCGACGCTGTTTGAAACAAGATGGTGTGGAATCGTGCCAACAACACAACTCGACCTTGTGTGCTGGTCCGAAAAATGTCTGACTTATCTAAATTTATTGGTGCTAACTCACCTTCATGATAAAACTAAAAGTATTACGAGAAAGAGACTTTTCACTTATTTCATTCATATATTTAGTAAAGAAAAGCATTCATTTCAAGGATTGAAGGGTTTTTATTTGGTCACGTGACCTGAGCTTGTGCAGTACTTTCGGTTTCACAGTTCTTCCAATGTGGTCGCAATTTCATCAGATGAATCAGTTAAGCTTCAACAAAACAAAACTATAGGTCTACGTATATAATTAGATCTATACTCACATTTTGTTCAGAATTTCTTACAATTATATGAATATGCACTGTGAAATAAATGTGTAATCACAAAATTTGTTGCCAGTAAATGAATAACAAACTGAACACATTCTCTTATTGATTCAACTTGTAAGCTGAAAAATTAGCGATGTGACAATACTGGACAATTACTGAATTTGTCTCCAAACTGGTTGACATAGAAACATGACTTAGAGAACATACAACAGGAAATGTGGCTGTTTTCAGCTGATGAAACCTACAACCGACTGAGGAGAAGCTTTCTGCCTGGAAGGGAAGACCACCATTGTTGCCAGCAGTCCTGCTGCAGTTAAGAGGACTTCAGTTGGAAGGAAAGAAGTAATCAAAACAGTACTGCAATTCTGCCTCTAGGATTACATGGGTTGTCAGCAAATAAAAAAAGGCTGTCTAAAACTGACAGGGTTTTTGGATGATCTCAGGCTAGTTCTTCAACACCATCTCCTCACAGAAAGACCTATCCCTTCTGCAGACTGTCTTGTGGCTGCCTGTTCTGCTACTGCAACTCATCCTGAAGGAGATATATCTGCTGCTGACATGAATGAAGACACTGCTAAGTTGAAGCAGCCCTATTTCAGTTCACCAAGCAGGGCCAGTGGATGGCTGTTTATTTTGTAGAAAGATTCTATATTGGACAGGTGTTGGAATTAAAGGAGAATGGCAGCTGGGCGTCAGTCCGGTACCTGAACAGGTCAGGGGTCACACGGACTGTTTCTGCTGGCCTTCACGGGAGGATATTTTTGAAAACACACATGCTGAAGATGTTTTCTACTGGGACTTTGATTGTCTTCCAGTTAGCAATGATGGTCAAATCTGGCGAGCAGATGATGTGGAGGAAATCACCGCTGCATACACAAAAGTGTCATCCGTCTACTGCGAGTAAGCAAACTGCCACAAAGCAAGCGGTATGGCTGACATATGTGCAACCATCCATGTTATTGCAAATGCACCAAGTATCACTTGTTGATTCCTGGGATTCTGACCTGTTAATTGCAAGTGACAGATCTCAGCTAGTTACCGTATATCACACTTTGTCAGTTAAGACACAGACTAGTTATTACTTCAGAGCACAGTGGCCAGAACTGTTGTCTAGTCTGCTCACATTTATTCTGTTTCAGTGAATTCCCAAGTACAAAACAAAAATGTTACTTAGTTGAAGCTACATCAAGTCCACCTGAGACTGTGGTTTATCCATCTAAAGTGCAGTGGCTACAACAGCGTCACCTTGCCATGTTGTGATGAATCCTGTGTACCGTTAATGGAAATTTTGGGGCTTTTTAGTCCACACACATTCATTACATGGATGATCTGTGGACAGGAACAATGACAGCCATGCTACATGTAATTGTGATATTGATCATCTGCTGCTTTAGATACTGACAGGCACTTGAAGTCAAAACACTATCCAGATGGGTGACTGAGTTTTGCGATTTGTGAGTATTAAGAAAATTATTAACCCTTTGACTCCCGACTTCCTCACCCTATCCACCAACTTCTTGTAGGAAGCTGGTGGATGGGGTGAGGAATTCAAAGAGTTAAGTTTTTGATTTGATATCTCTGGTGACGATACAGAATGCTAGTGGGTAGGGTGAGGGAGTCAAAGGGTTAATCAATGTCAAATAAATGTGTATTTTTTTCATTTTTACAGTTTTGAAAGTGTGCTGGTTGAGTGTGTCTTTTTTTGCTGAATCCAGTGATACCAAAAGCATTTTTCTAGCTCAATGGAAAGCAAAGTTATGAAAATGTGTCTCCGGCATGCTTTCGTGTTAAATACTTTGTATCAGTTGGGCATTGGCAAAAACCCTGATAAAGTGATATTTCTGGTTTTTGATAGCAAATTTTATCACTTTCCTTGTATAAGAACTACCTGAAAAAAATCAACATCATCTATGCATCAGGAATGTCAAGAAAAATGCAAAACTGATCAGAAAATACACATCAGTTCTGTTGTATAGCCTGCAGAAAATGACAATTTTGTTGATTTGCGCTTTGGCGCAGAAATGCGCGTGAAAATTAAATCTTTAAAAATTCGCAACTTTTTTCCTAATTGAGATACAGAAATGCTGTTGGTATCATTAGAATCACAATAAAGAGATCTGTTTATTGGTAATAGTTTAAAAAATCTATAGGTAAATCTCAAAAATCTGTTTCAGTGTTTGGAGTAGCTAGTACTAAACTGACTAAAGTATAGACAAAACCATGCCTTTCCATATAGAATTTACAGAAACGTTATAATTTATCCAAACTCAATCCAACTTGGTTGAGAAGTAACAGCTGATCATAATGCTTTTGTAAACTCATTTCTATAAATCATAGTACTTACAATGGTCTAATGATGAGCTCGTCGCTCTCCTCAGCGGGTACTTGGCTGTCGGCTTTTCGTTTCGCCGCCATGATTTTAACTTCTCGAGAAGAGAAGGTAGGAATATTATATCTTTGTCTTTTCACAGGAACCTAAGCCAACAGCTAACAAGAAAATTGATAATGCAGAAAAGACGTGATGTCTCCAAACGCAGATTCCGCATTTTACACGGAAAACAACCACATACAACCTCCCTTCCCCCACTCAAAAACCAAAACCTATGCCGAAAAACAAAGCAAAACAAAAATATGACGGCAGTGGTGATTGGGTGTTGAGGCTGATGATGGTGTGTGCGTGGTGTGTGTGTGTGTGTGTGAAGGAAATGTGTCAACAAAACTTTCTCAGTTGTCTGTGGATGTCTTTCCATAAAATTATGTTTTTAGGTCCCTATCTGCTGGGGGTGCTTTCTATTTGGATGACAATAGTCTGAGAACGTGAGGTAGGGTTATCAATTAAGAAGGCAACTGCTTGAGACCTGGGAGCTTTGGAAAGTTTCTAGGTAGGAGGAGTTGTGACATAAATATAATTACGTTGTATATCGTCAGAAAGAGACACACTGGGATTGATTTCTATTCATCGCTGATGATCCAGATTCTCATGAATACAAAGTGCATCAGTCCCCTTAAAAATAAAACAAAACCACCACCAAAAATAAAGATCAGAGACCAAGTTTTTCTTTTGGAACTGTTTTTATAAATTTGAAGTTTTTATGGAGTGGAGTGAGGCGGACATGGGAAATAATAAAGAAATCAAGTTTGCATGAGTTATGTCCCATGCTGTTGAGGTCTCAGGAACTGGACAGCCAACTTCTGCGATGTTACTACTGTGTGTGTTGTGTTGTGTTGTGTTGTGTTTGTGTTGTGGTGTGTGTGTGTGTGTGTGTGTGTGTGTGTGTGGTGTGTGTGTGTGTGTGTGTGTGTGTGTGTGTGTCTGTGTGTGTGTTTGTGTGTGTGTCTCTGTGTGTGTTTGTGTGTGTGTCTCTGTGTCTGTGTGTGTGTCTGTGTGTGTGTGTTCCTATGCGTGTGTGTGTGTGTGTTACTGGGTGTGTCTGTGTCTGTGTGTGTATCTGTGTGTCTGTGTGTATGTGTGTGTGTGTCTCCCTGTGTGAGTGTGTGTGTAGGCCTATGTGTGTGTATGTGTGTGTGTGTGTGTGCGCGCGGGCGCGCGCGCGCGTGTGTGTATGCCTCTGCGTGTGTATACTTGTATGTGTGCCTTTGTGTGCATATATGCGAACATGATTGCGTGTGTGCTATAGGCCTATGTGTGCGTACTTGTATGTGTGTGTATGTATGTGCGTGTGTATGTGCATGCGTGTTTGCTTGTATATGTGCAAGCGTGTGTATGTATGTATGTATATGTGTTGTGTGTGTGTGTGTTTCTGTGTGTGTGTCTGAGTGTGCACGCATGCGTGTGTGTGTGTGTGTGTGTGTGTGTGTGTGTGTGTGTGTGTGTGTGTGTGTGTGTGTACTCAATTGTGTCTTTGAAGCTGTGTGTACACGTGTGTGTGTGCATGTTCAGGCATGTGCGCATGGGTGCGTATGTGTGCGAGCGAGAGAGAGAGAGAGAGCAAGTGTGTACATGGCAGTTACTTAACTCCAAGGGCATGCACATTCCACGTCGTTTTTGCTTTGCATTCTGTTATGTAATATTTTGTGGTAAGGTATCTTGTAAAAGAAACGATATTTGGGATTTTTTTCGAGTTTGCCAACATTTCTAACTGGGTTCATCCCATGTTCGCGAGATCTGAGTAGAGATTCACGCAGACAGCATTAGAGCGCTGACGAAGATGGCGAGAACGCCATCGAAAGCTACGGAACTGTGAGTAGCGATTTTTACACTGTTGGGAGACCTTGTTCTTCAAAATTGGTAGCATTATGTCTACCCCCCAACTGTTGAAACTTCCCCTACGTCTCATTCGCGATTACGATCGGACGATCATCACTACCTTTCGTGAATCAGAGAAATTACACCGCTCCCTAGCGAAGTTCAGGAACCATCTACACTTCACACTGCACTGCAAACATCACGGCGTCTTTCCCACCAGCCTAAAAATCAAAACTCCGATGAAAGGAACAGCAGCAAATAATATCATCAATCAGGCACAACGAGCACTCATGAACGAACGCATCAAGCAAATCAACACCCGCATCACTTGTCTGGAAGGGAAAATCCAAGACCTCGAGGAAAGACTGAGCTCTAGCACACTACCAGATGCTATGCTCTCCGAAATCAAAGAGTGGCTAAACAACACACGACGAATAGAATGGGACAAAGTACGCCAACGCCATCGAAAGAAATTCGAACTTTTAGCACCAAAAAACAACAGGAGACAACAGAATGACAAAAGCGAGATTACACCTGTACCGGAAGAAACAAAAAGAAAGACCAAAGAGAGGTGGGTGATCAATCTATCAGATCGCCAACTCACTAAACCTGAACAGGAAGTACTAGAGAAAGGACTAAATTTCGCCGTAGCCCCTAACAAGCTTCCAGTGGTAGACCTCATCACAAGCATTGAAACAGCTTGCAGGTATATTGGCCCTAATTCAGAAGAAGCCACACACTTAAGATCAGACTGTGTCAGAATCATGAAACAGGCCAAACTACCGAAATCCAACTTAACACCGGACCAAAGACGGGCTCTGGCGGATTTAAAGAACGAACACGCCACGATGATCCTACCAGCTGACAAAGGTCGTGCCACAGTCATCATGCCTAGACCCATGTACTATGAGAAGGCAAGCAAACTTCTGGAAGATACTACAACATATGAACGCCTCAAGAAAGATCCTACTTCCAAGTTTTCCAACAAACTGAAAGACACACTGAAACGCCTGAAAGAGACGGACCGCCTGTCATTAGAACAGTACAGGAAATTATACCCAACTGTGTCCGACGTCCCCAAGTTCTATGGTCTACCCAAAGTCCACAAGAAAGAAGTCCCCCTCCGTCCCATAGTCGCATCCAGAGGTTCCATCATGTATGAGACGGCTAGATTTGTGGCGGACATCCTATCACCTCTCGTAGGACACACAGATCATCACATCCACAACAGTGCTGACCTAGTGGAAAAACTGAGTAACTACACCCTCGCTCATGATGAACTCCTTGTGTCATATGATGTCTCTGCCCTATTTACCAGCGTACCAGTGAAAGAAAGCATAGAGATCATACGCCGAAGGTTACAAAACGACCAAACCCTCCACCAACGTACATCTCTCACAGTGGACGACGTATGTGAACTCTTGTCCTGCTGCCTCACCACCACCTACTTCACCTTCCAAGGTGAATTCTACCAACAAAAAGAAGGAGCAGCCATGGGCTCCCCAGTAAGCCCAATAGTAGCCAACCTGTTCATGGAGGATTTTGAAGAGAAAGCATTGGCTTCTTTCCACTCCCCACCACGATACTGGGGGCGCTACGTAGACGACACCATGACTATCCTCCCCCAGCAACTGCTCGAACAGTTCACAGAACATCTGAACAACCAACACCCAGCCATCAAATTCACGAGGGAAGTGGAACAGAACAACTCCATAGCCATGCTGGACACCCTCATCACCAGAACTGATGGCATTCTATCCTTCTCGGTCTACCGTAAACCAACTCATACGGACCAATATTTACAATTCGACAGCCACCAGCCCCTTGAACACAAACTGGGAGTGATTCGAACCCTTACCCACAGAGCTAACACCATATGCAGTACCCAAGAGGCAAAAGACAAGGAGACAAACCACCTGAAAAAAGTGCTCACCATCTCGGGCTACAAAAAGTGGGCCTGGAACAGCCCGGGAGGCAGGAAATCCAACACCGCATCCCAACAGCCAGTGAAACAACACCAGCGCAAGGGACACATCAACATCCCATACGTAGGAGGTGTGAGTGACGCTCTGTCCAGAAAGATCAGAAAACTGGGGGTGGCTGTACATTCCAAACCTTCCAACACCATACGCAGCCAGCTGGTCACCCCCAAGGACAAAACCAGCAAACTCGACAAAGCTGGCATTATATACAGAATAGACTGCCAGGACTGTAACCAACATTATGTCGGTGAAACTGAACGCCCCCTTCAGAAGAGACTAACAGAACACAAGAGGGACTCTTCTCCAGTAGGAGCTCACCTACACGCCGAAAAACATCAATTCAGTGCGGACAATGTCAACATCCTGGACAGAGAAAATAAGTGGTTCCAGCGAGGAGTCAAGGAGGCCATCTACATCGCAGCCACCAACCCCCCGCTCAACAGGGACCGGGGCCGTTACACCCTGCCCCCGGTGTACCATTCTCTGATTCGATCTCGTGAACTGGGTTCATCCCATGTTCGCGAGATCTGAGTAGAGATTCACGCAGACAGCATTAGAGCGCTGACGAAGATGGCGAGAACGCCATCGAAAGCTACGGAACTGTGAGTAGCGATTTTTACACTGTTGGGAGACCTTGTTCTTCAAAATTGGTAGCATTATTTCTAACATACTTTCCCTAACATTGAAGAGGATCAGGTACGTATTTACAGCTGAGTAAAGTGGATGCTGCAGACACATAACAATTTTCTGGGTCATGTTTGACACCCATGCAAACTGGTGCAGCCAAGCTGGAAGTGGAGAGCTGTACCTGCACGTTCACCAGGGCTGTTTGGTTATAATTATATACGCCGTGTTGTGCTTCTCTATCTTTGTGTGTCTCTGCTATCTGTGAAACCGTTGGAACTGATGACATAAAAGAGAGTTAAGTGTTCTTGATGGCAAAACGGGAATGTCATCCTCTTTTTATTTTTTAATGTACTTTTGTCCTTGTGCACGGCATACAACAAGCGTTAGAAATGTCGGTGTTTTCCACATGAAGTTATAGTTTTCTTTTTTGAATTTTTCTTAAAAAATCATTCTGTATCATTTACATCTGTCTGTCGGTCTGTGTTAGTCTATCTGTCTATCTGTCGGTCTGTGTCAGTCTATCTATCTGTCTGTCGGTCTGTGTCAGTCTATCTGTCTGTCTGTTTCTGTCTTTTTGGCCTCATATTCTATGCCGCTTTAACGACCACAGGCGTTGAGTTTTGTAATGCTATGATGATGGTGACAGCTGTAATGCCATGATGATGGTGACAATTGTAATGCTATGATGATGGTGACAACTGTAATGCTATGATGATGGTGACAACTGTAATGCTATGATGATGGTGACAACTGTAATGCTATGATGATGGTGACAACTCTAATACTATGATGATGGTGACAGTTTTGTAATGCTATGATGATGGTGACAGGTTTTGTAATGCTATGATGATGGTGACAGTTTTGTAATGCTATGATGATGGTGACAGTTTTGTAATGCTATGATGATGGTGACAACTGTAATGCTATGATGATGGTGACAACTGCTATGATGATGGTGACAACTGTAATGCTATGATGATGTGACAACTGCTATGATGATGGTGACAACTGTAATGCTATGATGATGGTGACAACTGCTATGATGATGGTGACAACTGTAATGCTATGATGATGGTGACAATTGTAATGCTATGATGATGGTGACAACTGCTATGATGATGGTGACAACTGTAATGCTATGATGATGGTGACAACTGTAATGCTATGAATGATGGTGACAACTGTAATACTATGATGATGGTGACAACTGTAATACTATGATGATGGTGACAACTGTAATGCTATGATGATGGTGACAACTGTAATGCTATGATGATGGTGACAACTGTAATGCTATGATGATGGTGACAACTGTAATGCTATGATGATGGTGACAACTGTAATGCTATGATGATGGTGACAACTGCTATAATGATGGTGACAACTGCTATGATGATGGTGACAACTGCTATGATGATGGTAAGAACTGTAATGCTATGATGATGGTGACAACTGCTATGATGATGGTGACAACTGCTATGATGATGGTGACAACTGTAATGCTATGATGATGGTGACAACTGTAATGCTTTGATGATGGTGACAACTGCTATGATGATGGTGACAACTGTAATGCTATGATGATGGTGACAACTGCTATGATGATGGTGACAGTTTTGTAATGCTATGATGATGGTGACAGTTTTGTAATGCTATGATGATGGTGACAGTTTTGTAATGCTATGATGATGGTGACAACTGCTATGATGATGGTGACAACTGCTATGATGATGGTGACAACTGTAATGCTATGATGATGGTGACAACTGTAATGCTATGATGATGGTGACAACTGCTATGATGATGGTGACAACTGTAATGCTATGATGATGGTGACAACTGCTATGATGATGGTGACAACTGTAATGCTATGATGATGGTGACAACTGCTATGATGATGGTGACAACTGTAATGCTATGAGGATGGTGACAACTGTAATGCTATGATGATGGTGACAACTGCTATGATGATGGTGACAACTGCTATGATGATGGTGACAGTTTTGTAATGCTATGATGATGGTGACAATTGTAATGCTATGATGATGGTGACAACTGCTATGATGATGGTGACAGTTTTGTAATGCTATGATGATGGTGACAATTGTAATGCTATGATGATGGTGACAATTGTAATGCTATGATGATGGTGACAACGAGGATGATAACACAGTTTTGTAATGCTATGATGATGGTGACAACTGTAATGCTATGATGATGGTGACAACTGTAATGCTATGATGATGGTGACAATTGTAATGCTATGATGATGGTGACAACTGTAATGCTATGATGATGGTGACAACTGTAATGCTATGATGATGGTGACAACAAGGATGATAACCATCATGCTATGGCGTTCTATCTAGAATTAAGACTGATAGGGCTGTTTTTTACATTTACTATCATAATAAATCCTGGCGTCAAACAGGCCTGAGAGATACAAATACATACTGTGTTGGTCAGGAAATTTGAACAACACCTTCGATGACGCATCTGTCAAGCGGATGAGGGTCTACTGTATGGTCCTAGTGTCCTCACTGAGCCCATAGCACGGTCATCTCTGGGTAGGAGCTGGCTGAGGTCAAACAAACAAACAAATCCACGATTAGATTTTTGAAAGAACTGATGGGGATTTGAACCCACAACCTTCCAGTCGGTAGTCCTTTGTGCTAAATACTACACCAGGGCGACTGGTCTTCCACTCAAATTGTGTATAACCACACCAATAAACAGTTACCGTACACACACACACACACACACACACACACACACACACACACACACACACACACACACACACACACACACACACACAACACACATACGCACAAACACACACACACTATTGCACAAGCACGTTTGCATGCACGGGTAAACAGACACACACCTGTGCGCAGAATTTCATATCGTTGAAGAGCGAGTGTTGCCGCGGAAATGTGCAACAACATGGGACAAAACTCCTGAAGGCTTAAAATCATGGTAACTTCTCGAGCGTCGTTCGGAATGCAAAATCTTTTTCAGTTCCTATCTCGATTGTTCTTTTCAACGTTTTTTTCAGAGGGATTGATCCATATCAGCCGGAGGTGTGGTGTGTGTGTGTGTGTGTGTGTGTGTGTGTGTGTGGTGTGTGTGTGTGTGTGTGTGTGTGTGTGAGTGTGTGTGTGTGTGTGTGTGTGTGTGTGTGTGTATGTCTGTGTGTATATGTGTGCACGTGAGGGCGCATGTGTGTGTATATGTGTGCGCGTGTGCACGCATGTGTGTGTATGATATGCATGTGTGTGTTAGTATGTTTGTAGGCCTGTGTACGTGCGTGCGCGTGCGTGCGCGCGCGCGTGTGTATATATATATGTGTGTGTGTGTGTGTGTGTGCGTGCGTGTGAGCGACAAAAACGTGTTGGCGAGATTTTCTCAAGGGCAGTGGAGGTGTCTTACATCTGGTCTCTCTCTCTCTCTCTCTCTCTTTCTCTCTACACACACACACACACACGTACACACACACACACACACACACACACACAAACACACACCACACACACACACACACACATCAACACACATCAACACACAAACATCAACAATAGTGGAGGTGTCTTACATCTGGTCTCTCTATACACACACGCGCGCGCGCGCGCGCGCACACACACACATACACACACACTAACACATCAACACACACACACATATCAACAAACACAGACACATCAACACACACACACACACACCAACACACACACATCAACACACACACACACACACACACACACACACACACACACACACACACACACACACACACACACACACACACACACATCAACACACAACCGTCTAATATCACTTATAGTGAAAAGACGTAAATTAAAGAACGAATGAACGAACATCAACACACACAACACACTCAACAACAATGAAGGGATCTTATATTGGTCTCTCTACAACATCACACTCACACACAGACACACACACACACACACACACAGAGACACATCAACAGACACACACATTAACACACACAGACACATCAACAGACACACACACACACACACACACACAGACATCAAGAGACACACATCAACACACACAAACACACTAACCCCACACACACTCAACACACACACAGACACACCAACACACACACACACACACACACACACACGCACGCACACACACTAACACACACCATCAACACACACACACATCTATAACAATGGAGGTGTCTGACATCTGATCCTTCCACATACATCAAACAAACATAAAAAAAACAACCTGTCAAAACACAAGCAGCAAAAACAACGCTGTAAACACGCAAACATAAAAGACTTTGTAAACACAAACATCAAAAACAACGATTAAACATGTGAAGGTGAGAACTTAGACACTGTGGACATGGACAGATAGAGTGACTGTAATGTGTGCGATGAGTGTGTGTGTGTGTGTGTGTGGTGTGTGTGGTGTGTTGTGGTGTGTGTGTAGCGGTGTGTGATGTGTGGTGTGGTATGAGTGAGGTGTGGGCGTATTTGTGTTTGTAGTGTGCATGTTTGTGTAGGTGGTATGTGTTTATTCTGTGTGTAAGGAAGAAAGAGAGAGAAGAGAGAGAGAGAGAGAGAGTGTAGACTTCAGACTTCAGAGTCTTCAGACATTTAATTCGAGAGAAGTCCATAAACACCTACTGTGTCATAAAACTGTCACAAAAGAAAGAAGCAATTGCATCAGAGAACAAGACTAACAAAACTGATAACAAACTGCCACAAAAGAAAGAAGCAATTGCATCAGAGAACAAGACTAACAACAACTGATTACAAACTGCACAAAAGAAGAAGCAATTGCATCAGAGAACAAGACTAACAACAACTGATAACAAACTGTCACAAAAGAAAGAAGCAATTGCATCAGAGAACAAGACTAACAACAACTGATAACAAACTGAATTACATATTACCACAGCGTGATTCGCCCTATTTTACAGAGAAGAGAGAGAGAGGGAGGAAGAGAAAAGAGAGAGAGAGGTGGAAGAAAGGAAAGAGAGAGAGGGGAAGAAAAGAGAGAGGGAGAAAGGATGGGAAGAAAGAAGAGAGGAAGAAGAGAGAGGAAGAAAAAAAGAGAGGTGGAAAAAGAGAGAGGGAAGAAAGAAGGGGAAAAGAGAGAGAGGGGAAGAAAAAGAGAGAGGATGGAGAAAAAGAAAGAAAGAGAGAGTGTGGAAGAAAAAGAGAGAGAGGTGGAAGAAAAGAGAGAGAGGTGGAAGAAAAGAGAGAGAGGGGAAAAAAGGAGAGAGGAGAAGAGGAGAAGAGAGAGAGGGGAAGAAGAGAAGAGGAAGAAGAGAGAGAAGAGGTGGAAGAAAGAGAGAGAGAGGGGAAGAAAGAGAGAGAGAGGGAGAGAAAAAGAGGAGAGGGGGAAGAAAGAGAGAGAGAGGGGAAAGAAAGAGAGGGGGAAGAAAGAGAGAGAGAGGGAAGAAAGAGAGAGAGGGGGAAGAAAGAGGGGGAGAGAGAGAGAGAAGAGAGAGAGGGGGAAGAAAGAGAGAGAGAGGGGAGAAGAAGGAGAGGAGAAGAGGAGAGAGAAGAGAGAGAGGGGAAGAAGAGAGAGAGAGGGGGAAGAGGAGAGAAGAAAGAGAGAGGGGGAAGAAGAGAGAGAGAGAAGAGAGAGAGGAGAGAGAGAGGGAAGAGAGAGAGAGAGGGGAGAGGAAGAAAGAAAGAGAGAGAGGGGGAAGAAAGAAGAAGAAAGAGGAGAGGGAAGAAAGAGAGAGAGAGGGAGAAAGAGAAGAGAAGAAGAGAGAGAGAGGGAAGAAGAGAGAGAGGAGAGAGGAGAGAGAGGGAGAAAGAAAGAAGAGAGAGAGGGGAAGAAAGAGAGAGAGAAGAGAGGAAGAAGAGAGAGAGGGGGAGAGAGGAGAGAAGAGAAGAGGGGGGAAGAAAGAGAGAGAGAGGGGAAGAAAGAGGAGAGGAGAGAGGGGAAGAAAGAGAGAGAAGGGGAAGAAAGAAGAGAGAGAGAGAGAGAGGGAAGAAAGAGAGAGAGAGGGGGGAAGAAGAGAGAGAGGGAGAGAAAGAAGAGAGAGGGGAAGAAAGAGAGAGAGAGAGGGGGAAGAAAGAAGAGAGAGGGGGAAGAAAGAAAGAGAAGAGAGGGGAAGAAAGAGAGAGAGAGAAAGAGAGGGAGAGAAGGAGAGAGAGGGGGAAGAAAGAGAGAGGAGAGGGAGGGAAGAAGAGAGAGAGAGAGAGAGAGAGAAGGAGAGAAGGGGAAGAGAGAGAGAGAGGGGGGAAGAAAGAGAGAGAGAGAGGAGAGAGAGGGGAAGAAAGAGAGAGAGAGGGGAAGAAAGAGAGAGAAGAGAGAGAGAGGGGGAAGAAAGAGAGAGAGAGAGGGGGGAAGAAAGAGAGAGAGAAAGAGAGAGAGAAGGGGGAAGAAAGAAGAGGAGAGAGAGAGAGGGGGAAGAAAGAGAGAGAGAGGAAGAAAGAGGAAGAAAGAGAGAGAGAGGGGGAAGAAAGAGAGAGAGAGAGGGAGAGAAGGGAAGAAAGAGAGAGAGAGGGGAAGAAAGGAGAGAGGTGAGAGGAGAGAAGAAGAGGGAAGAAAGGAGAAGAGGAGAAGTGGGAAGAAGGAGAGAAAAAGAGAGAGAGAGGGAAGAAGAAAGAGAGAGAGGGGGAGAAAGAGAGAGAGAGAAGAGAGAGAGAGAGGGAAGAAGAGAGAGAGAGGGGGAAGAAAGGAGAGAGAGAGGAAGAAGAGAGAGAGAGAGAGAGAGGGGGAAGAAGAGAGAGAGGGGGAAGAAAGAAGAGAGAGGGGAAGAGAAGAGAGAGAGAGAGGGGGAAGAGAGAGAGAGAGAGAAGAGAGAGAGAGAGGGGGAAGAAAGAGAGAGAGGAAGAAAGAGAGAGAGAGGGGAAGAAAGAGAGAGAGAAGGGAAGAAAGAGAGAGGGGAAGAAGAGAGGAGAGAGGAGAGAAGGAGAAGAAAGAGAGAGAGAGGGGGAAAAGAGAGAGAGGAGGAGAAAAGAGAGGGAGAGAGAGAGAGGGAAGAGAGAGAGAGAGGAGAAGAGAGAGAGAGGGGAAGAAGAGAGAGAGAGGGAAGAAGAGAGAGAGAAAGAGAGAGGAGGGGAAGAAAGAGAGAGGGGGAAGAGAGAGAGGGAAAGAGAGAGAAAGAGGGAAGAAGAGAGGAGAGAAAGAAGAGAGAGGGAAGAAAGAGAGAGAGAGGGAAGAGAGAGAGAGAAGAGGGGAAGAAGAGAGAGAGGAGAAGGAGAGAGAGAGAGAGAAGGGGGAAGAAAGAGAGAGAGAGGGAGGGAGGAAGAGAGAGAGAGGGGGAAGAAGAGAGAGAGGAGGGGAAGAAAGAGAGAGAGGAAGAGAGAGAGGAGGGGGGGGAGAGAGAGAGAGAGAAGAGAGAGAGGGGAAGAAAGAGAGAGAGAGAGAAACAGAGAGAGGGACAGAGGGGAAGAAAGAGAGAGACAGTGAGAGAGAGAGAGAGAGAGGGGGAAGAAAGAGAGAGAATGAGGAGAGAGAGAGAAAGAGAGAGAGAGGGGGGAGGAAGAAAGAGAGAGACGGGGAAGAGAGACAGAGAGACAGAGAGACAGACAGAGAGAGAGGGGGGAAGAAAGAGAGAGAGGGGGAAGAAAGAGAGAGAATGAGAGAGAGAGAGAGGGAAGAGAGAGTGAGAGAGAGAGAGACAGAAAAAAAGAGAGAGAGACGGGGAAAGAGGGGGGAAAGAAAGAGAGAGAGAAAGAGAGGGGGGAAGAGAGAGAGAGGGGGAAGAAAGAGAGACAGAGAAAGAGGGAGGGAAAGAAAGAGAGAAAGAGAAAGAGAGGGGGAAAGAGAGAGAGAGAAGAGAGGGGGGAAAGAGAGAGAGAGGAGACAGAGAAAGAGGGGGGAAAGAAAGAGAGAGAGAAAGAGAGGGGGAAGAGAGAGAGAGAGAGAGGGGGGGGGGGAAGAAAGAGAGAGGTCACGACTGTCTCTTCATCATCCATCTCTGACAAGGACGACCTAGCCTTTCTGTCAGCTTACCGCCCCCTTCCTCTGCCCACAACACACCCACCCGGCTCCACTCTCACCAACATCACCACCCCATCAATCTCCTCTCCCTGTTCTCATCTGTCTTTAAGTGTGTCAGTCCTTCTGTCTGTTATTTGAAGACAAACAAGATGGTCAAACCATTCCAATAATTTCCCTTTTAACTGTTTTAGTATCATGGAATTAATTACATAGACAGATATGAGCTGGAAAACCAGTTGAAGTCAACCAGTTGAAGACAGCTACCTGATGGAAAGGTGTTTTTGGATTTAAAACCCAGACATAGTTTCAGACACTCAAAATGTGTTTGACTTAAACCAGAACCTAGTTTCAGTCACTGAAAAAAGTTATTTGATGTAAACCACAACCCAGTTTCAGTCACTAAAAAGTTATTTGATGTAAACCACAGTTTATT
>JAPXFY010000024.1:370000-412500 GCA_030674185.1 Monoplex corrugatus
GCACCAAGAACAAGACAACATCAAGAACAAGACAACATCAAGAACAAGACAAACATAAAGAACAAGACACACCAAGAACAAGACAGCAGCACCAAGAACAAGACAACATCAAGAACAAGACAGCACCAAGAACAAGACAACACAAGAACAAGACAGCACCAAGAACAAGACAGGACTCAAGAGACAAGACAGCACCAAGAAACAAGAACAGAACACCAAGAACAAGACACACAAGAACAAGACAGCACCAAGAACAAGACAACATCCAAGACACAAGACAACACCCCAAGAACAAGACACACACCAAGAACAAGACAACATCAAGAACAAGACAACACCAAGAACAAGACAGCACCACAACAAGACAACACACAAGAACAAGACAGCACCAAGAACAAGACAGCATCAAGAACAAGACAGCACCAAGAACAAGACAGCACCAAGAACAAGACAGCACCAAGAACAAGACAACACCAAGAACAAGACAGCACCAAGAACAGACAACATCAAGAACAAGACAGCACCAAAAGAACAAGACAGACACACAAGAACAAGACAACATCAAGAACAAGACAACACCAAGAACAAGACAGCACCAAGAACAAACACAGACAACACAAGAAACACAAGACCAGCACCAAGAACAAGACAGCACCAAGAACAAGACAGCACCAAGAACAAGACACATCAAGAACAAGACAGCACCAAGAACAAGACAGCACCAAGAACAAGACAAACCAAGAACAAGACACACATCAAGAACAAGACAGCACCAAGAACAAGACAGCACCAAGAACAAGACAACATCAAGATCAAGACAGCACCAAGAACAAGACAACTCAAGAACAAGACAACATCAGAACAAGACAGCACCAAGAACAAGACAACATCAAGAACAAGACAGCACCAAGAACAAGACAACCAAGAACAAGACACACACAAGAACAAAAGACATAAACAAGACACACCAAGAACAAAAAAAAAAAAAAAAAAAAAAAAAAAAAAAAAAAAAAAAAAAAAAAAAAAAAAAAAAAAAAAAAAAAAAAAAAAAAAAAAAAAAAAAAAAAAAAAAAAAAAAAAAAAAAAAAAAAAAAAAAAAAAAAAAAAAAAAAAAAAAAAAAAAAAAAAAAAAAAAAAAAAAAAAAAAAAAAAAAAAAAAAAAAAAAAAAAAAAAAAAAAAAAAAAAAAAAAAAAAAAAAAAAAAAAAAAAAAAAAAAAAAAAAAAAAAAAAAAAAAAAAAAAAAAAAAAAAAAAAAAAAAAAAAAAAAAAAAAAAAAAAAAAAAAAAAAAAAAAAAAAAAAAAAAAAAAAAAAAAAAAAAAAAAAAAAAAAAAAAAAAAAAAAAAAAAAAAAAACAAGACAACATCAAGAACAAGACAACATCAAGAACAAGACACACCAAGAACAAGACAACATCAAGACAAGACACACCAAGAACAAGACAGCACCAAGAACAAGACAGCACCAAGAACAAGACAGCACCAAGAACAAGACAACACAAGAACAAGACACACAAGAACAAGACAACACAAGAACAAGACAGCACAAGAACAAGACAGCACCAAGAACAAGACAGCATCAAGAACAAGACAGCACCAAGAACAAGACAGCACAAGAACAAGACAACCAAGAACAAGACAGCACGAAAACAAGACAGCACCAAGAACAAGACACACCAAGAACAAGACAGCACCAAGACAAGACAGACAAGAACAAGACAACACAAGAACAAGACACACCAAGAACAAGACAGCACCAAGAACACAGCAGACAACATCAAGAACAAGACAGCACCAAGAACAAGACAGCATCAAGAACAAGACAGCACAAGAACAAGACACACAAGAACAAGACAACATCAAGAACAAGACAGCACCAAGAACAAGACAGCACCAAGAACAAGACAGACACCAAGAACAAGACAACATCAAGAACAAGACAGCACAAAGAACAAGACAACACCAAGAACAAGACAGCACCAAGAACAAGACAACCAAGAACAAGACAACATCAAGAACAAGACACACCAAGAACAAGACAGCACCAAGAACAAGACAACACAAGAACAAGACAGCACCAAGAAACAAGACAGCACCAAGAACAAGACAGCACCAAGAACAAGACAGCACCAAGAACAAGACAGCACCAAGAACAAGACAACACCAAGAACAAGACAACACCAAGAACAAGACAACACAAGAACAAGACAGCACAAGAACAAGACAGCACCAAGACAAGACACACAAGAACAAGACACATCAAGAACAAGACAAGCAACAAGAACAAGACAACATCCAAGAACAAGACAGCACCAAGAACAAGACAGCACCAAGAACAAGACAACACCAAGAACAAGACACACCAAGAACAAGACAGACACCAAGAACAAGACAACACAAGAACAAGACAGCACCAAGAACAAGACAGCACCAAGAACAAGACACACAAGAACAAGACACACCAAGAACAAGACAACACCAAGAACAAGACAACATCAAGAACAAGACAGCACCAAGAACAAGACAGCACCAAGAACAAGACAGCACCAAGAACAAGACAGCATCAAGAACAAGACAGCACCAAGAACAAGACAACATCAAGAACAAGACAGCACCAAGAACAAGACAACACCAAGAACAAGACAACACCAAGAACAAGACATCGAACATTAAGACAAAAGACAGCACCAAGAACAAGACAGCACCAAGAACAAGACAGCACCAAGAACAAGACAACATCCAAGACAAGACAAGAACAACCATAAAGAACAACACAAGAACAAGCAAATAAGAACAAGACAGCACAAGAACAAGACAGCACCAAGAAACAAGACAGCACAACAAGAACACAGAACAGACAAAGACAGACAACATCAAAAACAAGACAACAGCAAGAACGAGCACCAAAAACAAGACAGCACCAAGAACAAGACAGCAGCAAAACAAGACACATCAAGAACAAGAGCAGCACCAAGAACAAGACAACACCAAGCAGAACTCAAGACAAACCACCAAGAACAAGACACACCAAGAACAAGACAGCACCAAGAACAAGACAGCACAAGAACGAGCAAGAACAAGACAGCATCAAGAGCAAGACAGCACCAAGAGCAAGACAGCACCAAGAACAAACAACACCAAGAGCAAGACAACATCAAGAACAAGACAGCACCAAGAACAAGACAACACCAAGAACAAGACAACACCAAGAACAAGACAGCACCAAGAACAAGACAGCACCAAGAACAACTATGGGACATCAAGAACAGAGAACAACAAGAACAGTAACAAGACGAAGACAAGAACAACAAAAAGAACAACACATGTAACAAGAGGATAACAAGAACAACAACAAGCCACCATAAGAAAATAAGAACAAGACTACAGTTTGTAACAAGACAAAACAGCAGCAGCAGCAGCAGCAGCAGCAGCACCACCACCACCACCACCACCACATTGTCTCTACATCTCTCTTTTATTTTATCTATTTGTATCTGTCTTTGTCTCTCACTCTTTTATATATCTCTGTCTCTCTCTCTCGTTTTTATTTTATCTGTCTGTCTCTGTCTCTAGCTCTCTTTTTTATTTTATCTACCTGTACCTGTCTCTGTCTCTCATTCTTGACATATCTGACTCTGTCTCCATATGTCACTCTTCATCTTTCTGTCTCTGTCTCTATCTCTTACTCTATCTGTCTCTGTCTCTATCTCTCACTCTTTATCTATCTATGTCTGTCTCTTTCTCAAACTCTTTATCTGTCTCTATCTGTCAGTCTTTATCTATCTGTCTCTATCTGTCACTCTTTATCTATCTGTCTCGATCTGTCACTCTTTATCTATCTGTCACTGTCTATCTATCTGTCTCTATCTGTCACTCTTTATCTATCTGTCACTGTCTATCTATCTGTCTCTATCTGTCAGTCTTTATCTATCTGTCTCTATCTGTCACTCTTTATCTATCTGTCTCTATCTGTCACACTTTATCTATCTGTCTCGATCTGTCACTCTTTATCTATCTGTCACTGTCTATCTCTCACTCTTTATCTATCTGTCTCTGTCTCTCATTCTTTATCCGTCTCTACCGCTCAGTTTTTATCTATAAATTTTGTCTGTCTACATCCTTCACTGTTTATCTATCTGTCAGTCTCTATGTCTCATTCTTTATCTGTCTCTGTCTTTATCTCTCACTTGTTATCTATTTGTCTCTGCCTACATCTGTCACTCTTTGATTATCTGTCTGTCTCTGTCTTTATCTCTCACTTGTTATCTGTTTGTCTCTGCCTACATCTGTCACTCTTTGATTATCTGTCTGTCTGTCTTTATCTCTCACTTGTTATCTATTTGTCTCTGCCTACATCTGTCACTCTTTGATTATCTGTCTGTCTGTCTTTATCTCTCACTTGTTATCTATTTGTCTCTGCCTACATCTGTCACTCTTTGATTATCTGTCTGTCTGTCTTTATCTTCTCACTTGTTATCTATTTGTCTCTGCCTACATCTGTCACTCTTTGATTATCTGTCTGTCTGTCTTTATCTCTCACTTGTTATCTATTTGTCTCTGCCTACATCTGTCACTCTTTGATTATCTGTCTGTCTGTCTTTATCTCTCACTTGTTATCTATTTGTCTCTGCCTACATCTGTCACTCTTTGATTATCTGTCTGTCTGTCTTTATCTCTCACTTGTTATCCATTTGTCTCTGCCTACATCTGTCACTCTTTGATTATCTGTCTGTCTGTCTTTATCTCTCACTTGTTATCTATTTGTCTCTGCCTACATCTGTCACTCTTTGATTATCTGTCTGTCTGTCTTTATCTCTCACTTGTTATCTATTTGTCTCTGCCTACATCTGTCACTCTTTGATTATCTGTCTGTCTGTCTTTATCTCTCACTTGTTATCTATTTGTCTCTGCCTACATCTGTCTCTGTCTTTATCTCTCACTTGTTATCTATTTGTCTCTGCCTACATCTGTCACTCTTTGATTATCTGTCTGTCTCTGTCTTTATCTCTCACTTGTTATCTATTTGTCTCTACCTACATCTGTCACTCTTTGATTATCTGTCTGTCTCTGCCTACATCTGTCACTCTTTGATTATCTGTCTGTCTCTGCCTACATCTGTCACTCTTTGATTATCTGTCTCTGCCTACATCTGTCACTCTTTGATTATCTGTCTGTCTCTGTCTTTATCTCTCACTTGTTATCTATTTGTCTCTGTCTACATCTGTCACTCTTTGATTATCTGTCTGTCTCTGTCTTTATCTCTCACTTGTTATCTATTTGTCTCTGTCTACATCTGTCACTCTTTGATTATCTGTCTGTCTCTGTCTTTATCTCTCACTTGTTATCTATTTGTCTCTGCCTACATCTGTCACTCTTTGATTATCTGTCTGTCTCTGTCTACATCTGTCACTCTTTGATTATCTGTCTGTCTCTGTCTACATCTGTCACTCTTTGATTATCTATCTGTCTCTGTCTACATCTGTCACTCTTTGATTATCTGTCTGTCTCTGCCTACATCTGTCACTCTTTGATTATCTGTCTCTGCCTACATCTGTCACTCTTTGATTATCTGTCTCTGCCTACATCTGTCACTCTTTGATTATCTGTCTCTGCCTACATCTGTCACTCTTTGATTATCTGTCTGTCTCTGTCTTTATCTCTCACTTGTTATCTATTTGTCTCTGCCTACATCTGTCACTCTTTGATTATCTGTCTGTCTCTGCCTACATCTGTCACTCTTTGATTATCTGTCTGTCTCTGTCTTTATCTCTCACTTGTTATCTATTTGTCTCTGTCTACATCTGTCACTCTTTGATTATCTGTCTGTCTCTGTCTTTATCTCTCACTTGTTATCTATTTGTCTCTGCCTACATCTGTCACTCTTTGATTATCTGTCTGTCTCTGTCTTTTATTCTTTATCTATCTGTCTAGACCTCTCTCAATATTCCTTTGTCTATCTGTCTCTGTCTCTCACTTTTCATCTGTCTCTGTTTCTTACTTTTTGTATATTTATCACAACCTCTCGTTCTTTGTCTGTCTGTCTCTGCATTTCATTGTTTGTCCAATTGTCTCTCACTCTTCACTCTTTGTCTGTCTGTCAATGTCTGTCTTATTGTTTGTCTTTCTGTCACTTCTATCTCTCACAGTTTGTCTGTCTCTCTCTCTCTCAACCTTTTTGTCTGTGTGTTTGTCTCTGTTTCTCACTCTTTGTCTATATGACTCTGACCCTCTCTGTCTATCCGTCTGTCTGTCTGTCTGCCTCTTCCATTTGTTCTCTCTCTCTCTTTCTCTGATTCTAATATTCCGTGGAATTATCTTCCTCTGAACATGTATCGCTTGTGTACAGGGCTGTTGTTGGACAATAGACTATCTACATTGTGTACGGGGCTGTTGTTGGACAATAGACTTTCTACATTGTATACATGGCTGTTTTGGACAATAGACTTTCTACATTGTATACAGGGCTGTTGTTGGACAATAGACTTCATTGTGTACAGGGCTGTTGTTGGACAATAGACTATCTACATTGTGTACAGGGCTGTTGTTGGACAATAGACCATCTACATTGTGTACAGGGCTGTTGTTGGACAATAGACTATCTACATTGTGTACAGGGCTGTTGTTGGACAATATACTATCTACATTGTGTACAGGGCTGTTGTTGGACAATAGACTACATTGTGTACAGGGCTGTTGTTGGACAATAGACTATCTACATTGTGTACAGAGCTGTTGTCGGACAATAGACTATCTACATTCATGGCTGTCATCTTCCTGCCCCTCCTGTCTCTTTCTGTCTTCCCTGAAACGTCCCCTTGTGTATACGGCTTGTGGCCAGACAACACAATATCTATATGATGGCTCTATTCCTCCCACCTTTCCTCTCTGTCTCTCTATCTGACTGTGATTATCCATCCCTGGCCTAACGGCTGGGGGCCTGACAAAGAAATCCCTGTCCTCTAGATTCTGTGTGGTGTGTGTGTGTGTGTGTGTGTGTGTGGTGTGTGTGTGTGTGTGTGTGTGTGTGTGTGTGTGTGTGTGTGCTGTGTGTGTGTGTGTGTGTGTCTCTGTGTGTGTGTGTGTGTGTGTCTGTTTGTCTCTCTCTCTCTCTTTCTCTCGCTCGCTCTATGTCTCTCTGTCCGTCGTCTGTCTGTCTGTCTGTTTCTCTCTCACCCTCTCTCTCTCTTCTCTTTCTGTTTCTCTCTCACCCTTATTTATGTTTCATATGTACAACTGTACACCCTCCATGTGAGGAAGGGGGGGGGTTAAAATCTTCAAACAAAACGAAAGAAAACAAAACAAAACCAAACAAAATAGAGCGAAATACACATTGTCTTGCTTGTGCCTTCCTTTGTAAATACAAAGTGTTCTATCTATGGTAGAAAGAAACTCTAGGGAGGCTAGACAACAGAAGGTCTTCAGAGAAGTAACCCCCTTTAGACAAGTGTTTCGGCCCTGAATTCCTTACACTCTCGGGGGGCCGGGCCACATCCAGGTCATGACTCCTGGATGCCCTTCTGCTGTTGCCTATTTTTTTTTTTTTTTCCCACGCCGGGGAGCGAACCTGGGCGATTCTGCGCTTCAGAACTGCGGTACGCGGTTTTACCAATGTGCTAACGGGGCACACATCATCTGTAGGGAATTTAATCCTTATGAAGTTCACTTTTGGTTCCTCCTTGCCCAGATCCAGCTTGAGCTCCTTTCTGCTGCTTCTGCCATCGCTTTAAGGGCTCTAGTCCTCTTCTTCCCAGAAATGGCGAGTTGTTTCATGAGATCATAAGCGGAGGTGCCCACAAACCCTCTTGCCCCGACCTCTATGGCGAAGATTTTGACCCGCAGACCTGCTTTCTTCAGGGTGCTGGCAAGACCGGCGTATTTTTCGGTCTTGTAGATATGTGCTTCTTCCATTCTGCCTTCGTATGGCACAGTGAGTTCTATCAGAATCACTTGTTTCGAGGAGTCAGAGTGGAGAGCGATGTCTGGTCTCATGCCTGTCTTGCTGATGACATCTGGGTAATTTCTCCACTCTGGGAGGTCTGCTGTACACTCCCAGTCGACTGCTCCATCCAGAAGACCCTTTGGCAATGTGCTGGTTGTCATAGCACTTTCGGGCCAGACCTGTTTCCCTCCTGCTTTGTAGAACGTTGTCATAGCAATTGGTGCGTTTGGGGTCATGGTTTTTTCGCTAACCACGTCTGTGATCACTTTCAGAACTTGGTTGTGCCTCCATGTATACCTTCCTTGGGCTAGCGCTACTTTGCAAGAGCTTAGGACATGTTCCACTGTTTGTTTCTTCTGACAGAGCGGACATGCTGGGTCGTCTGATTTCCCCCATTTCACTAAGTTTGCATTCGAGGGGAGCAGGTCATATACAGATCTGAGGAGGAAGCTTATCCTTAGAGGAGCCATGTGCCACATATCGTTCCAGCTGAGACTTCTTTGGAGTGCACTGTCCATGTTGTCCATTGCCCCTGTTGACCTTGCTGGACTGCCTTCTGCACTCTTTTGACATCTTCCTCTTCCTTCAACTCCTGTATGATCATGTCTCTTTTTTCCTTCCCTTTGGCTTTAGACCACCACTGCATTTTTGTTGCTCCCAGTCCCTGTCTATCTATCTATCTATCTATCTATCTATCTATCTATCTATCTATCTATCTATCTATCTATATCTGTCTCTTTTCTATCTCTCTCTTACTGTTCGCCCTTTTTTGGAAACATAACCAACAACGATTGGAGACATAACCAACAACGATTGGAGACATAACCAACAACGATTGGAGACATAACCAACAACGATTGGAGACATAACCAACAACGATTGAAGACTATTCACACCATCACTCTAATCTTTAGTGTGTACTTTATGGATGATTTGTATGGTCATACTAATGTGTACTTTATGAATGGTGTGTACTTTATGAATGGTGTGTACGTTATGAATGATGTGTACTTTATGAATGGTTTATGAATGGTGTGTACTTTATGAATGGTGTGTACTTTATGAATGGTTTATGAATGGTGTGTACGTTATGAATGGTGTGTACTTTATGAATGGTTTATGAATGGTGTGTACTTTATGAATGGTGTGTACTTTATGAATGGTGTGTACTTTATGAATGGTTTATGAATGGTGTGTACTTTATGAATGGTTTATGAATGGTGTTACTTTATGAATGGTGTGTATTTTATAAATGGTGTGTACTTTAAGAATGGTGTGTATGTTATGAATGGTGTGTACTTTAAGAATGGTGTGTACGTTATGAATGGTGTGTACTTTAAGAATGGTTTGTTCTTTAAGAATGGTGTGTACCTTATGAATGGTGTGTACTTTATGAATGGTGTGTACGTTATGAATGGTGTGTACTTTAAGAATGGTGTGTACCTTATGAATGGTGTGTGCTTTAAGAATGGTGTGTACGTTATGAATGGTGTGTACGTTATGAATGGTGTGTACTTTATGAATGGTGTGTACGTTATGAATGGTGTGTACGTTATGAATGGTGTGTACTTTATGAATGGTGTGTACGTTATGAATGGTGTGTGCTTTAAGAATGGTGTGTACTTTATGAATGGTGTGTACGTTATGAATGGTGTGTGCTTTAAGAATGGTGTGTACTTTATGAATGGTGTGTACGTTATGAATGGTGTGAACTTTATGAATGGTGTGTACGTTATGAATGGTGTGTACTTTATGAATGGTGTATACTTTATGAATGGTGTGTACTTTATGTTAATGTGTTCTTTAAGAATGACTTGTATGGTCATGTTAATGTGTACTGTATGAATGGTGTGTACTTTAAGAATGACTTGTATGGTCATTTTAATGTGCACTTTATGAATGGTGTGCACTTTATGAATGGTGTGTACTTTAAGAATGACTTGTATGTCATGTTAATGTGTACTGTATGAATGGTGTGTACTTTAAGGATGACTTGTATGTCATGTTAATGTGTACCTTATGAATGGTGTGTACTTTAAGAATGACTTGTATGTCATGTTAATGTGTACCTTATGAATGGTGTGTACTTTAAGAATGACTTGTATGTCATGTTAATGCGTGCTTTATGAATGATGTGTCCTTTAAGGATGACTTGTATGTCAAGTTAATGTGTACCTTATGAATGGTGTGTACTTTAAGGATGACTTGTATGTCATGTTAATGTGTACCTTATGAATGGTGTGTACTTTAAGAATGACTTGTATGTCATGTTAATGCGTGCTTTATGAATGATGTGTCCTTTAAGGATGACTTGTATGTCATGTTAATGTGTACCTTATGAATGGTGTGTCCTTTAAGGATGACTTGTATGTCATGTTAATGTGTACCTTATGAATGATGTGTCCTTTAAGGATGACTTGTATGTCATGTTAATGTGTACCTTATGAATGGTGTGTCCTTTAAGGATGACTTGTACGCTGTCTCTCTTAGCGCTAATATCAGATCTGAACCAGTGATCTTTCTTGCTAGCGACTACTGAAGATTTTTTAGGAAATTACAAATTGCTGTCCAAGGTGGGTCAGCATCTGGTTGCCGAGGAATTTGGACCGTTGTGCATAAACCTTATGCTCTGGCAAAGTTGGGACTGATAGAATAGTTTCTGGACGTCTGCGCCAGCACATGTCATCACAAGGAATAGCGAGTTTTGACGTCATTTCCCAGCTTTGAACATAAGAGCAGATATTGCACACATGCTCGTGCTTGCATAATTAAAGAGCTGTCAAATCAACGGGAGACGTTGAGCACAGCGCATGACAACCACACGTGACACAGACTTAAAGACGTAGAAAGAGCAAAACCACTCCCCTGCATGGTGACAAATGCACAGCGTGACAAACGGGACACTTGGTGACAAGACTTAGAGAGGAACTCTCCCAGGCCACACAGCCATGTTGTGACGTCATCAGGCTTGCAGTGAGGTCGAACTGCTTTAAGACAGCACTTCTATCACTCTTTCTCAGTCTCTCCGTCCCTGTTTCTCTGTCTCTGTCTCTCTGTCTTTGTTTCTCGATCTATTTCTCTGTCTCTCTTTGTCTGACTCGGTCTCCATACTCCTGTCTCTTCTCTGTCTTTCTGTTTCTGTCTGTCTTCTTCGTCTTTCTGTTTCTGTCTGTCTTGTCTGTGTGGCTCTGTCTCTATTATCTTTGCATCTCTGTCTCTCTTTTTCTTTCTGTCTCTAGGTCTGTCTTTGTCTTTTACTCCTTGGGTCTCTGTCTCTCTGTCTTTGTCTTACTATTTGTCTCTCCCTGCCTATGTTTCTCTTTCTCTCTTTGTCTTTCTGTTCCCGTCTTTTTGTTTCTCTCTCTCTTTGTCTCTCTGTCTTAGTCGTTCTGTCTCTGTTTCTCTGTGTTTGTCTTTCTGTCTCTGCCTCCCTGTCTCTATCTCCGTCTTACTGTCTGTCCCTGTCTCTCTGTCTTTGTCTTTCTGTCCCTGTCTCTGTGTCTTTGTCTTTCTGTCTCTGTGTCTCTTTCTGTCTTTGCCCTTTTGTCTCGTCTTTCGCTCTCTGTCTTTCTGTTTTGTGTCTCTATCTCTTTCTCTGTCTCTGTCTTTCTAATTCTGTCTCTCGGTCTTAGTCTTTCTGTCTCTGTCTGTCTTTCTGTCTCTATGTCTTTCTGTTTCTGTCTTCATGAATTTGTTTGTCTGCCTATGTCTCTCTGTCTTTCTCTGTCTTTGTGTTTCTGTATTTCTGTGCATCTGTCCATGTTTTTCTGTTGCTGTCTCTCTGACTGTCCTGTCGTTCTGTCTCTGTGTTGGCTGTCCTGTCGTTCTGTCTCTGTGTTGGCTGTCCTGTCGTTCTGTCTCTGTGTTGGCTGTCCTGTCGTTCTGTCTCTGTGTTTGGCTGTCCTGTCGTTCTGTCTCTGTGTTGGCTGTCCTGTCGTTCTGTCTCTGTGTTGGCTGTCCTGTCGTTCTGTCTCTGTGTTGGCTGTCCTGTCGTTCTCTCTCTGTGTTGGCTGTACTGTAAAAATGAGTATAGACAAGGAACAGGAAAGCTGGAGGGGAAAAAAAAGCACCAGGTAGACCCAGGGAGAAAGTATTGGGATGGATGTGCGGAGTAGAGGAAGACAGAAAGGGTGAAAGATGTACTTACGGCGACAAAAGATAGATTCATATGGAGGGCCATGATCACCAACGCCATGCGGGAGTGAGTGTGGAACCCAGCACTGCCACACCAGTCTCACTGCCAAACGGAACAATGGCATCATCACTACCATCCCCATTCTCACCATCACAGTAGTGTTCTAACTGTCCTGTAGGCTAAGGTCTCACCATGGCCTCTATTTTGACCAGTTAGGGAGGGTGTGTGCGTTTTTGGAGAGCTGACATGAGCGGGGTGGGAGTAGTGACACAGCAGAGCGGGGTGGGAGTAGTGACACAGCAGAGCGGGGTGGGAGTAGTGACACAGCAGAGCAGGGTGGGAGTAGTGACACAGCAGAGCGGGGTGGGAGTAGTGACACAGCAGAGCGGGGTGGGAGTAGTGACACAGCAGAGCGGGGTGGGAATAGTGACACAGCAGAGCGGGGTGGGATAGTGACACAGCAGAGCGGGGTGGGAGTAGTGACACAGCAGAGCGGGGTGGGAGTAGTGACAGAGCAGTGATGCACAAGACAAAGCACAAACATACAGGAACTCAGAAATAGAAAGATAGATAGATAGATAGACAGATAGATAGATAGACAGATAGATAGACAGATAGATAGATAGATAGATAGACAGATAGATAGACAGATAGATAGACAGATAGATAGATAGATAGATAGACAGATAGATAGATAGATAGATAGACAGATAGATAGACAGATAGATAGATAGATAGACAGATAGATAGACAGATAGATAGATAGACAGATAGATAGATAGATAGATAGATAGATAGATAAATAGATAGATAGATAGGTAGATAGATAGATAGATAGTTAGATAGATAGACAGATAGATAGACAGATAGATAGATAGACAGATAGATAGATAGATAGATAGACAGATAGATAGATAGATAGATAGATAGATAGACAGATAGATAGATAGACAGATAGATAGATAGATAGATAGACAGATAGATAGATAGACAGATAGATAGATAGATAGATAAATAGATAGATAGATAAATAGATAGATAGATAGGTAGATAGATAGATAGATAGTTAGATAGATAGATAGACAGATAGACAGATAGACAGGTAGATAGATAGATAGATAAATAGATAGATAGATAGTTAGATAGATAGATAGATAGGTAGATAGATAGATAGATAAATAGATAGATAGATAGATCGATAGATAGATAGATAGACAGATAGATAGATAGATAGATAGACAGAGATGAATAGATAAATAGACATACAGATCGATATATAGGTAGACAGATAGATAGTTGAATAGATAGTTGAATAGATAGACAGATAGACAGATAGACAGATAGATTGTTAAATAGATAGACAGATCGTAGATAGATAGATAGATAGAATGGTAGAGAGAGGGAGAAAGAGAGATTGAGAAACAGAGACAGTGAGACAGAAAGAGGGACAGACAGAGAGAGGGACAGACAGACAGAGAGAGACAGAGAGGGAGAGAGACAGAGAGGGGAAAAGAGAGAGTAAGGGGAAAGAGAGAGAGAGAGAGAGAGGGAGACAGACAGACAGACAGACAGATAGACAGCCAGAGACAGAGACAAAGAGAGACAAAGAGAGACAGACAGACAGACTGAGACAAAGAGAAGACAGACAGAGACAGAGACTATGAAGTCGTTTGAAGCTTAGGACTAGAACTAGATACGACTGACTGATTAACTGATTGCTCACTGACTGATTGCTCACTGATTGTTTACTGACTGATTGCTCACTGATTGTTTACTGACTGATTGCTCACTGATTGTTTATTGACTGATTGCTCACTGACTGCTCACTGACTGATTGCTCACTGATTGTTTACTGACTGATTGCTCACTGATTGTTTACTGACTGATTGCTCACTGATTGCTCACAGACTGCTCACTGACTGATTGCTCACTGATTGTTTACTAACTGATTGCTCACAGACTGCTCACTGACTGATTGCTCACTGATTGTTTACTGACTGCTCACTGACTGCTCACTAATTTATTGCTCACTGATTGTTTACTGACTGATTGCTCACTGACTGATTGCTCACTGATTGTTTACTGACTGATTGCTCACAGACTGCTCACTGACTGATTGCTCACTGATTGTTTACTGACTGATTGCTCACAGACTGCTCACTGACTGATTGCTCACTGATTGTTTACAGACTGATTGCTCACTGATTGCTAACTGACTGATTGCTCACAGACTGCTCACTGACTGATTGCTCACTGACTGATTGCTCACTGACTGATTGCTAACTGACTGATTGCTCACAGACTGATTGCTAACTGACTGATTGCTCACAGACTGATTGCTCACTGACTGATTGCTCACAGACCGCTCACAGACTGATTGCTCACTGACTGATTGCTAACTGACTGATTGCTAACTGACTGATTGCTCACAGACTGATTGCTAACTGACTGATTGCTCACAGACTGATTGTTCACTGACTGATTATCACTGACTGATTGCTCACAGACTGCTCACTGACTGATTGCTAACTGACTGATTGCTCACAGACTGATTGCTAACTGACTGCTCACAGACTGATTGCTAACTGACTGATTGCTCACTGACTGATTGCTCACAGACTGATTGCTCACAGACTGATTATCACTGACTGATTGCTCACAGACTGATTGCTCACAGACTGATTATCACTGACTGATTGCTCACAGACTGATTGCTCACAGACTGATTGCTCATTGACTGATTATCGCTGACTGATTGCTCACTGACTGATTGCTCACAGACTGATTGCTCATTGACTGATTATCACTGACTGATTGATCACTGCCTGATTGCTCACTGACTGATTGATCATTGACTGATTATCACTGCCTGATTGCTCACTGACTGATTGTTCATTGACTGATTATCACTGCCTGATTGCTCACTGACTGATTGCTCATTGACTGATTATCACTGACTGATTGCTCACAGACTGCTCACTGACTGATTGCTCACAGACTGATTGCTCACAGACTGATTGCTCATTGACTGATTGCTCACTGACTGATTGCTCATTTACTGATTATCACTGACTGATTGCTCACTGACTGATTGCTCACAGACTGATTGCTCACTGACTGATTGCTCACTGACTGATTGCTCACTGACTGATTGCTCACTGACTGATTGCTCACTGACTGATTGCTCACTGACTGATTGATCAAGACTGATTGATCACAGACTGAATAATCACTGACTGATGCTCACGACTATTGATCACAGACTGATTGATCAACAGACGATGCTCACAGACTATGATCACTGACCTGAAAAGAACTGAAGAAGTTGACACCAATACAACGATACCAAACAACGACAACAACAACTACAAGAATATGATAACAACAACGCCGACAACAACACCACCACAACACCATCACCAAAAGTATCCACCACACCACCATCACATCAACAAAGACAACAACAAGCAACACAACAATGATCAATTAAAAATAAATTAGATGATAAATAAACAATACCTATTTGCGGTGTTCTTTTGCTTCAGAAAGTGGTGTCGGGGAAGCATGTTGTGCTTTCGAGAGGGAAGAGTGTGGTGTCTGTCGTTGGATTGTGTTGGATTTGTGTTGTGCTGTGTTGTGTTGTGCTGTGCTGTGTTGTGTGTCTGTGTTGTGTTGTGTTGTGCTGTGTTGTGTTGTGTTGTTCTGTGTTGTGTGTGTTTGCTGTGCTGTGTTGTGTTGTGCTGTGTTGTGCTGTGCTGTGTTGTGTTGTGTTGTGCTGTGTTGTGTTGTGTTGTGCTGTGTGTGTTGTGTTGTGCTGTGTTGTGTTGGTGTTGTGCTGTGTGTTGTGTTGTTTGTGCTGTTGTGTTGTGCTGTGTTGTGTTGTGCTGTGCTTGTGTGTGTGTGCTGTGTTGTGTTGTGTTGTCTTGTGCTGTGCTGTGCTGTGTTTGTGTTGTGCTGTGTTTTGTGCTGTGCTGTGTTGTGTTGTTGTTGTGTTGTGTGTTGTGTTGTGCTGTGTGTTTGTGCTGTGCTGTGCTGTGTGTCTGTGTTGTGTTGTGTTGTGTTGTGCTGTGTTGTGTTGTGCTGTGTTGTGCTGTGCTGTGCTGTGTTGTTGGTTTGTGCTGTGTTTGTGCTGTGTGTGTGGCTGTGTTGTTTGTGTTGTGTTGTGCTTGTGTGTTGTGTGTGTGTTGCTGTGTTGTGTTTCGTGTTGTCTGTGCTGTGCTGTGCTGTGCTGTGCTGTGTGTCTTGTGCTGTGCTGTGCTGTGTGTGCTGTGTTGTGCTGTGTTGTCTTGTGCTGTGCTGTATTGTGTGTGTTGTGTGTTGTGTTGTCTTGTGTTGTCTTGTGCTGTATTGTTGTTGTGTTGTGTTGTGTTGTGTTGTGTTGTGCTACGTTGTGTTGTCTTGTGCTGTGTTGTGTTGTGTTGTCTTGTGCTGTATTGTGTTGTGTTGTGTTACGTTGTGTTGTCTTGTGCTGTGTTGTGTTGTGTTGTGTTGTCTTGTGCTGTATTGTGTTGTGCTGTGTTGTGTTGTCTTGTGCTGTGTTGTGTTGTGCTACGTTGTGTTGTCTTGTGCTGTGTTGTGCTGTGTAGTGTTGTGTTGTCTTGTGCTGTATTGTGTTGTGTTGTGCTACGTTGTGTTGTCTTGTGCTGTGTTGTGCTGTGTTGTGCTGTATTGTGTTGTCTTGTGCTGTATTGTGTTGTGTTGTGTTGTCTTGTGCTGTATTGTGTTGTGTTGTGTTGTGCTACGTTGTGTTGTGTTGCGTTGATTTGTGCTGTATTGTGTTGTGTTGTGCTGTGTTGTGTTGTGCTACGTTGAGTTGTGTTGTGTTGTCTTGTGCTGTATTGTGTTGTGTTGTGCTGTGTTGTGTTGTGTTACGTTGTGTTGTGTTGTGTTGTGTTGTCTTGTGCTGTATTGTGTTGTGTTGTGTTTTGCTGTGTTGTGTTGTGTTGTCTTCTGCTGTATTGTGTTGTGTTGTGTTATGTTGTCGTGTGCTGTATTGTGCTGTGTTGTGTTGTGTTGTCTTGTCTTGTGCTGTATTGTGTTGTGTTGTGTTGTCTTGTGCTGTATTGTGTTGTGTTGTGTTGTCTTGTGCTGTATTGTGTTGTGTTGTGTTGTCTTGTGCTGTATTGTGTTGTGTTGTGTTGTGTTGTCTTGTGCTGTATTGTGTTGTGTTGTGTTGTGTTGTCTTGTGCTGTATTGTGTTGTGTTGTGTTGTCTTGTGCTGTATTGTGTTGTGTTGTGTTGTGTTGCCTTGTGCTGTATTGTACTGTGTTGTGTTGTGTTGTCTTGTCTTGTACTGTATTGTGTTGTGTTGTGCTTGTTTGTGCTACGTTGTGTTGTGTTGTCTTGTGTTGTGTTGTGCTGTGTTGTCTTGTGCTTATTGTATTGTGTTGTGTTGTGTTGTCTTGTGCTGTAATGTGTTGTGTTGTGTTGTCTTGTGCTGTATTGTGTTGTGTTGTGTTGTCTTGTGCTGTATTGTGTTGTGTTGTGTTGTCTTGTGCTGTATTGTGTTGTGTTGTGTTGTCTTGTGCTGTATTGTGTTGTGTTGTGTTGTCTTGTGCTGTATTGTGTTGTGTTGTGTTGTGCTGTATTGTGTTGTGTTGTGTTGTCTTGTCTTGTGCTGTATTGTGCTGTGTTGTGTTGTGTTGTCTTGTGCTGTATTGTGCTGTTGTTGTGTTGTGTTGTCTTGTGCTGTATTGTGTTGTGTTGTGTTGTCTTGTGCTGTATTGTGTTGTGTTGTGTTGTCTTGTGCTGTATTGTGTTGTGTTCTGTTGTGTTGTGCTGTATTGTGTTGTGTTGTGTTGTCTTGTGCTGTATTGTGTTGTGTTGTCTTGTGCTGTATTGTGTTGTGCTGTGTTGTTTTGTGTTGTGCTGTATTGTGTTGTGTTGTGCTGTATTGTGTTGTGTTGTGTTGTGTTGTCTTGTGCTGTATTGTGTTGTCTTGTGCTGTATTGTGTTGTGTTGTGTTGTGTTGTGTTGTCTTGTGCTGTATTGTGTTGTGTTGTCTTGTGCTGTGTTGTGTTGTGTTGTGTTGTCTTGTGTTGTGTTGTGTTGTGTTGTGTTGTCTTGTCTTGTCTTGTGCTGTATTGTGTTGTCTTCTGCTGTATTGTGTTGTCTTCTGCTGTATTGTGTTGTGTTGTCTTGTGCTGTATTGTGTTGTCTTGTGCTGTGTTGTGTTGTGTTGTGTTGTGTTGTGTTGTCTTGTGCTGTATTGTGTTGTGTTGTGTTGTGTTGTGCTGTATTGTGTTGTGTTGTGTTGTGCTGTGTTGTGTTGTCTTGTGCTGTGCTGTGCTGTGTTGTGTTGTGTTGTCTTGTGCTGCATTGTGTTGTGTTGTGTTGTGTTGTCTTGTGCTGTATTGTGCTGTGTTGTATTGTGTTGTCTTGTCTTGTGCTGTATTGTGTTGTGTTGTGCTGTGTTGTGTTGTGTTGTGCTACGTTGTGTTGTGTTGTGTTGTCTTGTGTTGTGTTGTGCTGTGTTGTCTTGTGCTTATTGTATTGTGTTGTGTTGTGTTGTGTTGTCTTGTGCTGTATTGTGTTGTGTTGTGGTACGTTGTGCGCTATTGTGCTGTGTTGTGTGCTTTGCTGTGCCTGGCTGTGATGAGCTGTGTTGTTTAGTGCAGTGCTGTGTTGTGATGTGGCTGTACTGTACTGTGTTGTGCTGGGTTGTGCGGTGTTGTGTTGTGTTATGTTGTGTTCTTTTGTGTTGTGCTGTATTGTGTTGTGCTGTGTTGTACTGTTTCTTTTTTGCTGTGCTGTGCTGTGTTGTGTTGTTTTGTCCTGTGCTGTGTTGTTTTGTCCTGTGCTGTTATGTTGTGTTGTTTTGTCCTGTGTTGTGTTATGTTGTGTTGTTTTGTCCTGTGATGTATTGTGTTGCGTTGTTTTGTCCTGTGTTGTGCTGTTTTGTCCTGTGCTGTGTTATGTTGAGTTGTTTTGTCCTGTGCTGTGTTATGTTGAGTTGTTTTGTCCTGTGCTGTGTTATGTTGAATTGTTTTGTCCTGTGTTGTGTTATGTTGAGTTGTTTGGTCCTGTGCTGTGTTATGTTGAGTTGTTTTGTCCTGTGTTATGTTATGTTGAGTTGTTTGGTCCTGTGCTGTGTTATGTTGAGTTGTTTTGTCCTGTGTTGTGTTATGTTGTGTTGTTTTGTCCTGTGTTGTGTTATGTTGAGTTGTTTTGTCCTGTGTTGTGTTATGTTGTGCTGTTTTGTCATGTGTTGTGTTTAGTGTTGGTTGTTTTGTCCTGTGTTGTGTTATGTTGAGTTGTTTTGTCCTGTGTTGTGCTGTGTTGCGTTGTTTTGTCATGTGCTGTGCTGTTTTGTCCTGTGCTGTGTTATGTTGTGTTGTTTTGTCCTGTGCTGTGTTATGTTGTGCTGTTTTGTCCTGTGTTGTGTTGTTGTGTTGTTTTGTCCTGTGTTGTGTTGTGTTGTGCTGTTTTGTCCTGTGTTGTGTTGTGTTTGTCGTGTTTGTCCTGTGTTGTGTTGTGTTGTGTTGTGTTTGTCCTGTGTGTGTTGTGTTGTGCTGTTTTGTCCTGTGCTGTGCTGTTTTGTCCTGTGTTGTGTTGTGTTGTGCTGTTTGTCTGTGTTGTGTTGTGTTGTGTTGTTTTTGTCCTGTGTTGTGTTGTGTTGTGCTGTTTTGTCCTGTGCTGTGCTGTTTTGTCCTGTGATGTGTTATGTTGTGTTGTTTTGTCCTGTGTTGTGTTATGTTGTGTTGTTTTGTCCTGTGGTTGTGTTATGTTGTGTTGTTTTGTCCTGTGCTGTGTTATGTTGTGTTTGTTTTTGTCCTGTGTTGTGTTTGTTGTGCTGTTTTGTCCTGTGTTGTGTTGTATGTTGTGTTGTTTTGTCCTGTGTTGTGCTGTTTTGTCCTGTTTTGTGTTATGTTGTGTTGTTTTGTCCTGTGTTGTGTTATGTTGTGTTGTTTTGTCCTGTGTTGTGTTATGTTGTGTTGTTTTGTCCTGTGTTGTGTTATGTTGAGTTGTTTTGTCCTGTGTTGTGTTATGTTGTGCTGTTTTGTCCTGTGTTGTGTTATGTTGTGTTGTTTTGTCCTGTGTTGTGTTATGTTGAGTTGTTTTGTCCTGTGTTGTGTTATGTTGTGTTGTTTTGTCCTGTGTTGTGTTATGTTGAGTTGTTTTGTCCTGTGTTGTGTTATGTTGTGTTGTTTTGTCCTGTGTTGTGCTATGTTGAGTTGTTTTGTCCTGTGTTGTGTTATGTTGTGTTGTTTTGTCCTGTGTTGTGTTATGTTGTGTTGTTTTGTCCTGTGTTGTGTTATGTTGTGTTGTTTTGTCCTGTGTTGTGTTATGTTGTGTTGTTTTGTCCTGTGTTGTGTTATGTTGTGTTTGTTTTGTCCTGTGTTGTGTTATGTTGTGTTGTTTTGTCCTGTGTTGTGTTATGTTGTGTTGTTTTGTCCTGTGTTGTGTTATGTTGAGTTGTTTTGTCCTGTGTTGTGTTATTTTGTGTTGTTTTGTCCTGTGTTGTGCTGTTTTGTCCTGTGTTGTGTTATGTTGTGTTGTTTTGTCCTGTGCTGTGTTATGTTGTGTTGTTTTGTCCTGTGTTGTGTTATGTTTGTGTTGTTTTGTCCTGTGTTGTGCTGTTTTGTCCTGTGTTGTGTTGTTTTGTCCTGTGTTGTGCTGTTTGTGTTGTTTTGTCCTGTGTTGTGTTATGTTGTGTTGTTTTGTCCTGTGTTGTGTTGTTTTGTCCTGTGTTGTGTTGTTTTGTCCTGTGTTGTGCTGTGTTGTGTTGTTTTGTCCTGTGTTGTGTTATGTTGTGTTGTTTTGTCCTGTGTTGTGTTATGTTGTGTTGTTTTGTCCTGTGTTGTGTTATGTTGAGTTGTTTTCTCCTGTGTTGTGTTATGTTGTGTTGTTTTGTCCTGTGTTGTTGTTATGTTGAGTTGTTTTTCCTGTGTTGTGTTATGTTGTGTTGTTTTGTCCTGTGCTGTGCTGTGTTGTTTTGTCCTGTGTTGTGTTATGTTGTGTTGTTTTGTCCTGTGCTGTTATGTTGTGTTGTTTTGTCCTGTGCTGTGTTATGTTGTGTTGTTTTGTCCTGTGTTGTGTTATGTTGTTTGTTTTGACCTGTGCTGTGTTATGTTGTGTTGTTTTGTCCTGTGTTGTGTTGTTTTGTCCTGTGTTGTGCTGTTTTGTCCTGTGATGTATTATGTTGTGTTGTTTTGTCCTGTGTTGTGTTGTTTTGTCCTGTGTTGTGTTGTTTTGTCTTGTGTTGTGCTGTGTTGTGCTGTGTTGCGTTGTTTTGTCCTGTGTTGTGCTGTGTTGCGTTGTTTTGTCCTGTGTTGTGTTGTTTTGTCCTGTGTTGTGTTGTTTTGTCCTGTGTTGTGCTGTGTTGCGTTGTTTTGTCCTGTGTTGTGCTGTGTTGCGTTGTTTTGTCCTGTGTTGTGCTGTGTTGCGTTGTTTTGTCCTGTGTGTGTTATTTTGTGTTGTTTGTCCTGTGATGTATTTATGTTGTGTTGTTTTGTCCTGTGTTGTGCTTGTTTTGTCCTGTGTTGTGTTGTTTTGTCCTGTTGTGTTTTGTTGTTGTTTGTGTTGTGTTGTTTTGTCCTGTGTTGTGTGTTTTTTTTTGTCCTGTGTTGTGTTGTGTTGTGTCTGTGTTGTTTGTCTGTTTGTGTTGTTGTTGTGTTGTTTTGTCCTGTTTGTGTTATGTTGTGTTGTTTTTGTCCTGTGTTGTGTTGTGTTTTGTCCTGTGTTTGTTTGTGTTGTTTTGTCCTGTGATGTGTTATGTTGTGTTGTTTTGTCCTGTGTTTGTTATGTTGTGTTGTTTTTGTCCTGTGATGTGTTATGTTGTGTTGTTTTGTCCTGTGTTGTTCTGTTTTGTCCTGTGTTGTGTTGTTTTGTCCTGTGATTGTGTTTTTTGCTTGTTGTTGTTTTGTCCTGTTTGTTCTGTTTTGTCCTGTGTTGTGTTGTTGTTTGTCCTGTGATGTGTTTGTTGTTTGTTTTTTGTCCTGTGTTGTTCTGTTTTGTCCTGTGTTGTGTTGTTTTTGTCCTGTTTGATGTGTTTGTGTGTTTGTTGTTTTGTCCTGTGATGTGTTATGTTTGCTGTTTTGTCCTGTGATGTGTTATGTTGGTTGTTTTGTCCTGTGATGTATTATGTTGTGTTGTTTTGTCCTGTGTTGTGCTGTTTTGTCCTGGTGTTGTATGTTGTGTTTTTGTCCTGTGTTTGTGTTGTTTTGTCCTGTGTTGTATTATTGTGAGCTGTTTTGTCCTGTGTTGTATTATGTTGGCTGTTTTGTCTGTGTTGTGTTATGTTGTGTTGTTTTGTCCTGTGTTTGTCCTGTGTTGTGTTGTTTTGTCCTGTGTTGTGTTATGTTGTGTTGTTTGTCCTGTGATGTATTATGTTGTGTTGTTTGTTGTCCTGTGTTGTGTGTTTTGTCCTGTGTGTATTATGTTGTTGTTTTGTCCTGTGTTGTGTTGTTTTGTCCTGTGTGTGTTATGTTGTGTTGTTTTGTCCTGTGATGTATTATGTTGTGTTGTTTTGTCTGTGTTGTGTTGTTTTGTCCTGTGTTGTATTATGTTGTGTTGTTTTGTCCTGTGCTGTGTTATGTTGTGTTGTTTTGTCCTGTGTTGTGTTGTTTTGTCCTGTGTTGTATTATGTTGAGTTGTTTTGTCCTGTGTTGCGTTTGTTGTGTTGTTTTGTCCTGTGTGTTATGTTGTGTTGTTTTGTCCTGTGTGTGTTATGTTGTGTGTTTTGTCCTGTCGGTTATGTTGTTTTTGTCCTGTGTTGTGTTATGTTGTGTTGTTTGTCCGTCTGTGTTATGTTGTGTTGTTTTGTCCTGTGTGTATTATGTTGTGTTGTTTTGTCTGTGTGTTTATGTTGTGTTGTTTTGTCCTGTGTTGTGTTGTTTTGTCCTGATGTATGTGTTGTTTTGTCCTGTGTTGTGTTATGTTGTGTTGTTTTGTCCTGTGATGTATTATGTTGTGTTGTTTTGTCCTGTGCTGTGTTTGTTGTGTTGTTTTGTCCTGTGTTGTGTTGTTTTGTCCTGTGTTTATGTGTTTGTTTTGTCCTGTGCTTGTGTTGTTTTGTCCTGTATGTATTATGTTAGTTGTTTTGTCCTGTGATGTGTTATGTTATGTTGTTTTGTCCTGTGTTGTGTTATGTTGTGTTGTTTTGTCCTGTGATGGTTATGTTGTGTTGTTTTGTCCTGTGATGTATTATGTTGTGTTTTTTGTCCTGTGTTGTGCTGTTTTGTCCTGTGTTGTGTTGTTTTGTCCTGTGTTGTGTTGTTTTGTCCTGTGTTGTGTTGTTTTGTCCTGTGTTGTGTTGTTTTGTCCTGTGTTGTGTTGTTTTGTCCTGTGTTGTGTTGTTTTGTCCTGTGTTGTGTTGTTTTGTCCTGTGTTGTGTTGTTTTGTCCTGTGATTGTTGTTGTGTTTTTGTCCTGTGATTGTGTTTTGTTGTTGTTGTTTTGTCCTGTGATGTATTATGTTGTGTTTGTTTTGTCCTGTGTTGTGCTGTTTTGTCCTGTGTTGTGTTGTTTTGTCCTGTGTTGTGCTGTTTTGTCCTGTGTTGTGTGTTTTGTCGTGTTGTGTTGTTTTGTCCTGTGTTGTGCTGTTTTGTCCTGTGTTGTGCTGTTTTGTCCTGTGTTGTGTTGTTTTATCCTGTGTTGTGTTGTTTTGTCCTGTGTTGTGCTGTTTTGTCCTGTGATGTAATATGTTGTGTTGTTGTTTGTCCTGTGTTGTGCTGTGTTGTGTAGCTCTGTGTGCTGGTGGTATTGTCACACCATCATAATACACGCAGTGCCACAGACCTAGATGCCTGTCTCCCTATGTCTACAGTAATCTGAATCCCTGCAAACAAACAAACAAACAAACAAACAAAACAAACAAACAAACAAAATGAATGTAATTTTCTTTAATTTTGATTTTTTCGATTTCATTTCATTTTTTTCCTTTTGTCACGATGGATTTACCATATAAGACTCTGGCTGCTCTCCCCTGATGAGAGCGCGTCACTGCAGTGTGGTGCCATCCATTTCTTTGACCAAGACTTCAGGAAGGCAAGATGGCTGTTTGGCCTTCAAGGGAAGGGATGTGGGAAATCAACCTGTCTCTCTCTCTAATAGTTTTATACCACGGCAGCCGGGTGAATGCCCTGCTTTTCGTGATTTTCAATTGCCGTGGGATGTTTTTATCGTACACAGGCCAGAAGCCACGTGGGTTCCACTCACTTTTCGTCTCCTTCCGAAAGGACTGGACGTTCACTTCTATTTTCCAATGGAATTAAGGAGAAAAGTCGTGGCCTCTACAGGAAACGAACCTGGAACCTCGAGTTTAGTTACTGGCAGGCGAACGTCTGAATCACTTTGCCACTCTTCTCCCTTAAATTGATGAAAAACAAAATAAAAGTAAAAACAAAGAATAAAGTTACGAACATGTTGTTAACTATTCCACATATATCCGTTTTGCTCTATTTTGAAGACATGTCAAGCCTTACAGTGTCGGAGCCCTATCTTCCAGGCAAGTGGTTACAATGAGGCCATGAAAAAAATGAACCAGTCAGACTGATCTTTTTCAATTTTCACCACCGGACAAAAGCGCGGAATAACGAATTAAAATGCATCCGCAATGCATGCGCCACCTGCAGACAAGGTGGAGACAATCGTATTTTTGTCCCGCACTTCCTTCTTCGTATTAGAAGGGGCGGAGTCCCTTAGCGCCATGACAAAGGACAAGGACAGTTTGCTGGACGTAAATAGAACACGTTGAAGAGAATGATGTGTGCGGTTTAGTTAGAAGATGAATGTATATGTCTGTATGGCAGTGCCTAAAAGTCATAGGCGAGTCAGAGACATGTAACGAGAGACTGGAGATGTGCTGCACATGAAGATCTGTCAGACACATATATAGAGAGATAGGCAGTATGTATGTACACGGAGGTCTGTCAGATACATAAATAGAAAGATTGGCGATGTGTGTTGTACATAGAGGTCAGTCAGATACATAAATAGAAAGACTAGCGGTAGTGTTGTGCATGGAGGTCTGTCAGATACATAAATAGAAAGACTAGCGGTTTGTGTTGTGCATGGAGGTCAGTCAGATACATAAATAGAAAGACTAGCGGTATGTGTTGTGCATGGAGGTCTGTCAGAGATATGTATACAGAGACTGGTGATTTGTTGTACACGGAAGTCAGTCAGAGACATGTCTGGAGATTCTGACGAATTTGTACATCGAGGTCTGTCGGAGACATACATGGAGAGACTGCCTAGTGTTTATTGTAGATAAAGGTCTGTCAGAGACATGTATACAGAGACAAGAGGCATCATGTGCATGAAGGATATATTGCACGTGTAGGTATGTCAGAGACATGTATAGAGAGAGTGGGGATATATTGCACGTGTAGGTCTGTCAGAGACATGTATAGAGAGAGTGGGGATATATTGCACGTGTAGGTCTGTCAGAGACATGTATAGAGAGACAGGGGATATATTGCACGTGTAGATCTGTCAGAGACATGTATAGAGAGAGTGGGGATATATTGCACGTGTAGGTCTGTCAGAGACATGTATAGAGAGAGTGGGGATATATTGCTACGTGTAGGTCTGTCAGAGACATGTATAGAGAGAGTGGGGATATATTGCACGTGTAGATCTGTCAGAGACATGTATAGAGAGAGTGGGGATATATTGCACGTGTAGGTCTGTCAGAGACATGTATAGAGAGAGTGGGGATATATTGCACGTGTAGGTCTGTCAGAGACATGTATAGAGAGAGTGGGGATATATTGCACGTGTAGGTCTGTCAGAGACATGTATAGAGAGACTGGGATATATTGCACGTGTAGATCTGTCAGAGACATGTATAGAGAGACTGGGGATATATTGCACATGTAGATCTGTCAGAGACATGTATAGAGAGAGTGGGGATATATTGCACGTGTAGGTCTGTCAGAGACATGTATAGAGAGAGTGGGGATATATTGCACGTGTAGATCTGTCAGAGACATGTATAGAGAGAGTGGGGATATATTGCACGTGTAGGTCTGTCAGAGACATGTATAGAGAGAATGGGGATACATTGTACGTGTAGATCTGTCAGAGACATGTATAGAGAGAGTGGGGATATATTGTACGTGTAGATCTGTCAGAGACATGTATAGAGAGAGTGGGGATATATTGTACGTGTAGATCTGTCAGAGACATGTATAGAGAGAGTGGGGATACATTGTACGTGTAGATCTGTCAGAGACATGTATAGAGAGAGTGGGGATATATTGTACGTGTAGATCTGTCAGAGACATGTATAGAGAGAGTGGGGATATATTGTACGTGTAGATCTGTCAGAGACATGTATAGAGAGAGTGGGGATATATTGCACGTGTAGGTCTGTCAGAGACATGTACAGAAAAACTGGCGGTGTGTGTTGTACATGGAAGGCTGTCAGAGAGATATGTGGACAACTGGCAATATCGTACGTACAGGCCTGTCAGAACTTCGTTTGAAACCTTTTGCTGTCAAACCTTCACAAACTATGGCTCAGTCTGTCTGTCTGTTTGTGCATAGGCGGCGATGTTGTCATTGCTCACTACGTTGTGTCCCTTGTCACTGTTGTTGCAGTTTTTAATTGCTATCGTTGCATTTTTGTGCTTGTGCTTTTCTTCTTTCCAACCAGTTGTTCGTTTGTCATGCTTTTGTTACTTTTGTTATCTTACTTATCTATTTGTGATTGATGCATGTCGTTTTATGTGTGCAGTTCGGTTTCATGTGTGCTGTTCAGTTTCATGTGTGTATGCACACATATGTATAGAGTAGAAAAAACTAGTTGTCATACCGATCCAATGGGATCTAATGCTACTATCCTTGTGCAAAGAAGTAATTTCAAGTTTCAAGTTTATCTGACCCCCTCTCTCTTTTTGCCCATCTCTCTCTTTCTCTCTATATCTGTCTCTCTTTCCCGCCGGCCCCCTCTCTCTTTTTGCTCATCTCTCTCTTTCTCTCTATATCTGTCTCTCTTTCCCGCCGGCCCCCTCTCTCTTTTTGCTCATCTCTCTCTTTCTCTCTATATCTGTCTCTCTTTCCCGCCGGCCCCCTCTCTCTTTTTGCCCATCTCTCTCTTTCTCTCTATATCTGTCTCTCTTTCCCGCCGGCCCCCTCTCTCTTTTTGCTCATCTCTCTCTTTTTCTCTATATCTGTCTCTCTTTCCCTCCGCCCCCCCCCTCTCTCTGTGTGACAAATGGAGAAGATGAGAGGTTAACTTGAGAAACACCCAAGGCTATTGGATGGAACCCAAAGCAACAACACCTCACCACTGACCGGACAATTACCTCCCAACTCCCGTCCCTATGCGCTATTTCGCCAAGCAAATGGTGGGGGGGGGGGGGGGGCTGTCCATATGCTGCATAACCCATTCGGACCCAGTCATCAGTCACCTTGTTTCCACAAGCCGAATGGCAAGGTGGGGAGAGACGACAAATCCCGGGACATGGACACACAACGCGCACCAACCAGGTCCAGCCCAGCTTCCGGAGGAGCAATATCTTGACTCATTACTGTGTGCCCTTGTGACGCAAACTCCTAACATAAACATGTCACGTCAACGTCACATCACCAACCCACTATCCTTTCAAATTAATGCCACCGCCCTCTCCCCCCCCCCCTCTGTCTGTCTGTCTGTCTGTCTGTTTCTTTCTCTCCCTCTCTTTATGTCTCCCTCTCTATCTGTGTGACACTCTGTCTCTGTCTCTCTGGCTCTGCTGTCTGTCTTCGTCTCTCTGTCTGTCTGTCTCTCTGTCTGTCTGTCTCTCTCTCTTTGCCCTCATGGTTTTACTACCTATTTTGTCTCCCCTTCCTCCGTCTCTGTCTAGCTGTATATCTGAGTCTCCCTAGTTTCCGGTTTCTCTTATTCCTGTCTTAAAATTTCTGCAGAGCTTTCTCCTAACCCCCCCCTCTCCAACACACGTTATATTTCTCTTTGTCTTCCTCCTCTCTGTCTGTCTGTCTGTATCTTCGTTTTTCCCTTTGTATGTGCATGTGTGTTTGTGTGCGTGCGCACGAGCATGTAATTACAGATTAATGCCTTTTCACTTAAGCAATTTTGTTTTTAAAAGTAGTAGTAGTGGTAGCAGCAGCAGCAGCAACAGCAGCAGCAGTAGTACAGTAATAGTAGTAGCAGTAGTGGTAGTAGTAGTAGTAGTAGTAGTAGTAGTAGTAGTAAGAGCAGCAGCAGCAGCAACAGCAGTAGTAATAGTAACAGTATTTGTAGTAGTAGTAGTAGCGATAGCAGTGGCAGCAGCAACAACAGCAACAGCAATAGTAGCAGTAGTAGCAGCAACAGCAGCGGAACCGATGAAGAAATTTGGGCAGCATCCTCAATGATGTGTCCATGAAGTGGATGAGACTCGAATGTGTGGTCCCAGTGTTCCCAATGAGCCCATAGCATGCTCCATTCTGGTTAAGACCTGGAAAATCCCACAGTAAATTGGTCTGACGAGATTCGAACACTCAACTTTCCGGTTGTTAGTGTTGTGTGGTAACCACCGCGACTGGTGGTCGTAGTCGAGGGTTTAAACAGTGGTCCTTGTGATAATAATAATAATAATAATAATAATAATAATAACAGTAATAATAATAATAATAATAATAACAACAACAACAACAACAACAACAATAATAATAATAATATAATAATAGCAACAACAACAATAAATGTATCGATAATGCGCCAAATCTTGATATACAAATGAAATCAAAGCGTGCACTCTCATTATTTGCTAAAACATCAACTGGCAATGATAAACACTTCAGGGCACAAAGCACACACATGGACCACGAGGGTAGGATGGAAGTGGGACGTTGGGTGGGCACGTAGAGGGGGAAATCACCGCTGGATAGAAAGGTATGTTTTCAACTTACACCTGCAGGCAGACAGAGTAAGCATGTTTTCAACTTACACCTGTAGGCAGACAGAGTTAGTATGTTTTCAACTTACACCTGCAGGCAGACAGAGTATGTTTTCAACTTACACCTGCAGGCAGACAGAGTTAGTATGTTTTCAACTTACACCTGCAGGCAGACAGAGTAAGCATGTTTTCAGCTTACACCTGCAGGCAGACAGAGTAAGTATGTTTTCAACTTACACCTGTAGGCAGACAGAGCATGTTTTCAACTTACACCTGTAGGCAGACAGAGTTAGTATGTTTTCAACTTACACCTGCAGGCAGACAGAGCATGTTTTCAACTTACACCTGTAGGCAGACAGAGTTAGTATGTTTTCAACTTACACCTGCAGGCAGACAGAGTTAGTATGCTTTCAACTTACACCTGTAGGCAGACAGAGTAAACATGTTTTCAACTTACACCTGTAGGCAGACAGACTAAGCATGTTTTCAACTTACACCTGCAGGCAGACAGACTAAGTATGTTTTCAACTTACACCTGTAGGCAGACAGAGTATGTTTTCAACTTACACCTGTAGGCAGACAGAGTAAGCATGTTTTCAACTTACACCTGCAGGCAGACAGAGTAAGTATGTTTTCAACTTACACCTGTAGGCAGACAGAGTATGTTTTCAACTTACACCTGTAGGCAGACAGAGTAAGCATGTTTTCAACTTACACCTGCAGGCAGACAGAGTAAGTATGTTTTCAACTTACACCTGCAGGCAGACAGACTAAGTATGTTTTCAACTTACACCTGTAGGCAGACAGAGTATGTTTTCAACTTACACCTGTAGGCAGACAGAGTAAGTATGTTTTCAACTTACACCTGCAGGCAGACAGAGTAAGCATGTTTTCAACTTACACCTGCAGGCAGACAGAGCATGTTTTCAACTTACACCTGTAGGCAGACAGAGTTAGTATGTTTTCAACTTACACCTGCAGGCAGACAGAGTTAGTATGCTTTCAACTTACACCTGTAGGCAGACAGAGTAAGCATGTTTTCAACTTACACCTGTAGGCAGACAGACTAAGCATGTTTTCAACTTACACCTGCAGGCAGACAGACTAAGTATGTTTTCAACTTACACCTGTAGGCAGAGAGAGTATGTTTTCAACTTACACCTGTAGGCAGAGAAAGTATGTTTTCAACTTACACCTGTAGGCAGACAGACTAAGCATGTTTTCAACTTACACCTGTAGGCAGACAGACTAAGTATGTTTTCAACTTACACCTGTAGGCAGACAGAGTATGTTTTCAACTTACACCTGTAGGCAGACAGACTAAGTATGTTTTCAACTTACACCTGAAGGAAGACCATTAACGTTGCAAGGACCAAACAAAATGGGCAGTAACCAACCGTAGAACATCTGTACGGATGAATTTGTAAGTAAGTTGTCAGAAGTAGAAAACGATTGTTGCATCGTGTGTTGACAGCCCTGTTACTGGCGGTGTGTGTGGATCTCAGCACCGCCTGCTATCAACAATGCTCCACCATTTTCAACCAGAAAATCCGTCAGCTGGTAGGACTGCAAGACTCCAACCTCCTCACCCAGAGGTCCTGCCAGTGAGTATTCCATTATACTTGGTGATATCGTCATCGTCGTCATTGTCGTCAACATCAGTACCCTCATCATTACCATAATCGTCATCATCATCATCGTCGTCGTCGTCGTCGTCGTCATCATCATCATCATCATCATCATCATCATCATCATCATCGTCGGTCGTCTCGTCGTCGTCGTCGTCGTTGTCTTTGTTATCGTCATCGTTATCATCGACATCACTGCAGTTAGCAAATGGCGTGGTTGTTGGAAAATGGAGGGGTTACTCCTTCAGACAGGGTCACCTTGTGTTTGAACATGATCAAGACAGGGACCATACCACCTCCTGTACTTGTCTGTCTGAATGTCTGTAACCTGGTGGTCACTACACTATAAGGACTATGTCCTGTACCTGTCTGTCTGTCTATCACCTGGTGGTCACTACACTACAGGGACCATGTCCTGTACGTCTGTCTGTCTGTCACCTGGTGGTCACTACACTACAGGGACCATGTCCTGTACCTGTCTGTCTATCTATCACCTGGTGGTCACTACACTACAGGGACCATGTCCTGTACCTGTCTGTCTATCTATCACCTGGTGGTCACTACACCACAGGGACCATGTCCTGTACCTGTCTGTCTATAACCTGGTGGTCACTACACCACAGGGACCATGTCCTGTACCTGTCTGTCTGTCACCTGGTGGTCACTACACTACAGGGACCATGTCCTGTACCTGTCTGTCTGTCACCTGGTGGTCACTACACTACAGGGACCATGTCCTGTACCTGTTGTCTGTCACCTGGTGGTCACTACACTACAGGGACCATGTCCTGTACCTGTGTGTCTGTACCTGGTGGTCACTACACTACAGGGACCATGTCCTGTACCTGTCTGTCTGTCACCTGGTGGTCACTACACCACAGGGACCATGTCCTGTACCTGTCTGTCTATAACCTGGTGGTCACTACACTACAGGTACCATGTCCTGTACCTGTCTGTCTATAACCTGGTGGTCACTACACTACAGGGACCATGTCCTGTACCTGTCTGTCTATAACCTGAGGTCACTACACTACAGGTACCATGTCTGTACCTGGGCTGTCTATAACCTGGTGGTCACTACACTACAGGGACCACCTCCTGTACCTGTCTGTCTATCACCTGTGGTCACTACACTACAGGTACCATGTCTGTACCTGTCTGTCTGTCTATAACCTGGTGGTCACTACACTACAGGTACCATGTCCTGTACCTGTCTGTCTATAACCTGATGGTCACTACACTACAGGTACATCTCTGTACCTGTCTGTCTATAACCGTGGTCACTACACTAAGGTACATGTCCAGTACTGTCTGTCATAACTGTGGTCACACATACAGTCACACAAAGTCATGGCATTGCTTTGACAGAGAAGGAAAGCAGCCAGGACAGGTGTAATGACGAGTAGTCAAGTTGTGAAAGCTGCCGTTTACGACGTGAGAAAGCAGGCTTCAATCACGATAGTACAGGGATGTTCTGTCCCTCGCCCCCCCCCCCCCCCTCCGTACTACATCCACTAGACCTTAAGGTGTTCTGGGTGTTGACCTTTCGGATGAGACGAGGAACCGAGGTCCTGTGTGCATCGTACATTTAGCGCATGGTAAAGATCTCATGGCAACAAAAGAACTGTCCCCGGTAGAATTATGGAAAACAACAACAACAACAACAAAAAGGCAAAAATTCACCAAATATTCACGCTTACATAAAAAAGTAGTGGCGGCCTATGGTGGTTATGTGTTTGTTTGTTTATTTATCTTACTTTTTTCCACATCGTTTACAGTTCATCTATTCATTTGTTTTTTATTTACTTATTTATTGATTCATCGTTTCTGTGCATATTTATTTATCTCTTTTATTTATCTATTTCAAAAATCTATTTGTTTATTAAGATTTTATTCCGAAAGATCCGTCACTGTCACTGTAACAGGGCGGGCCAACAATCCTGTTTACAAACGCACAGAGTGAATAGCACAACAACAACAAACAAGCGCAGGGGTCAAATGGTAAGACATCAGATGCCAGTCAGAAGATCTGGGGTTCGATTCCGCCTCGGTACTTCCCACCTGGGTGGAGATTTTCCGATCGCCAGGTCAACAGGTGTGCAGACCTGTTAGTGCGTAAACCCCCTATGTGTATATGCACGCCGAAACATTGAATGTTGACGTTAAAGATCCTGTAAGTCATGTCAGTGTCTGGTGACTTATGGAAATAAAAACAGTCAGCACGCCCGTCCACCCACTGTGCAGACTAAAAATAAAAAGACAAACAAACAAATAAACAAACAAACACACAAACAAACAAACAAACACAAACAAACAAACAAACAGCCAGACAAACAAACAAACAGCCAGACAAACAAACAAACAAACAAACAAACACAAACAAACAAATAGCCAGACAAACAAACAAACAGCCAGACAAACAAACAAACAGCCAGACAAACAAACAAACAAACAAACACAAACACACAAACAAACAAACAGCCAGACAAACAAACAAACAGCCAGACAAACAAACAAACAGCCAGACAAACAAACAAACACAAACACACAAACAAACAAACAGCCAGACAAACAAACAAACAGCCAGACAAACAAACAGCCAGACAAACAAACAAACAAACAAACAAACAAACACAAACACACAAACAAACAAACAGCCAGACAAACAAACAAACAGCCAGACAAACAAACAAACAGCCAGACAAACAAACAAACAAACAAACAACCAAATAAACAAACAAACAAACAAACAAACAAACAAACAAACACAAACACACAAACAAACAAACAGCCAGACAAACAAACAAACAGCCAGACAAACAAACAAACAAACAAAACAAACAAACAAACAAACAAACAAACAAACAAACAAACAAACACAAACACACAAACAAACAAACAGCCAGAAAAACAAACAAACAACCAGACAAACAAACAAACAGCCAGACAAACAAACAAACAGCCAGACAAACAAACAAACAAACAAACAAACAAACACAAACACACAAACAATCAAACAGCCAGACAAACAAACAAACAGCCAGACAAACAAACAAACAAACAAAACAAACAAACTCGGAAGGCTTAAAAAGCAAAAGAAAAACACAAGAACACAACAAAAACAACAAGAGGAAGAAAACAGGCCGCCAGTGACGAACAGGTCAAGATAGAGGACAGAGGGTGGGTGGACAGATGTGATCACGTCACAGGACAGAGGGTGGGTGGACAGATGTGATCACGTCACAGGACAGAGGGTGGGTGGACAGATGTGATCACGTCACAGGACAGAGGGTGGGTGGACAGATGTGATCACGTCACAGGACAGAGGGTGGGTGGACAGATGTGATCACGTCACAGGACAGAAGGTGGGTGGACAGATGTAATAACGTCACAGGACAGAGGGTGGGTGGACAGATGTGATCACGTCACAGGACAGAGGGTGGGTGGACAGATGTGATCACGTCACAGGACAGAGGGTGGGTGGACAGATGTGATCACGTCACAGGACAGAGGGTGGGTGGACAGATGTGATCACGTCACAGGACAGAGGGTGGGTAGACAGATGTGATCATGTCACAGGACAGAGGGTGGGTGGACAGATGTGATCACGTCACAGGACAGAGGGTGGGTGGACATGTGATCATGTCACAGGACAGAGGGTGGGTGGACAGATGTAATAACGTCACAGGACAGAGGGTGGGTGGACATGTGATCACGTCACAGGACAGATTGTGGGTGGACATGTGATCACGTCACAGGACAGATTGTGGGTGGACATGTGATCACGTCACAGGACAGATTGTGGGTGGACATGTGATCACGTCACAGGACAGATTGTGGGTGGACATGTGATCACGTCACAGGACAGATTATGGGTGGACATGTGATCACGTCACAGGACAGATTGTGGGTGGACATGTGATCACGTCACAGGACAGATTATGGGTGGACATGTGATCACGTCACAGGACAGATTGTGGTTGGACAGATGTGATCACTTCACAGGACAAGACAGAGGACAGAAGTGAACACACCACAGGACCAGACAGAGGACAGAAGTGAACACACCACAGGACCAGACAGAGGACAGAGGACAGAAGTGAACACATCACAGGACCAGACAGAGGACAGAAGTGAACACATCACAGGACCAGACAGAGGACAGAAGTGAACACATCACAGGACCAAACAGAGGACAGAGGACAGAAGTGAACACACCACAGGACCAGACAGAGGACAGAAGTGAACACATCACAGGACCAGACAGAGGACAGAAGTGAACACACCACAGGACCAGACAGAGGACAGAAGTGAACACACCACAGGACCAACAGATGACAGACAAGTGACACACACAGGACCAGAACAGAGGACAGAAGTGAACACACCACAGGACCAGACAGAGGACAGAAGTGAACACACCACAGGACCAGACAGAGGACAGAGGACAGAAGTGAACACACCACAGGACCAGACAGAGGACAGAAGTGAACACACCACAGGACCAGACAGAGGACAGAAGTGAACACACCACAGGACCAGACAGAGACAGAGACAGAAGTGAACACATCACAGGACCAGACAGAGGGACAGAAGTGAACACATCACAGGACCAGACAGAGGACAGAAGTGACACACACAGGACCAGACAGAGGAAGAAGTGAACACATCACAGGACACAGGGACAGAGGACAGAACAGGGAACACACACCACAGGACCAGACAGAGGACAGAAGTGAACACATCACAGACCAGACGAGGACAGAGACGAGTGAAAACACAGGACCAGACAGAGGACAGAGGACAGAAGTGACACATCACAGGACGACAGAGGACAGAGTGACACACACGGGACAGACAGAGAACAGAGCAGGGCAGAAGTGAACCACACAGACCGACAGGACAAGAACAAGACAGAGGACAGAATGACACCACGCAGACAGGACAGAGACAGAACAAGGCAGAAGTGAACACACACAGGACCACAGAGACAGAGTGAACACACACAGACAGACAGAGGACAGAACAGAACGAGGAAAGTGAACACCCACAGGACCGAAGAGACAAGTGAACAATCAGGACCAGACAGACGAATGAACACACACAGGACAGACAAGGACAGAGGAATACAGGCAACAGGAAGAAGTGAACACACACAGACCAGACAGAGACAGAGTGAACCACCAGACAACAGGGACGAAGTGACACACACAGGACCAGACGAGGACAGAAGTGAACACACAAGACCAGACAGAGGACAAGTGAACACATCACAGACAACAAGACAGAGTGAACACATCACAGGACGAAGAGGACAGAAGTGAACACACACAGGACCAGACAGAGGACAGAGTAACCAAGACCAACAGAGGACAGAAGTGACACCCACAGGACCAACAGAGGACAGAGGAAACACAACGGAAAGAACAGACAGAAGAGAAGACCACAGGACAGAAAGACAGAGACAAGACGAGAGAAGAAACAGACAAGGACAGAAAAAACACAGGACCGACAGAGAAGAGGAAGAAGTGAACACAGGCCGACAGAGAAGATGAACAAAGACCAAGAGAAAAACACAACAGCAGACAGAGAGAACACTCACAGGACACAGGGACAGGTGACACACAGGACGAGGGACAGAGTGACACCAAGGCAGAAGAGCAGAGGACAGAATGAACCACACAGGACCAGACAGAGGACAGAGTGAACACACCACAGGACCAGACAGAGGACAGAAGTGAACACATCACGGACAGACAGAGACAGAAGTGAACACACACAGACAACAGAGACAGAAGTGAACACATCACGGACAACAGAGACAGAGGACAGAATGAACACAACGCCAGACAGGACAGAAGTGAACACACACAGGACCAGACGAGGACAGAAGTGAAATCACAGACAGACAGGGACAGAAGTGACACACACAGACCAGACAGAGGACAGAAGTGAACACCAAGGACCAGACAGAGACAAAGTGAACACACACAGGACCAACAGAGACAGAATGAACACACCACAGGACACACAGGAACACTCAAGACCAGACAGAGACAGAGACAGAAGAACACACCACAGGACCAGACAGAGGACAGAAGTGAAACACAGACCGACAGAGGACAGAATGAACACACACAGGACAACAGGACAGAATGAAACACCCAGGACAGACAGAGGACAGAAGTGAACACACACAGGACCGAAGAGACGAGACAGAAGTGAACACACACGACCAACAGAGGACAGAGTGAACACACACAGACAGACAGAGGACAGAAGATCACCCAGACACAGAGAGAGGAACCTCACGACAGACAAGAACAGAATGACACACACGACAACAAGGACAGAGGAACACACGACCACAGGGACAGATGAACACACACAGACAGACGCAAACAAAGAACCACAGCACAGAGACAGAAGTGAAACACAGACCACAGGACAGGACAAGAGAGGCAGACACACACAGCCACAGACGACAGAGGACAAATGAACACACAGGCCAAGAGCAGAAGAAGGAACAATCACAGGACAGAAGAGGACAGAGGACAAAGACCAACAGGAGACAGAGGACAGAACAGAAGACAGAGGACAGAAGTGAACACACCACAGGACCAGACAGAGACAGAAGGGACAAATGACACATCACGACCAGACAGAGGACAGAGAACAGAAGACAGAGGACAGAAGTGACACACACAGACCAGGACAGAAGGACAGAGACAGAAGACAAAGGACAGAGAAGAACACACAGGACCAGACAGAACAAGACAGACAAACAAGACCAACAGAGGACAGAGAACACAAGACAGAGGACAGAAGAGAGAACACACCACAGACCAGACAGAACAGAAGTGAAACACACAGACCAGACAGGACAAGAAACAAACAAGGACAGAAGTGAACAAAGGACACACAAGGACAACAGGACAGAAGTGAACCACAAGACCAGACAGGGGAAAGAACTGAAACAAACAGACAAGGACAGAAGGAACAACAGACAACCAAGGAACCCAGACGACGACAGAATGAAACACACAGACCCAGGACAGAGGACAATGGAACACAACAGGACAAAGAAACAGACCAGAGACAACACAGACAAGACAGAGGACAGAAGTGAACACCACACAGGACAAGACACAGACGAAGAAAGGAACACACACAGGACCAGACAGAGGACAGAAGTGAACCACCACAGGACCAGACAAGAGGACATAAGGACAACAAGACAGAAGTGAAAACACAACAACCAGACAGGGACAGAAGTGAACACATCACAGACCAGACAGAGGACAGAAACACACACAAGAGAAGAGACAAGGAAACAGAGAAGTGAACCACAGACAGACAGACAGAGGAAACAAGGACACATCACAGGACAGACAGAGACAGAAAGGTAACACACCACAGGACAGGAAGACCCAGACGAATGAACAAACAGAAGACAGAGGACAGAGAAAAAAGACAGAGGACAGAATGAACATCACACCAGAAGAGACAGAGAACAAGAAGAGGACAGAAGTGAACACACACAGGACAGACAAGAAACAAAGACAGAGGACAGAAGTGAACACATCAAGACCAGACGAAGAGGACAGAAACAGGAAGAGAGAGACAGACAGGAACAAGACAGAAAACAGAGGACAGAGAACAGAGGACAGAAGGACAAAAGGAGACAACAAGGACCAGACAGAGGACAGAGTGAACACATCACAGGACAGACAGAGACAAGGAACAGAAGACAGAAGAGGACAGAGTGAACACACACACAGGACCAGACAAAAGAACAAAGAGAAAAACAGGACCAACAGACAGAAACCAACAGGACAGAGGAACACACCACAGGACCAGACAGAGGACAAGAAACGGAACACATGACAGGACCAGACAGAGGACAGAAGTGAACACACCACAGGACCAGACAGAGGACAGAAGTGAACACATCACAGGACCAGACAGAGGACAGAAGTGAACACACCACAGGACCAGACAGAGGACAGAAGTGAACACACCACAGGACCAGACAGAGGACAGAAGTGAACACACCACAGGACCAGACAGAGGACAGAAGTGAACACACCACAGGACCACACAGTGAACACATCACAGGACCAGACAGAGGACAGAGGACAGAAGTGAACACACCACAGGACCAGACAGAGGACAGAAGTGAACACACCACAGGACCAGACAGAGGACAGAGGACAGAAGTGAACACACCACAGGACCAGACAGAGGACAGAAGTGAACACACCACAGGACCAGACAGAGGACAGAAGTGAACACACCACAGGACCAGACAGAAGACAGAGAACAGAAGTGAACACACCACAGGACCAGACAGAGGACAGAAGTGAACACACCACAGGACCAGACAGAGGACAGAAGTGATCACACCACAGGACCAGACAGAGGAAGAAGTGAACACATCACAGGACCAGACAGAGGACAGAGGACAGAAGTGAACACATCACAGGACCAGACAGAGGACAGAAGTGAACACACCACAGGACCAGACAGAGGACAGAGGACAGAAGTGAACACATCACAGGACCAGACAGAGGACAGAGGACAGAAGTGAACACATCACAGGACCAGACAGAGGACAGAAGTGAACACATCACAGGACCTGACAGAGGACAGAAGTGAACACATCACAGGACCAGACAGAGGACAGAAGTGAACACACCACAGGACCAGACAGAGGACAGAGGACAGAAGTGAACACATCACAGGACCAGACAGAGGACAGAGGACAGAAGTGAACACATCACAGGACCAGACAGAGGACAGAGGACAGAAGTGAACACATCACAGGACCAGACAGAGGACAGAGAACAGAAGACAGAGGACAGAAGTGAACACACCACAGGACCAGACAGAGAACAGAAGACAGAGGACAGAAGTGAACACATCACAGTACCAGACAGAGGACAGAGAACAGAAGACAGAGGACAGAAGTGAACACACCACAGGACCAGACAGAGGACAGAGAACAGAAGACAGAGGACAGAAGTGAACACATCACAGGACCAGACAGAGGACAGGAGTGAACACATCACAGGACCAGACAGAGGACAGAGAACAGAAGACAGAGGACAGAAGTGAACACACCACAGGACCAGACAGAGAACAGAAGTGAACACACCACAGGACCAGACAGAGGACAGAGGACAGAAGTGAACACACCACAGGACCAGACAGAAGACAGAGGACAGAAGTGAACACACCACAGGACCAGACAGAGGACAGAGGACAGAAGTGAACACATCACAGGACCAGACAGAGGACAGAAGTGAACACACCACAGGACCAGACAGAGGACAGAAGTGAACACACCACACGAACAGACAGAGGACCGATCCAAGCACACCATTTTTCAGTTGCTAACGAAATGTAATCAGTTCAGTAGGTCGTAGGCACCTGCAGGGGGTGGAGATGGGTTAAGGTAGAGTTATTACGTTCGGTTAGGGAAAAACAGACTTCTTTTGTGTGTGTGTGTGTGTGTGTGTGTGTGTGTGTGTGTGTGTGTGTGTGTGTGTGTGTGTGTGTGTGTGTGTGCGTGCGTGCGTGCGTGCGCGTGCGCGCGCATGTGTGTGTATATGTGAGTGTTTGTGTGTGTATGTCTGTGTGTTTGTGTTTGTGTCCGGGCGTGCGCTTCTGTATGCTTATTTAATTCTGTGTATAGGAGTATGTTTGTCAACAGGACAGACCGAACACGGCACAAAGAGACAATATGTGTATGTCTTGACTGTCTCATGTCATACACCACGTCACAGCAAACACGTCACAATCAATCTTTTTGTCATTTCACGTCACGCCTGTTCAAAGAACGGGGTTCATCATGAATAAACATGAACTCAACATGAATATTGTGTCTTTCGCCTTGTTCATTGACGTATCTTTCTCTTCTAAAAGCGTGTACATATATGGTAACCTGTTACAGGACTTTTGTGTGGTAATGCTTGGGCTCCTTGGTCTGTTTACTTTTCTTTGGTTGTTTTTGTTTATTTATTCACTGGTTTTGTTTGTTCCTCAATAAAGTTTTGTTTCTCTGAATTTTTCTGTTTGTTCATTTCTTTTGTTTGTTTGTTTGTCGTTTATAGTTCACTTGTTTGTTTGTTTGTTTGTTCATATTGACGTGTGTGTGTTAAATTTTCTGTTTGTTCATTTGTTTATTTGTTGTTTATTTATTCACTTTTACTTGTGTTTTTTTGTGTGTGTTAGTTTGTTCATATGTATGTTTGTGTGTTAATTTTTCTGTTTGCGCATTTGTTTGTTCGCTTATTTGTTCAGTTGTTTGTTCGTTTGTTTGTTTGTTGCTTTGTTTTTTTTAATTCATTTATTGTTCGTTCGTTCGTTTGTTCATCTGTTCATTTGTTTCTTTGTTCATTTGTTTGTTTCTTTCTTTCGAACCTTTCTTTCTGTTCTTTGTTTCGTGTTTTTAATTAGCAAATATATTGTTGCTGAAATAATGATACTGATAGTAGTAGTACTGCTACTTCTACTTCTAACAATAATAATAACAATGATGATAATGTTGATGAAGATGATGATGATGATGATGATGGTGATGATGAAGATGATGATGATGATGGTGATGATAATGATAGCTCCATGGCATCATCACAATGATTTCTCTATTCTATCAACAATGCGTAATGAAAGACTATCCAATGTTCTCTGGCCGTTCACGCCCTTCTCCCGTGATGACCTCTAGTTCCCTGGGTTTTGTGATGTGCTGGACACTAAAAACAAACAAACAAACAAACAAACAAAAACAAACAAACAACCAAAACACAAGCAAGCAAGCAAGCAAACAAACAAACAAACAAACAAACAAACAAACAAACAAACAAATAAACAAAACAAAAACAAAGAAACAAAAAACAAACAACCAAAACACAAACAAACAAACAAACAAACAAACAAAACAAACAAAAACAAAGAAACAAAAACAAACAAACAAACAAAACACAAGCAAACAAACAAACAAACAAAACACAAGCAAACAAACAAACAAACAACTCACAAGCAAACAAACAAACAAAACACAAGCAAACAAACAAACAAACAACACACAAACAAACAAACAAACAAACAAACAAAAATAATCAAATAGTACAAACAAACAAACAAACAAACAAAAATAATCAAATAGTACAAACAAACAAACAAACAAGCAAAAATAATCAAATAGTACAAACAAACAAACAACACACAAACAAACAAACAAACAAAAATAATCAAATAGTACAAACAAACAAACAAACAAACAAACAAAAATAATCAAATAGTACAAACAAACAAACAAACAAAAATAATCAAATAGTACAAACAAACAAACAAACAAACAAACAAACAAAAATAATCAAATAGTACAAACAAACAAACAAACAAACAAACAAACAAAAATAATCAAATAGTACAAACAAACAAACAAACAAAAATAATCAAATAGTACAAACAAACAAACAAACAAACAAACAAAAATAATCAAATAGTACAAACAAACAAACAAACAAAAATAATCAAATAGTACAAACAAACAAACAAACAAACAAACAAAAATAATCAAATAGTACAAACAAACAAACAAACAAAAATAATCAAATAGTACAAACAAACAAACAAACAAACAAAAATAATCAAATAGTACAAACAAACAAACAAACAAACAAACAACCAAACAAACAAACAAACAAACAAACAAACAAAAGCATAATGGAGATGAGGAATGTCTGCATGTAACCTTACCTTGTGTCACCAAATATATTTCAGCAATGAATGGATGGATTGTGGACCAAAATGAATTCGTAGGCCTACCTTCAAGTGGATTTTCTTAAACCAGAGATTTCTTTCAGTAAATAATTGCCAATACACCAGGACACACTAAGTACTGGTAACACCACCACTACCATCATTACCATCACTACCATTAGTAGGCTGCTGTCATTGTTGTT
>JAPXFY010000024.1:422500-435000 GCA_030674185.1 Monoplex corrugatus
GGTATAAATTATTGGTTAATATATGTGTGAGTATAATTTGTTGGTTAATGTATGTATTAGTATAACTTCTTGGTTAATATATGTGTGGGTACATGTTGGTTAATATATGTGTTGGTATAAATTATTGGTTGATATATGTGTGAGTATAATTTGTTGGTTAATGTATGTGTTGTATAACTGGTTGGTTAATACATGTGTTGGTATAACTGCTTGGTTAATGCATGTGTTGGTAATTTGTCATGTCACTTATTTAGGAAAATGAAGAATTGAAAGATGACATCTTTTTGCCACAGCCGGCGTGAACACAGAGACGATGACGGAGTGCGTCAATGGCACCATGGAGTGCTACAGAGACTTCAATGCTACCTTTGTACCGGCCGTTAACTCCTACAATATGCCTAACATGTGCAGGTGAGCCTCTGTTGGTGTTGTTGTTGTTGCTGTTACTGTTGTTATTGTTTGTTATTGTTGTTGTTGTTGCTGTTGGTGGTGGTGGTGGTGATAGTGATGTGTCAGAGAGTTCAATGCCACCTTTGTACCGGCCGTTAACTCCTACAATATGCCTAACGTGTGCAGGTGAGCCTCTGTTGGTGTTGTTGATGTTGTTGTTGCTGTTTTTGTTGTTGTTGTTGTTGTTGTTTGTTGTTGTTGTTGTTGTTGGCGGTGGTGGTGGTGATAGTAATGTGTCAGAGACTTCAATGCCACCTTTGTACCGGCCGTAAACTCCTATAATCTGCATACCATGTGCAGGTGAGCCTGTACTGTTGTTGTTTGTTGTTGTTGTTGGCAGTGGTGGTGGTGGTGGTAGTGGCATGAAAAGGACTTCACTATCACCTATCTATTGGCTGTTAACTCACACACTATGCTTAACATGAACAGGGGAGCCTCTGTTGTTGTTGGTGGTGGTGGTAGTTTTGAACAGTTTCATTATGTGAGGGAAAACTAGGACAAACAGACAGACAGAAGGACAGACAGACAGACAGACAGACAGACAGACAGACAGACAGACTTAAAACATGTAATGCTGAGATATAGAGACTTAGGTGATAGCAGAACATATAATGCTGACATATAGAGACTTGGGTGATAGCAGAACATATAATGCTGACATATAGAGACTTGGGTGATCAGAACATATAATGCTGACATATAGAGATTAATGTGATCAGAACATATAATGCTGACATATAGAGACTTGGGTGATAGCAGAACATATAATACTGACATATAGAGACTAATGTGATCAGAACATATAATGCTGACATATAGAGACTTGGGTGATCAGAACATATAATGCTGACATATAGAGACTTGGGTGATAGCAGAACATATAATGCTGACATATAGAGACTTGGGTGATAGCAGAACATACAATGCTGACATATAGAGACTTGGGTGATAGCAGAACATATAATGCTGACATATAGAGACTTGGGTGATAGCAGAACATATAATGCTGACATATAGAGACTTGGGTGATAGCAGAACATATAATGCTGACATATAGAGACTAATGTGATCAGAACATATAATGCTGACATATAGAGAATTGGGTGATCAGAACATATAATGCTGACATATAGAGACTAAGGTGATCAGAACATATAATGCTGACATATAGAGACTAAGGTGATCAGAACATATAATGCTGACATATAGAGACTAAGGTGATCAGAACATATAATGCTGACATATAGAGACTAAGGTGATCAGAACATATAATGCTGACATATAGAGACTTGGGTGATCAGAACATATAATGCTGACATATAGAGACTTGGGTGATCAGAACATATAATGCTGACATATAGAGACTTGGGTGATCAGAACATATAATGCTGACATATAGAGACTTGGGTGATAGCAGAACATATAATGCTGACAAATAGAGACTAATGTGATCAGAACATATAATGCTGACATATAGAGACTTGGGTGATAGCAGAACATATAATACTGACATATAGAGACTAATGTGATCAGAACATATAATGCTGACATATAGAGACTTGGGTGATCAGAACATATAATGCTGACATATAGAGACTTGGGTGATCAGAACATATAATGCTGACATATAGAGACTTGGGTGATAGCAGAACATATAATGCTGACATATAGAGACTTGGGTGATAGCAGAACATATAATGCTGACATATAGAGACTTGGGTGATAGCAGAACATATAATGCTGACATATAGAGACTTGGGTGATAGCAGAACATACAATGCTGACATATAGAGACTTGGGTGATAGCAGAACATATAATACTGACATATAGAGACTTGGGTGATAGCAGAACATATAATGCTGACATATAGAGACTTGGGTGATAGCAGAACATATAATACTGACATATAGAGACTTGGGTGATAGCAGAACATATAATGCTAACATATAGAGACTTGGGTGATAGCAGAACATATAATGCTGACATATAGAGACTAATGTGATCAGAACATATAATGCTGACATATAGAGACTAAGGTGATCAGAACATATAATGCTGACATATAGAGACTTGGGTGATCAGAACATATAATGCTGACATATAGAGACTAATGTGATCAGAACATATAATGCTGACATATAGAGACTAAGATGATCAGAACATATAATGCTGACATATAGAGACTAAGGTGATAGCAGAACATATAATGCTGACATATAGAGACTAATGTGATCAGAACATATAATGCTGACATATAGAGACTTGGGTGATAGCAGAACATATAATGCAGACATATAGAGACTTGGGTGATCAGAAGATATAATGCTGACATATAGAGACTAATGTGATCAGAACATATAATGCTGACATATAGAGACTAATGTGATCAGAACATATAATGCTGACATATAGAGACTAAGGTGATCAGAACATATAATGCTGACATATAGAGACTTAGGTGATAGCAGAACATATAATGCTGACATATAGAGACTTGGGTGATAGCAGAACATATAATGCTGACATATAGAGACTAAGGTGATAGCAGAACATATAATGCTGACATATAGAGACTAATGTGATCAGAACATATAATGCTGACATATAGAGACTTGGGTGATAGCAGAACATATAATGCTGACATATAGAGACTAAGGTGATAGCAGAACAGATAATGATGACATATAGAGACTAAGGTGATAGCAGAACATATAATGCTGACATATAGAGACTAAGGTGATAGCAGAACATATAATGCTGACATATAGAGACTAATGTGATCAGAACATGTAATGCTGACATATAGAGACTAATGTGATCAGTACATATAATGCTGACATATAGAGATTAATGTGATAGCAGAACATATAATGCTGACATATAGAGACTAAGGTGATAACAGAACATATCATGCTGACATATAGAGACTAAGGTGATAGCAGAACATATAATGCTGACATATAGAGACTAATGTGATAGCAGAACATATAATGCTGACATATAGAGAGTTGGGTGATCAGAACATATAATGCTGACATATAGAGACTAATGTGATAGCAGAACATATAATGCTGACATATAGAGACTAAGGTGATAGCAGAACATATAATGCTGACATATAGAGACATAATGTGATAGCAGAACATATAATGCTGACATATAGAGACTTGGGTGATCAGAACATATAATGCTGACATATAGAGACTAAGGTGATAGCAGAACATATAATGCTGACATATAGAGACTAAGGTGATAGCAGAACATATAATGCTGACAAATAGAGACTGAGGTGATCAGAACATATAATGTTGACATATAGAGACTTGGGTGATAGCAGAACATATAATGCTGACATATAGAGACTGAGGTGATCAGAACATATAATGTTGACATATAGAGACTGAGGTGATCAGAACATATAATGCTGACATATAGAGACTAAGGTGATCAGAACATATAATGCTGACATATAGAGACTAATGTGATCAGAACATATAATGCTGACATATAGAGACTAATGTGATCAGAACATATAATGCTGACATATAGAGACTAAGGTGATCAGAACATATAATGCTGACATATAGAGACTTGGGTGATCAGAACATATAATGCTGACATATAGAGACTTGGGTGATCAGAACATATAATGCTGACATATAGAGACTGAGGTGATCAGAACATATAATGCTGACATATACAGACTAATGTGATAGCAGAACATATAATGCTGACATATAGAGACTAATGTGATCAGAACATATAATGCTGACATATAGAGACTTGGGTGATAGCAGAACATATAATACTGACATATAGAGACTAATGTGATCAGAACATATAATGCTGACATATAGAGACTAATGTGATCAGAACATATAATGTTGACATATAGAGACTAAGGTGATCAGAACATATAATGTTGACATATAGAGACTTGGGTGATAGCAGAACATATAATGCTGACATATAGAGACTTGGGTGATCAGAAGATATAATGCTGACATATAGAGACTAATGTGATCAGAACATATAATGCTGACATATAGAGACTAAGGTGATCAGAAGATATAATGCTGACATTATAGAGACTTGGGTGATAGCAGAACATATAATGCTGACATATAGAGACTTGGGTGATAGCAGAACATATAATGCTGACATATAGAGACTAATGTGATCAGAACATATAATGCTGACATATAGAGACTTGGGTGATAGCAGAACATATAATGCTGACATATAGAGACTAAGGTGATAGCAGAACATATAATGCTGACATATAGAGACTAAGGTGATAGCAGACAATATAATGCTGACATATAGAGACTTGGGTGATAGCAGAACATATAATGCTGACATATAGAGACTAATGTGATCAGAACATATAATGCTGACATATAGAGACTAATGTGATCAGTACATATAATGCTGACATATAGAGACTAATGTGATAGCAGAACATATAATGCTGACATATTGAGACTAAGGTGATAACAGAACATATAATGCTGACATATAGAGACTAAGGTGATAGCAGAACATATAATGCTGACATATAGAGACTAATGTGATAGCAGAACATATAATGCTGACATATAGAGACTTGGGTGATCAGAACATATAATGCTGACATATAGAGACTAATGTGATAGCAGAACATATAATGCTGACATATAGAGACTAAGGTGATAGCAGAACATATAATGCTGACATATAGAGACTTGGGTGATAGCAGAACATATAATGCTGACATATAGAGACTAATGTGATCAGAACATAAGCTACGCACAAAAAGTTAAGGATCACTTGCACAAAAATTCATAACTTTCAAAATAAGAAAGCCAATGCGTTGAAGTTTGGCAAACATTTAATTCCATGCTTTAGTGATAACGATACACAATTGCCTTCAATTTCGAGCAATCGTTTGGTGTGTACATTTGATCAAAGTGGGTACGTATCGAAATTTGATTTCCCAAAGTCATTGAAATCACAAGACAGGGCATTCTGATGCTCCCAAAAGTTCAGTAATGCGTGTAACCGCCATGGCTGTTCTGGCACTCGACGCAGCGAGTCCTCATCGAGTTGACCAGGTTGGTGAAGATCCTCTGTGGAAGCGCCTGCCACTCAGCCTGCAGCATCTGGTAGAGGTGTTGGGCATCCCTGGGAGGGGGGTGGTTGCTCCTCACTTTGCGATCCAGCTCATCCCAGAGGTTCTCAATCGGGTTGAGATCGGGACTGCATGCTGGCCACTCCATTCTGTTGACTCCAGACTGCTGCAGGAAGTCGTTGACCACCCTTGCCCTGTGGGGGCGAGCGTTGTCATCCTGGTAGACAGCCGTCGGTCCCATCTGCTGCAGTGTAGGCACAGCCAGCGGTCGAAGGATCTCATCCCGGTATCGTAGGCCAGTCAGGTTACCCTGTACATGATACAAGGGTGTTCTGTGGTGAAGGCTGAAGGCCCCCCAGACCATTACAGAACCTCCACCAAAGGCCACCTTTTCTTGGACAGTGGTGTCAATAAAGCGTTGCCCTGGGCGCCTCCAGACCCTCAGTCGGCCGTCGTTGTGGTTCATGGTGAAGCGTGATTCATCACTGAACAGGACCTGGGACCATTGCTGACGTGTCCACCTCACGTGACGTCTGCAGAAGGCGCGGCGTGCTGCCCTATGGGCTGGAGTTAAGCGTGGCCGTATAGCTGGGCGACGAGAACGGAGGTTAAACCCATGAAGGCGGTTCCGTATGGTCTGCTGGCTGATGTTGATGTTAGTAGCCACCCTCAGCTGCCTTCGAATGATGCTGGAAGAGGCTGTTCTTGTCTGCAGGGCTTGTCGTTCAATGAGACGATCTTCACGTGGGTTTGTCTTCTTCGGTCGACCAGATCTGCGTCTTTCATGGACCCTCCCAGTGGCTGTGAAGCGTTGAATCAGTCTGACAATGACCGAGATGGACACCTGAAGTCGCCTGGCCACTTCTCGCTTGGGAACACCATCTTGGAACCATGCAACAGCTCGTCCCCTCTCAAACTCGCTCAATTTTCGTCGAGGAGGCATTGTCAGATCAGGCCTACTACTGGTGGAATGTCTTCTTATAAAGCCAAGCAAGAGACAGCATCTCACACATAAACAGCAGTGCTTGCACGTGCATAATGGTTTTTCCATCTGGCTTGTGCAATGTGTTCAGGCAGAACGGTCCAAAACAAGGTCCTTTTTCGCAAGTTTCCGCTTTTCCGTTTGCGGCCAAGCTCAGTAGTAGAGAATCCCGTGCAATTTTCGCACTAACACAACATCGCCCACTTACAGCTGAACAAGAATTCATAACAATTTGGCTGGACTGAGAAATAAATAACAGTAGCGAACTGAGTTTATTACGCACCTGTTTTCTCATAGTGATCCTTAACTTTTTGTGCGTAGCTTATAATGCTGACATATAGAGACTAAGGTGATAGCAGAACATATAATGCTGACATATAGAGACTAAGGTGATCAGAACATATAATGCTGACATATAGAGACTGAGGTGATCAGAACATATAATGTTGACATATAGAGACTTGGGTGATAGCAGAACATATAATGCTGACATATAGAGACTAAGGTGATCAGAACATATAATGCTGACATATAGAGACTGAGGTGATCAGAACATATAATGTTGACATATAGAGACTGAGGTGATCAGAACATATAATGCTGACATATAGAGACTAATGTGATCAGAACATATAATGCTGACATATAGAGACTAAGGTGATCAGAACATATAATGCTGACATATAGAGACTTGGGTGATCAGAACATATAATGCTGACATATAGAGACTTGGGTGATCAGAACATATAATGCTGACATATAGAGACTGAGGTGATCAGAACATATAATGCTGACATATAGAGACTAATGTGATCAGAACATATAATGCTGACATATAGAGACTAAGGTGATCAGAACATATAATGCTGACATATAGAGACTTGGGTGATCAGAACATATAATGCTGACATATAGAGACTGAGGTGATCAGAACATATAATGCTGACATATAGAGACTAAGGTGATCAGAACATATAATGCTGACATATAGAGACTAAGGTGATCAGAACATATAATGCTGACATATAGAGACTTGGGTGATCAGAACATATAATGCTGACATATAGAGACTTGGTGGATCAGAACATATAATGCTGACATATAGAGACTAATGTGATCAGAACATATAATGCTGACATATAGAGACTAAGATGATCAGAACATATAATGCTGACATATAGAGACTAAGGTGATAGCAGAACATATAATGCTGACATATAGAGACTAATGTGATCAGAACATAGAATGCTGATATATAGAGACTTAGGTGATAGCAGAACATATAATGCTGACATATAGAGACTAATGTGATAGCAGAACATATAATGCTGACATATAGAGATTAAGGTGATAGCAGAACATATAATACTGACATATAGAGATTGAGGTGATAGCAGAACATATAATGCTGACATATAGAGACTAAGGTGATAGCAGAACATATAATGCTGACATATAGAGACTTGGTGATAGCATAACATATAATACTGACATATAGAGACTAATGTGATCAGAACATATAATGCTGACATATAGAGACTAATGTGATCAGAACATATAATGCTGACATATAGAGACTAAGGTGATCAGAACATATAATGCTGACATATAGAGACTTGGGTGATAGCAGAACATATAATGCTGACATATAGAGACTAAGGTGATCAGAACATATAATGCTGACATATAGACACTAAGGTGATAGCAGAACATATAATGCTGACATATAGAGACTTGGGTGATAGCTACGATCTTAGTGTTGAAAATGATTACCTGATGACATATTATAGGCTTCTGGTACTTCACCATCCCCTTTGATTGGCATCAGAGCAGTACTGCTGCGTAGAGAACAGTAGTACTGAACGTCTTGCTGTACTGCTGTGTACAGAGAGTAGTACTGAACGTCCTGCTGTACTGCTGTGTACAGAGAGTAGTACTGAACGTCCTGCTGTGTACAGAGAGTAGTACTGAACGTCCTGCTGTGTACAGAGAGTAGTACTGAACGTCCTGCTCTACTGTTGTGTACAGAGAGTAGTACTGAACGTCCTGCTGTACTGCTGTGTACAGAGAGTAGTACTGAACGTCCTGCTGTACTGCTGTGTACAGACAGTAGTACTGAACGTCCTGCTGTACTGCTGTGTACAGAGAGTAGTACTGAACGTCGTTCTGTACTGCTGTGTACAAGTCTAAGGGAAGCAATCGACATATTGAGAGAAGGTACAGTATTAGTCTCCCCTAATCCAATACCTCTTCGTTCCCTTCCCCCCCCCCCCCATGCTCACCATTATTGTTCACCGCACGGATTGTCGAACTTGCGGCCTCCATTACACCCAGCTGTGAATGTATACCTAACCCTGTTCATGTTGGGGAGGTAAAGGAGCGAGTGAGAAGATGAGCACTGCCTTTGTCATGATGGGCTGGAGAAAATTGACGTCTCTACCACCGCATTCCCGAACGAGCGCAAAGTTGTGGAACAAGCTTCGATGTGTTCTTTTTTTGTTGTCCCCTGACCTAACCGCTAACCGCTAACCGCCTTCTTCAAAACATAACACTTGGGTAATGGCTGCCGGTTTGACATCTTAATGCTGCAATGATTGCATACTGCAGTGGTGTCAGCTTAGTGCTTGGTACACCTGTTGCCTCCCCCACCACACCCCGCCTCCCTTCTAAACATAACACATCGGCGTTGGCTGTCGGTCTTAATGCTTCAATCATTGCACTCGGTCAGTTTAGTTTTTTCATAGACCCCATTCTCCTCTCCCGCCTTCCTTAAACATAAAAGCCGGGGTTGTCGATATCCATCTCAATGCTTCAATCATTGTAGTGCTGTCGGCTTTGTCCGTCATGGACCGTTTTCTACCCCCCTCCTCCTCCAAGTCCCTCCCTCTCTATGAAGTTGTGCGCAAGTTCAAGGAGTTAGCCAGACAGTCAGTCGCAATTTTTTAACGTATGTATGTATGTATGTATGTATGTATGTATGTATGTATGTATGTATGTATGTATGTATGTGTGTAGTACACGTACGTATGTACGTACGTACGTATGTATGTATCTATGTGTGCATATCTGTATGTTCGTTCGTTCTTTGATTTAACGTCTTTTCACTACAAGTGATATTAGTCTTGTATGTATGTCTGTATGTATGCACGTCTGTCTGTATGTTGTCTGTCTGTATGTATGTATATATATGTATGTATGCATGTATGTACATGTATGTACTATATGTATGTACATGTATGTCTGTATGTCTTTATGTATGTATGTCTGTATCTATGCATGTATATGTACATATGTATGTATGTATGTATGTATGTATACATAATAATGTAAGTATGTATGTATGTCTGTATGTCTGTATGTATATATGTATGTATGTATGCATGTATATATGTATGTATGTATGTATGTATGTATGTATGTACGTATGCAGATCTATTTACAGCTCTTTATATGTCAAAGTGTTTAGAGACAGCTGATGGTGATGATGTCTGGTTACAGCTCTGTATGTGTCAAAGTGTATACAGATAGTTGATGGTGATAATGTATGGTTACAGCTCTGTATATGTCAAAGTGTATACAGATAGTTGATGGTGATAATGTATGGTTACAGCTCTGTATATGTCAAAGTGTATACATATAGTTGATGGTGATGATGTGTGGTTACAGCTCTGTATATGTCAAAGTGTATACAGATAGTTGATGGTGATGATGTGTGGTTACAGCTCTGTATATGTCAAAGTGTATATAGATAGTTGATGGTGATGACGTGTGGTTACAGCTCTGTATATGTCAAAGTGTATACAGATAGTTGATGGTGATGACTGTGGTTACAGCTCTGTCTGTGTCAAAGTGTATACAGATAGTTGATGGTGATGACGTGTGGTTACAGCTCTGTATATGTCAAAGTGTATACAGATAGTTGATGGTGATGACTGTGGTTACAGCTCTGTCTGTGTCAAAGTGTATACAGACAGCTGATGGTGATGATGTATGGTTACAGCTCTGTATGTGTCAAAGTGTGTACAGACAGCTGATGGTGATGATGTGTGGTTACAGCTCTGTATATGTCAAAGTGTATACAGACAGCTGATGGTAATGATATATGGTTACAGCTCTGTATGTGTCAAAGTGTGTACAGACAGCTGATGGTGATGATGTGTGGTTACAGCTCTGTATGTGTCAAAGTGTGTGCAGACAGCTGATGGTGATGATGTCTGGTTACAGCTCTGTATATGTCAAAGTGTATACAGATAGTTGATGGTGATGATGTCTGGTTACAGCTCTGTATGTGTCAAAGTGTATACAGATAGTTGATGGTGATGATGTGTGGTTACAGCTCCATGGACAACTACACAACGTGTCTGAACGCATTGCACACACGTCAGGAGTGTCACCGCTTCACACAACAAGCTTTGGCCGGTGTCCTGACTTTAAAACGTCAATATGCCATGTATTGTGGCTCTGGTAAGTGTGTGTGTGTGTGTGTGTGTGTTGTGTGTGTGTGTGTGTGTGTGTGTGTGTGTGTGTGTGTGTGTGTATGTGTGTATGTGTGTGTGTGTGTATGTGTGTGTGTCTGTGTGTGTATGTGTGTGTATGTGTGTGCATGTGTGTGTGTGTGTATGTGTGTGTCTGTATGTGTGTCTGTATGTGTGTCTGTATGTGTGCGTGTCTGTGTGTGTATGTTGTGTGTGTGTGTGGTGTGTGTGTGTGTGTGTGTGTGTGTGTGTGTGTGTGTGTGTGCGTGCGTGTGTGACCGCTTCACACGACAAACTGACCGGTTTTCTGGTTTTAAAAGAACGTAGGCCCTATGATGTGGGTCATTTACGCCCCCCCTCCCCCCATATCTCTCTGTTTTTCTCTGTCTGTCTGTCTGTCTGTTCGTTTGTTTGGCTGTTTTTTGTGTACCGAACAATGTTTTCTCCAATGTGAAAATACATGTTGCATGGCTCGCACACTATGCAGAAGTTATGTTTATGCACAGTCTGCACACTCCATCTTTGGTCAGTGTGCCTGTGGGAATATTACTGCCTTTACGCAAGCCACTGAGTGTGTATCTGACTAAACGATCTTTAACGTGCAAAGTTGACGTTGTGCGTGCATATACACACTTGTGGGGTCAGCCACTGACAGATCTGCACACTTGTGGGGGTCAGCCACTGACAGATCTACACACTTGTGGGGTCAGCCACTGACAGATCTGCACACTTGTGGGGGTCAGCCACTGACAGATCTACACACTTGTGGGGGTCAGCCACTGGCAGATCTGCACACTTGTGGGGGTCAGCCACTGACAGATCTACACACTTGTGGGGTCAGCCACTGACAGATCTGCACACTTGTGGGGTCAGCCACTGGCAGATCTGCACACTTGTGGGGGTAAGCCACTGACAGATCTGCACACTTGTGGGGTCAGCCACTGGCAGATCTACACACTTGTGGGGTCAGCCACTGGCAGATCTGCACACTTGTGGGGGTAAGCCACTGGCAGATCTGCACACATCAGAAAATGTTTCATCCTTCGCTGACCAGGCGTCACCCTTTACCCAACCTTTTTCCATCTTTTACCCATAACTTACCTGTCCTTTACCCATCTTTTACCCATGACTCACCCATTCTTTCACCATAATTTACCCACCTTTTACCCATAATTTACCCATTTTTACGCATCTTTTACCCATGATTTACCCACCTTTACCCATCTTTTACCCATAATTTACCCACATTTACCCACCTTTTACCCATAATTTACCACCTTTTAACCATAATTTACCCACCCCTTACAAACCGTTTACCCATAATTTACCCATCTTTACCCACTTTTACCTATAATTTACCCGTCATTTACCCACATTTACCCATAATTTACCCACCCCTTACACACCATTTACCCACCTTTTACCTATAATTAACCCGTCCTTTACCCAATTTTCACCCATAATTTACCCACCTTTTACCCA
>JAPXFY010000024.1:440000-462500 GCA_030674185.1 Monoplex corrugatus
CACAGACTGCAGTAGTTATAGTACAACAGTATTTAATACACAGACTGCAGTAGTTATATACAACAGTATTTATACACAGACTGCAGTAGTTATATACAACAGTATTTATACACAGGCTGCAGTAGTTATATACAACAGTATTTATACATAGGCTGTAGTAGTTATATACAACAGTATTTATACACAGACTGCAGTAGTTATATACAACAGTATTTATACACAGGCTGAGTAGTTATGTACAACAGTATTTATACACAGACTGCAGTAGTTATTACAACAGTATTTATACAGACTGCAGTAGTTATTACAACAGTATTTATACACAGACTGCAGTAGTTATATACAACAGTATTTATACACAGACTGCAGTAGTTATATACAACAGTATTTATACATAGGCTGTAGTAGTTATATACAACAGTATTTATACACAGACTGCAGTAGTTATATACAACAGTATTTATACACAGACTGCAGTAGTTATATACAACAGTATTTATACATAGGCTGTAGTAGTTATATACAACAGTATTTATACACAGACTGCAGTAGTTATATACAACAGTATTTATACACAGACTGTAGTAGTTATATACAACAGTATTTATACACAGACTGAGTAGTTATATACAACAGTATTTAACACAGACTGTAGTAGTTATATACAACAGTATTTAAACACAGACTGCAGTAGTTATGTACAACAATATTTATACACAGACTGCAGTGACTGCATACAACAGTCTATATGCACAGCTGCAACAGTTAGATTTACGAGCGTGTATCAGTATTCACACTGTATCAGTGTGTGTACAGCTCAGTCCAGCAGTACTCATCGTGTGTGGAACCTCTGTACACGGAATGTGGCCGTCACATGGCTCAGGCTTTGACTTCTGTCCGTATCCTGAAAGAGCAGTTCTCTCTACAGTGTGATCCGGGTGAGTTGTTGTGGTTGTTGTTGTTGATGATGTTGTTGATGTTGTTGTTGTTGTTGTTGTTGCTGTTGCTGTTGATGTTGTTGTTGATATTGTTGTGTTGTTGTTGATGTTGTTGTGTTGTTGTTGATGTTGTTGTTGTTGATGTTGTTGTTGTTGATGATGTTGTTGTTGTTGATGTTATTGTTGATGATGTTGATGTTGTTGTTGTTGATGATGTTGTTGTTGATGATGCTGATGTTGTTGTTGTTGATGTTGTTGTTGTTGATGATATTGTTTGTTGATGTTGTTGTTGTTGATGTGTTGTTGTTGTTGATGATTTGATGTTGTTGTTGTTGTTTATGTTGTTGTTGATGATAATGATGATGATGGCGCAGGCTTTGACTTCTGTCTGTATTCTGACAGAACAATTTCTCTACAGTGTGATCCTGGTGAGTTGTTGTTGTGTTTGCTGCTGCTACTGCTGACGACGACGACAACAACAACAACAACAAGAACAATAATAACAACTACAAAAATAATAATAATCATGATAATACCTAAGGTCCAGACTATCTATCTATCTATCCATCTATCTATCTATCTATCTATCTATCTATCTATCTATCTGTCTGTCTATCTATCTATCTATCTATCTATCTGTCTGTCTGTCTGTCTATCTATCTATCTATCTATTTTTTACATGTTAATAGAATAGAATAGAATAGAATAGAATAGAATAGAATAGATAATATAGCACAGCGTAGCATAGCCTAGCCTAATATGATAACGTATATGATGGCGATGATACTACCATATTTACTCGACAGGGTCATATTGTAGTGAAAACTCGTGTGTGTGTGTGTGTGTGTGTGTGTGTGTGTGTGTGTGTGTGTGTGTGTGTGTGTGTGTGTGTGTGTGTGTGTGTGTGTGTGTGTGTGTGTGTGTGTGTGTGTGTGTGTGTGTGTGTGTGTGTGTGTGTGTGTGTGTGTGTGAAAACAGAGTTCCAGAAATTATCGGCTTGTCAACCACTGATGACGTGTCTGAAGAATTTTGCCTCAGGCTACCTACCCACCAGTCCCTCCTCTTCTTCCTCTCTGTGCACGTGAGTCTTGTTGTTGTTGTTTGTTGTTGTTGTTGTTGTTGTTGTTGGTGGTGGTGGTGATGGTGGTGTGTGAGGAACAATGCCGGTGGGAATCTCCTGGCTGGTCCATCTTTTTCGTTTTGGTGGCGTTGGTGACGTTCACGGTAATGGTAGTGGTGATGGTAATGGTGGTGGTGATGGTAATGGTGGAGGTGTAGTAGCTGCCGTTGTTGCTTTATTGTTGTTGGTGTTGTCGGTGGTGTGGTCTTATTGTTGATCCATTTTCATTTGTTTAGCAACTGCAGTGCAAAACAGGTAAAAGGCACAAACTAAGGAACTACGTTAGGGCATAGCCTTCTACAACATTTCTGACAGATTCATGCAAATACAATAGAGAAGTCACTGGTGACGTGTGGTGACTTGAGGTCAATGGTGATTAATCATAAACATTACAGAAGTCACTGGTGACGTGTGGTGACTTTAGGTTAATGGTGATTAATCATAAACATTACAGAAGTGACTGTTGGCGTGTGGTGACTTGAAGTCAATAGTGATTTACCATGAACAATGGAAAGTTATTGTTGGTACGTTTGATGGCTTGAGGTCAATGGTGATTAATCATAAACAATACAGAAGTCACTGGTGACGTGTGATGACTTTAGGTCAATGGTGATTTACCATTAACAATATAGATGTCATTGTTGGCGTGCTATGACTTTAGGTCAATGGTGATTTACCATTAACAATATAGATGTCATTGTTGGCGTGCGATGACTTTAGGTCAATGGTGATTTACCATTAACAATATAGATGTCATTGTTGGCGTGCGATGACTTTAGGTCAATGGTGATTTACCATTAACAATATAGATGTCATTGTTGGCGTGGATGACTTTAGGTCAATTGTGATTTACCATTAACAATATAGATGTCATTGTTGGCGTGCGATGACTTTAGGTCAATGGTGATTTACCATTAACAATATAGATGTCATTGTTGGCGTGCGATGACTTTAGGTCAATGGTGATTTACCATTAACAATATAGATGTCATTGTTGGCGTGCGATGACTTTAGGTCAATAGTGATTTACCATTAACAATATAGATGTCATTGTTGGCGTGCGATGAGTTTAGGTCAATAGTGATTTACCATAAACAATAGAAAGTCATTGTTGGCACGTGTGATGACTTTAAGTCACTAGTGATTTACCATAAACAATAGAAAGTTATTGTTGGCGTGTGATGACTTTAGGTCAATAGTGATTTACCATAAACAATAGAAAGTTATTGTTGGTGTGTGATGACTTTAAGTCAATAGTGATTTACCATAAACAATAGAAAGTCATTGTTGGCACGTGTGATGACTTTAAGTCAATAGTGATTTACCATAAACAATAGAAAGTTATTGTTGGCGTGTGATGACTTTAGGTCAATAGTGATTTACCATAAACAATAGAAAGTCATTGTTGGCACGTGTGATGACTTTAAGTCAATAGTGATTTACCATAAACAATAGAAAGTTATTGTTGGCGTGTGATGACTTTAGGTCAATAGTGATTTACCATAAACAATAGAAAGTTATTGTTGGCGTGTGATGACTTTAAGTCAATAGTGATTTACCATAAACAATAGAAAGTTATTGTTGGCGTGTGATGACTTTAGATCAATAGTGATTTACCATAAACAATACAAAAAAGTCATTGTTGGCACGTGTGATGACTTTGAGTCAAGATCATCGTAAACAATAGAGAAGTCATTGCTAGCACGTGCGATGACTTTGGGGTCACTATGACCCAGTTGCTGACATGCTGGCTGTCATTGACATGCTGATGGTGCCACATGACGTACCTCACACAAGAAGGATCAGGACGTGAAGATGAACAGCTTTCAATGTCCAGCCGGCGTCATTTGACCATTTGGATCATTGTGGCCGACAACTGGGTCACTCCCACTGGATTACGTCATCGTGGTTCCACTGTGTTGATCGCGTGTGGTTTTTTTAGGGGTGGGGACAACTGTTACGATTGTATGATGATGGTAGAAATGGGTGTCCCCATTGGCATCCACCCTGCTGCCTGTGTGTACGAAACATGTCGCTCAATGTGTGCTATAATAATAATAATTATAATAATAATTACAATATTTTATATAGCGCAAAATCATGATAAAATCAAATCTAAGCGCTGAAACAGACACACACGCACGCACGCACACACATGCACACACACACACACACACACACACACACACAACACACACACACACCACACACACACACACACACACACACACACACACACACACCACACGCATGGCTATAAATTGGGAGAAAGAATAAAAGCAATGGAAAATTATAGAGAGCATATTATATACAATTATATATTGTTCAAAATGTGTTACTCCCCCTGTGTACAAATAGTGTCATCGTCCTGTGTACAAAACGTGTCACTCGTCCTGTGTACAAAAGTGTCACACCCCGTGTCACAATACGTGCCACTCCCCGTGTTATGATATGTGTCATTCCCCGTGTGTACAAAACGTGTCACCCCCGTGTCACAATACGTGTACCCCCCCGTGTCACAATATGTGTCACCCCCGTGTCACAATACGTGTACCCCCCCGTGTCACAATATGTTTTACCCCCCGTGTCATAATACGTATACTCCCCCGTGTCACAATACGTGTCACTCCCGTGTCACAATACGTGTCATCCCCCGTGTTATAATATGTGTCACTCCCCGTGTCACAATACGTGTCATCCCCCGTGTCACAATACGTGTCATTCCCCGTGTTATAATATGTGTCACTCCTTGTGTGTACAGAACGTGCCATTCCCCGTGTGTACAAAACGTGTCATCCCCCGTGTCACAATACGTGTCACTCCCCGTGTTATATGTGTCACTCCTTGTGTGTACAGAACGTGCCATTCCCCTTGTGTACAAAATGTGTCACCCCCCGTGTCACAATATGTGTCATCCCCCGTGTCACAATATGTGTCACCCCCCGTGTCACAATACGTGTACCTCCCGTGTCACAATATGTGTCACTCTCCGTGTTATAATATGTGTCACTCCTTGTGTGTACAGAACGTGTCATTCCCCGTGTGTACAAAACGTGTCACCCCCCGTGTCACAATACGTGTAACCCCCGTTCACAATATGTGTCACCCCCCGTGTCACAATATGTGTCACCCCCCGTGTCACAAAACGTGTCACCCCCGTGTACAATACGTGTACCCCCCGTATCACAATATGTGTACCCCCGTGTCACAATACGTGTCACCCCGTGTCATATATGTGTCACTCCCCGTGTCACAATACGTGTCACCCCCGTGTCACAATACGTGTACCCCCGTGTCACAATACGTGTCACCCCCCGTGTCACATTACGTGTCATCCCCCGTGTCACAATACGTGTACCCCCCGTGTCACAATACGTGTCACCCCCCGTGTCACAATACGTGTCACCCCCGTGTCACAATACGTGTCACCCCCCGTGTCACAATACGTGTACCCCCCGTGTCACAATACGTGTCACCCCCCGTGTCACAATACGTGTCACCCCCCGTGTCACAATACGTGTCATCCCCCGTGTCACAATACGTATCACTCCCGTGTCACAATACGTGTCACCCCCCGTGTCACAATGCGTGTCACCCCCCGTGTCACAATATGTGTCACCCCCCGTGTCACAATACGTGTCACCCCCCGTGTCACAATACGTGTCATCCCCCGTGTCACAATATGTGTCACCCCCGTGTCACAATACGTGTCACCCCCGTGTCACAATATGTGTCACCCCCGTGTCACAATACGTGTACCCCCCCCCCCCCGTGTCACAATACGTTTCACCCCCGTGTCACAATACGTGTCACCCCCCGTGTCACAATACGTGTCATCCCCCGTGTCACAATACGTGTCACTCCCGTGTTATAATATGTGTCACTCCTTGTGTGTACAGAACATGTCATTCCCCGTGTGTACAAAACGTGTCACCCCCGTGTCACAATCGTGTCCCCGTGTCACAATACGTGTCACTTCCCGTGTTATAATATGTGTCACTCCTCTGTGTGTACAGAAACGTGTCAGTCCCCATGCATACAAAACGTATCGCTCAATATGTGCGTACAAAACGTGTCACTCCCCATGTGTACAAAACGTGTCACTCCCCATGTGTACAAAACGTGTCACTTCCGATGTGTACAAGACGTGTGTACAAAACGTGTCACTCCCTACGTGTACAAAACGTGTCACTCCCATGTGTACAAGACGTGTGTACAAAACGTGTCACTCCCTATGTGTACAAAACGTGTCACTCCCCATGTGTACAAGACGTGTGGCACAAAACGTGTCACTCTCCATGTGTACAAGACGTGTCACTCCCCATGTGTACTAGATGTGTCACTCCCCGTGTGTACAAAACGTGTCGCTCGAAGTCAGAAGTCCTGCTATTGTTTTGTGGCCAGTTTCCCATTCAAAAGGAGGGCGATGTAATGTATGTTATGTCATCAACACCTGTGTCCCCAGGACTCTGTCGGCTTACTTCCCCTGTGTAGAGAACAGTCTGGCGCAGTGTCAAATCGCTCCTGGAGACACCAAGGTCGACTTCTCTCAACTGGGCTCCCTGACTGGGGCCTATTGTCACAATTGTGAGTTTTCTTCATTTCTTGGTATGTTTCTTACTTCGTTTGTTTGTACGAGCGTAAAATTGTTTTGGCTGGTTCATCTTCTGCATGCCATTTATTTCAGCTCTCCAACACTCCTCCAAACCCACCGACACCATGTCACCATGACAGCAGGATATATAGGACCACAGACTCTGGGACGCGCTTATATTGGTTTTCTTGTTCTTCTGATTTCTGGGACAAGTTTTCACGATGCTATCGTAATGAGAATGGCGATGACAGTGGTGGTGCAATGGGGTTCTACTTCTATGCTTACTTTCATATCATATCTTGGCGCCAACCAGACCCGAGAAATACAGACACATGCAGTGTTGGTCAAGAAATTTAAGCAGCATCCTCCACAACTCATCCGTAAAATGGATGAGACTCGACTGTGTGGTTCCAGTTTTCCCTCTCTACTCTTGGTAGGAGATGGTCAGAGCCAAACAATTCCTGAATCATGACTAGACTGATGGACAGATTCGAATTCATAACCTTCCATTCAGTCCGTTGACCTGACCACTCTCCCTCGTTGACTAGCTCTATTCCCCGGTTTATTGAAAAAAAGAGACAATATCTTGGAATGGTGTGAATGTGTGTGTGTGTGTGTGTGTGCGCGTGCGTGCGTGTGTGTGTGTGTGTGTGTGTGTGTGTGTGTGTGTGTGTGTGTGTGTGTGTGTGTGTGTGTGTGAGAGAGAGAGAGAGAGAGCGAGCGAGGAAGACACTTTTGATAAAGGGTCACACGCCATTCTGTCATAATGTCTTCCCCCCCCCCCCCCCCCCCCCCAGTTCGTGTGTGAATTGTGTCCTGGAGGTTTGGTCATTATTGGTGATTGGTTTGGTGAATGATGAGAATGCGCGCCTTGTGTTTGATTCTTGAATCAAGATTTGGTGCATTATAAATATTCTTCTTGTTTCTTCTTTTTCTTCTTCTTCTTCTTCTTCTTATTAGTATTTCTTTCTTTCTGGGTACGGCATGGCGATTGTTTAGTTAGTCAGCTGGCCTATTGGTGTGTCTGAGACATTTGGCCACAACAGTGAGTGATGACTTCTACACTGGACTCTTTTTGCTGGGTTGGTTGACTACTTAGTTGGATAACTGGTTGGTTAGCTAAGTGGTTCACTGTCTGTTGATAGCTTAGCTGCGGGGCCAACTGTTTAGTTGGTTAATTAGAATAACAATAATGATAATAATAATGACGCTTATAGGGCACCAGATCTTGATTCACGAATAAGAGCAAGGCGCGCACTCTCACCATTCTTAAAGCAACCACCAACAAACACCCAACAACCACCCAACAACGACAAACAACCACCTAACGACCACCCAACAACGACCCAACAACCACCCAACAACGACCCAACAACCACCCAACAACCACCCAACAACCACCCAACAACCACCCAACAACCACACCAACAACGACCAAACAACCACCCAACAACCACCCAACAACCACCCAACCACCACCCAACAACCACCCAACAACCACCCAACAACCACCCAACAACCACCCAACAACCACCCAACAACCACCCAACAACCACCCAACCTGCAGGGCACAAAGCACACGCAAACTGGGAGGGGGGAAGACAGGAGGAGGGTAGGATGTGTGACTATTGATCGCAGCTGTCTTCCTTACTATGTCTCTCTCTCTCTCTCTCTGTTTCTCTTTCTGTTTCTCTCTCTGTTTCTCTCTCTCTCTCTCTCTGTTACACAAGCAAACAAACAAAGAAACAGATAAACAAACAAACAAACAAACACACACACATACACACAAACAAACAAAAAACACACACTCCAGATGCTGAGCTATGGTATACTCAAGCCTGTTCGACGTATGATCCTTGACCCAAATTGTCATCCTCTCTGTCAAACACACACACACACACACACACACACACACACACACACACACACACACACACACACACACACACACACACACACACACACACACACACACACACACACACACACACACACACATACACACACACACACACACTGTTCCAACATATTCCCTCTTTTTCTCTTCTCGTTTTCCTCTCCTCTTTAGCTCACTTTTCTCTTTCACTCACTCTGTCTCGCTGTCTCTCATACTTTCTTTTTTGACGAAGATTTCAGAAAGGGAAGAAGACTAAATGGGATTCAAAGACAGGGACTTGGAAAAAAAACTATTACTCTAATGTATTTATGCCAAGGCAGACGAACGAATGCCCTGCTCTCCACGATTTTCAACTGCTGTGGGATCTTTAAGCGTATGAAGGCCAGTAGGCACACGGATTCGACTCGATTTTCATCCCCTTCCGATTTTCTGGTCGAACTGAGGAGAAAAGTCAAAAGGCAACGAACCTTGGAACCTCGAGTTTCGTCATTGGCAGGCGAACGTCTGAACCATTCTGCCACCTTTCTCCTCATTTGGTGGATAGTTGATCGGTTGATTAGCATGGTTATTGGTGATTAGTGAGATGGCTGGTTGCTTTATTGCTAGCCTGGGCAGGTAGGTAGTTTTAATGGGGTCACCTGTGTGTCACCTGCAATATTGTTTGATGTTCAGTATCTGTCACATGTCACCTGTGTGTCACTAGCAGTATTGTTTGATGTTCAGTGTCTGTCACATGTCACCTGTGTGTCACCTGTGTGTCACTAGCAGTATTGTTTGATGTTCAGTGTCTGTCACATGTCACCTGTGTGTCACCTGTGTGTCACTAGCAGTATTGTTTGATGTTCAGTGTCTGTCACATGTCACCTGTGTGTCACCTGTGTGTCACTAGCAGTATTGTTTGATGTTCAGTGTCTGTCACATGTCACCTGTGTGTCACCTGTGTGTCACTAGCAGTATTGTTTGATGTTCAGTGTCTGTCACATGTCACCTGTGTGTCACCTGTGTGTCACTAGCAGTATTGTTTGATGTTCAGTGTCTGTCACATGTCACCTGTGTGTCACCTGTGTGTCACTAGCAGTATTGTTTGATGTTCAGTGTCTGTCACATGTCACCTGTGTGTCACCTGTGTGTCACTAGCAGTATTGTTTGATGTTCAGTGTCTGTCACATGTCACCTGTGTGTCACCTGTGTGTCACTAGCAGTATTGTTTGATGTTCAGTGTCTGTCACATGTCACCTGTGTGTCACCTGTGTGTCACTAGCAGTATTGTTTGATGTTCAGTATCTGTCACATGTCACCTGTGTATCACTAGCAGTATTGTTTGATGTTCAGTGTCTGTCACATGTCACCTGTGTGTCACCTGTGTGTCACTAGCAGTATTGTTTGATGTTCAGTATCTGTCACATGTCACCTGTGTGTCACCTGTGTGTCACTAGCAGTATTGTTTGATGTTCAGTGTCTGTCACATGTCACCTGTGTGTCACCTGTGTGTCACTAGCAGTATTGTTTGATGTTCAGTATCTGTCACATGTCACCTGTGTGTCACCTGTGTGTCACTAGCAGTATTGTTTGATGTTCAGTATCTGTCACATGTCACCTGTGTGTCACCTGCAATGTTGTTTGATGTTCAGTGTCTGTCACATGTCACCTGTGTGTCACCTGTGTGTCACTAGCAGTATTGTTTGATGTTCAGTATCTGTCACATGTCACCTGTGTGTCACCTGCAATGTTGTTTGATGTTCAGTATCTGTCACATGTCACCTGTGTGTCACTAGCAGTATTGTTTGATGTTCAGTGTCTGTCACAACATGTCACCTGTGTGTCACCATTATTCCTCACTGTCACTAACGTCTTCCAGAGCAATGAATTTGTTTTGAACATTAAATTTTTTACGTATTACTTCATCTGTCTTCAAGAGTCCAAGATTTAGTTTGATGTTGGTCTGTTTCATTTTCTTTAATTTCAGCCTTAATTTTCCCACTACAGGATTGTGGTCACTGTTGCAGTCTGCGCCCGGTAGTGGTTTTGCTGACAGTAAAGAATTTCTAAATCTTTTATTAATCAGGATGTAGTCAATATGGTTTTTGTTATTATCTCCTGGACTCATCCAAGTCCATTTTCTTCTGTTAGGCTGCTCAAACCAGGTTTTCTACTATGAACTCATTCATCTGTGCCCACTCCACAAGTTTCCCTCCCCTTTCATTTTGTGTATCAAGGCCATGAGGTTCAACTATATCCTCCACCCTATCCTGTCCCACTTTAGCATTAAATCTCCCATTATTATTGTAATTCTTGTGATTTACATTGGGCCTTGGCCATCTCTAATACTTCGTAGAAGTTGTCGATGTCTTCCTGAGTACTTGTGGATGTTGGTGCATACACCTGAATGATGTTGATATTAAATGGTCTGCCTCCCAATTTAACCAACAAAACTCTGTCGGACACAGCCCAGCATCCCTTGGCTGCTTTTGATTTGTCCCTGTCCATTACGATGCCTACTCCTCTTTCATGTGAGTTTCCACCAGAGTATATTACTCAGATCTGTATATGACCTGCTCCCCTCGAATGCAAACTTAGTGAAATGGGGGAAAGCAGACGACCCAGCATGTCCGCTCTGTCAGAAGAAACAAACAGTGGAACATGTCCTAAGCTCTTGCAAAGTAGCGCTAGCCCAAGGAAGGTATACATGGAGGCACAACCAAGTTCTGAAAGTGATCACAGATGTGGTTAGCGAAAAAACCATGACCCCAAACGCACCAATTGCTATGACAACGTTCTACAAAGCAGGAGGGAAACAGGTCTGGCCCGAAAGGGCTATGACAACCAGCACATTGCCAAAGGGTCTTCTGGATGGAGCAGTCGACTGGGAGTGTACAGCAGACCTCCCAGAGTGGAGAAATTACCCAGATGTCATCAGCAAGACAGGCATGAGACCAGACATCGCTCTCCACTCTGACTCCTCGAAACAAGTGATTCTGATAGAACTCACTGTGCCATACGAAAGCAGAATGGAAGAAGCACATATCTACAAGACCGAAAAATACGCCGGTCTTGCCAGCACCCTGAAGAAAGCAGGTCTGCGGGTCAAAATCTTCGCCATAGAGGTCGGGGCAAGAGGGTTTGTGGGCACCTCCGCTTATGATCTCATGAAACAACTCGCCATTTCTGGGAAGAAGAGGACTAGAGCCTTAAAGCGATGGCAGAGGCAGCAGAAAGGAGCTCAAGCTGGATCTGGGCAAGGAGGAACCAAAAAAGTGAACTTCATAAGGATTAAATTCCCTACAGATGATGTGTGCCCCGTTAGCACATTGGTAAAACCGCGTACCGCAGTTCTGAAGCGCAGAATCGCCCAGGTTCGATCCCCGGCGTGGAAAAAAAAAATATATAGACAACAGCAGAAGGGCATCCAGGAGTCATGACCTGGATGTGGCCCGGCCCCCCGAGAGTGTAAGGAATTCAGGGCCGAAACACTTGTCTAAAGGGGGTTACTTCTCTGAAGACCTTCTGTTGTCTAGCTCTCCCTAGAGTTTCTTTCTACCTGCACATGGTCAGTCCATTGACTTCCGGGAATAGTTCGGAGGACATTCGGGAAAGACCGAAGGACACTGGGAAAGACTAGATCTGCGGGCTTTGTGGGTTGGCTTCCCACCTTGCCTTTGATAACATGCCACGAGTTTTCCAAATGAAAGATGCTCCCAGGATTCACCGAAAGGGGGAGAGAATGATGAATCCATCGGCACTGACTCCATCACGACTGGAAACGCACAACGGACCATGATTAATGACCAGTTGGAATTTCCGTGTGCGTGTGGAAGGAGATTCACCACCAAACGCGGCATGAAGATCCACAGGACAAAAATGGGCTGTTTGAAGACACATACGAACCAGCAGCAGCGCACTGCGATAGCAGGTGAGACGTTGGATGACCAAGGCCAGGAATTAAACCATAGTGCCAAGGACATCCACGCTGACGGTTCTGATGCGGATTTTGCACAAGCTCTTAACGCCAAACGTGGAAAACTCAATTTGCCGCCTGCCGGTGCAAAAGAACAATGGGAGAAATTAGATGAGGAACTTGTCCTTAAGCTGAATGCGCTAATAGGGAACAGTACGCTGGAACACAAACTTGACACATACGGAGACATCATATACTCTATCTGCAGGGACACTTATGGAGTGAAGCAGCCAAAGACAAAAACGCCTCCCCAGAAATCCAGAAGACAGCAACAGATGGAGAGCATCCGGAGGGAGAAAAGGAAGCTTAAAAAGCGAATGAAAACTGCCTCAGAATTCGAGAAGCAAGGGCTCCTGGAACTCTGGAAAGATCTGAAGGCCAAACACAATGCTCTCAGCAAAGTGGAATCAGCAAGGCGAAGAAAGAGCAAAAAGAAGAAGACTCAAGATCGTTTCTTCAAAGATCCCTTTGACTTTGCAAGAAAGCTGTTTGAACAACCCAAATCAGGGACTCTCACAGTGGGCAAGGAAACCCTAGAGCAGCATCTCAGGAAAACATATTCCGATTCTCAGCGCGAGGCACCACTTGAAATCCAAAATCTGGTTTGGCCTGCAGCGCCAGAAGGAAAATTCAACAACAAACCACCAACACTGGATGAAGTGAAGAACGTAGTAAAGAAAGCCAGAGCCAAGTCAGCACCTGGACCAAACGGAATACCATACCTGCTCTACAAGAAATGCCCAAAAGTGCTCGAGTGGCTCCACAAGATGATTCGATCAGCATGGAGGAATCAGAAGATCAGCGACCAATGGATGAGAGCTGAAGGAGTGTACATTCCGAAGGAGCAGAACTCCAGCAGCATCAATCAGTTCAGGCCAATATCACTTCTGAACGTCGAGGGGAAAATCTTCTTCTCTGTTATGGCAGCAAGATTGACAAAATACCTGACTGAAAACAAGTATCTGGATATGTCAGTCCAAAAGGGAGGCATACCAGGAATGCCTGGATGCTTGGAACATGCCACGTTGATTTGGGATGCCATCCAAAAAGCAAGAACAGAGAAGAGAGACATTGACGTAGTTTGGCTTGATCTGGCGAATGCATATGGATCAGTTCCACACGATATGATCCAGCTGGCTCTTGAAATGTATCACATCCCAGAAAACATCCGAACAATGCTGAGGAAGTATTTCCAAGGGTTCTCAATGCGGTTCTCTACCAAAGAATACACCACGGACTGGATAGACCTAGAGGTGGGCATTGCAATGGGCTGTGCAATCTCTCCCATACTGTTCGTGTTGGCAATGGAAGTCATCTTGAAAGCTGCAATGAAGAGTTCAGGTCCAGTGAATCTGGGAGATGGATACCAGATGCCTCCTCTGAAAGCTTTCATGGATGACACAACAGTCTTGTCCACGGATGAGGAAGAGACACACCAAATCTTAAAGCAGCTGGATGAGCTGGTGGCCTCTTCAAGAATGAGGTTCAAACCTAAGAAATCCCGAAGTCTCTCACTGCGAAAAGGAAAAGTGGCAGATTCAGTCAAATTCATGGTAGCCAACCAAGCCATCCCCACTGTCACAGAAGAGCCAGTAAAAAGTCTCGGAAGATGGTATGATGACTCCCTGAAAGACACACAAAGGGGATGTGAAACCAAGCAAACAGCAGAAGAAGGCCTGAAGAAAATAGATAACTGCGGACTGCCAGGCAAATACAAAGTCTGGTGTCTACAGTTCATGCTGATACCAAAGCTGCTGTGGCCACTGCTAATCTATGACATTTGCACCAGCACAGTGGAAGCAATGGAAGCCAAAATCAACAAATACACAAGAAAATGGCTCGGTGTCCCACCTGGTCTCACTGATGTTGCATTCTACTGTCGTCAAGCAATGCTGAAGCTACCTCTGAAATCCATAGTGGAGGAATACAAAGTTGGAAAAGCAAGACTGTTGAGCATGCTGGAGGAATCGGAGGACAATATCGTGAGAGCAGTTCATCCAAAGCTGAGAACTGGCAGAAAGTGGAAAGTCCAAGAGGCTGTAAACAATGCCAAGAGAAACCTCAGCATCAAAGAAATAATTGGACACACGCAAACCAACAGACAGGGACTGGGAGCAACAAAAATGCAGTGGTGGTCCAAAGCCAAAGGGAAGGAAAAAAGAGACATGATCATACAGGAGTTGAAGGAAGAAGAAGATGTCAAAAGAGTGCAGAAGGCAGTCCAGCAAGGTCAACAGGGGCAATGGACAACATGGGACAGTGCACTCCAAAGAAGTCTCAGCTGGAACGATATGTGGCACATGGCTCCTCTAAGGATAAGCTTCCTCCTCAGATCTGTATATGACCTGCTCCCCTCGAATGCAAACTTAGTGAAATGGGGGAAAGCAGACGACCCAGCATGTCCGCTCTGTCAGAAGAAACAAACAGTGGAACATGTCCTAAGCTCTTGCAAAGTAGCGCTAGCCCAAGGAAGGTATACATGGAGGCACAACCAAGTTCTGAAAGTGATCACAGATGTGGTTAGCGAAAAAACCATGACCCCAAACGCACCAATTGCTATGACAACGTTCTACAAAGCAGGAGGGAAACAGGTCTGGCCCGAAAGGGCTATGACAACCAGCACATTGCCAAAGGGTCTTCTGGATGGAGCAGTCGACTGGGAGTGTACAGCAGACCTCCCAGAGTGGAGAAATTACCCAGATGTCATCAGCAAGACAGGCATGAGACCAGACATCGCTCTCCACTCTGACTCCTCGAAACAAGTGATTCTGATAGAACTCACTGTGCCATACGAAAGCAGAATGGAAGAAGCACATATCTACAAGACCGAAAAATACGCCGGTCTTGCCAGCACCCTGAAGAAAGCAGGTCTGCGGGTCAAAATCTTCGCCATAGAGGTCGGGGCAAGAGGGTTTGTGGGCACCTCCGCTTATGATCTCATGAAACAACTCGCCATTTCTGGGAAGAAGAGGACTAGAGCCCTTAAAGCGATGGCAGAGGCAGCAGAAAGGAGCTCAAGCTGGATCTGGGCAAGGAGGAACCAAAAAAGTGAACTTCATAAGGATTAAATTCCCTACAGATGATGTGTGCCCCGTTAGCACATTGGTAAAACCGCGTACCGCAGTTCTGAAGCGCAGAATCGCCCAGGTTCGATCCCCGGCGTGGAAAAAAAAAATATAGACAACAGCAGAAGGGCATCCAGGAGTCATGACCTGGATGTGGCCCGGCCCCCGAGAGTGTAAGGAATTCAGGGCCGAAACACTTGTCTAAAGGGGGTTACTTCTCTGAAGACCTTCTGTTGTCTAGCTCTCCCTAGAGTTTCTTTCTACCTGTATATTCTCCTGATGTTATCATGCCTGCCCCCTTCCATCTCACTTCCCCTAGTTCCAGAATACTAATGTTAACCCTTTCCATCTCCATTTTGATGTTGTCTGATTTGCCTTTTTATAACAATGTTCTGATGTTCCATGTTGCTATTTTGGTATTTTTGAGATTGAGGTTGGTCGCAGTAGCTTGCTGACGGTCTGGTATCACCTGCGCCGCATGACGGTCCCTACGGACGAAGGTGCTCCATAGGAGGACCTATTTACGTCGTTATCTTCATTTTCCTTTTAGTACCTTACAAACTCTATCAATATCTGTCACCTGTGTGTCACCATTAGTCACAATATCTTACAAACTCTATCAGTATGCGTCACCTGTGCGTATCCATTTGTCACAATACCTTTCAAACTCTATCAGTATGTGTCACCTGTGTGTCACCATTAGTCACAATATCTTACAAACTCTATCAGTATGCGTCACCTGTGCGTATCCATTAGTGACAATACCTTACAAACTCTATCAGTATGCGTCACCTGTGCGTATCCATTAGTGACAATACCTTACAAACTCTATCAGTATGCGTCACCTGTGCGTATCCATTAGTCACAATACCTTACAAACTCTATCAGTATGTGTGTCACCATTTGTCACAATATCTTACAAACTCTATCAGTATGTGTCACCTGTGTGTCACCATTAGTCACAATATCTTACAAACTATCAGTATATGTCACCTGTGTGTCACCATTAATCACAATACCTTTCAAACTCTATTAGTATGTGTCACCTGTGTGTCACCATTAGTCACAATACCTTACAAACTCTATCAGTATGTGTCACCTGTGTGTCACCATTAGTCACAATACCTTTCAAACTCTATCAGAATACGTCACTTGTGTGTCACCATTAGTCACAATATCTTACAAACTCTATCAGTATGTGTCACCTGTGTGTCACCATTAGTCACAATACCTTACAAACTCTGTAAGTATGTGTCACCTGTGTGTCACCATTAGTCACAATATCTTTCAAACTCTATCAGTATACGTCACCTGTGTGTCACCATTAGTCACAATATCTTACAAACTCTATCAGTATGCGTCACCTGTGTGTCACAATTTGTCACAATACCTTACAAACTCTATCAGTATGTGTCACCTGTGTGTCACCATTAGTCACAATACCTTTCAAACTCTATCAGTATACGTCACCTGTGTGTCACCATTAGTCACAATATCTTACAAACAAACTCTGTCAGTATATGTCACCTGTGTGTCATCATTAGTCACAATACCTTTCAAACTCTATCAGTATACGTCACCTGTGTGTCATCATTAGTCACAATATCTTACAAACTCTGTCAGTATGTGTCACCTGTGTGTCACAATTTGTCAAATAGCTTACAAACACTATCACATTGCTACATGTGTGTCACCTGCAGTGCTTGGCAACCGTGTGCTGAACACCTGTCCTGAATTCTTGAGGTGTACGTCAGGTATTGTGCTGGTGTCGACTGCTGACCCCAGCGCCATGTTTGATGCCTCCACCTGGTGTTCGTGAGTTCTCATATGTTGTTATTGTTTGTGATGGTAAAGGTGTTGGTGATAGTCATGGTGGTGGTGATGTTGGTTTTAGTGGTGGCGGTGGTGGTGGTTGTGTGGACGCTCGTGCAGAAAATCAGTTATGCACGTTAAAGATCCTGTAAGTTATATCAATGGCTGGTTTATGGAAACATGAAATCACCCAGCACGTTGGCTTAGACACCCAGCACGTTGGCTTAGACACCCAGCACGTTGACTTAGACACCCAGCACGTTAGCATTGACACCCAGCACGTTGGCTTAGACACCCAGCACGTTAGCTTTGACAACCAGCACGTTGACTTTGACACCCAGCACGTTAACTTTGACACCCAGCACGTTAACTTTGACACCCAGCACGTTGGCTTTGACACCCAGCACGTTAACTTTGACACCCAGCACGTTAACTTTGACACCCAGCACGTTGACTTTGACACCCAGCACGTTAACTTTGACACCTAACACGTTGACTTTGACACCCAGCACGTTGGCTTTGACACCCAACACGTTATTTTTGACACCCAGCACGTTGATTTTGACACCCAGCACATTGACTTTGACACCCAGCACGTTAACTTTGATACCCAGCACGTTAGCTTTGACACCCAGTACGTTGACTCCGACACCCAGCACGTTAACTTTGACACCCAGTACGTTGACTTTGACACCCAGCACGTTAGCTTTGACACTCAGTACGTTGACTTTGACACCCAGCACGTTGACTTTGACACCCAGCACGTTGACTTTGACACCCAGCACGTTGACTTTGACACCCAGCACGTTGACTTTGACACCCAGTACATTAGCTTTGACACCCAGCACGTTAGCTTTGCCACCCAGCACGTTAGCTTTGCCACCCAGTACGATAGCTTTGCTACCCAGTACGTTGACTTTGACACCCAGCACGTCAGCTTCGACACCCAGCACGTCAGCTTTGACACCCAGTACGATGACTTTGACACCCAGACGTTAGTTTTGACACCCAGCATGTCAGCTTTGAAACCCAGCACGATAGCTTTGACACCCAGTACGTTGAATTTGAAACCAAGCTCGTCAGCTTTGACACCCAGCACATCAGCTTTGACACCCAGCACGTCAGCTTTGACACCCAGTACGTTAACTTTGACACTAAGCTCGTCAGCTTTGACACCCAGCACGTCAGCTTTGACACCCAGCACGATAGCTTTGACACCCAGTACGTTGACTTTGACACCCAGCACGTTAGTTTTGACACCCAACACGTCAGCTTTGACACCGAGCACGATATCTTTGACACCAGTACGTTGACTTTGACACCAAGCTCGTCAGCTTTGACACCCAGCACGTCAGCTTTGACACCCAGCACGTCAGCTTTGACACCCAGCACATCAGCTTTGACACCCAGCACGTTGACTTTGACACCCAGCACGTTAGTTTTGACACCCAGCACGTTAGCTTTGACAAGTCTGTAAAATGCCTTCAGTCTATTTCTCTAAGTAGTGGTTGAAATGGAGGCCGAGCACGGTCTCCCAGCACTGTGTGAGTACAAGTCTCCAGTTCGTCCACCCGTGAATAATTAACTGACCCTGCTTATGGTTGGGGAAAGTAAAGCCACACGAGAGAGGAGATGGAAGTCATCCTTATCATGCTGGTCTAAGATAAGTTGAGGTCTTTATCACTTCATACCTATCCAACAGAAAACAAACCGTTCTCATCAATGGCACTTACTCTCAACCTGCATACCTGACCTGTGGTGTTCCACAAGGATCTGTCCTTGGCCCTGTTCTTTTCACTCTTTACACCTCCCCCCTGTCCACCATCATCAACTCCCATTCTATAAAACACCACTTCTATGCTGATGACACCCAACTTCAAGACAGTGACTCACCTGATAATATACAGCGCCTGTTGACTCGCACCACTGAGTGTTACTCGGACATTAAGAACTGGATGACACACAATAGACTTCAGCTTAATGACGACAAAACAGAAGCTATCCTCATTGGCACCCGTCAGAAACTTTCTCAGCTGCCTCCTCTTTCTCTCCCATTATGTAACACATCAGTCCCAATTTCTGATTCAGCTAAAAACCTTGGTGTCTGCATTGACTCTACCCTCTCCATGAACAACTTTGTTTCTCAAACTGCCAGATCCTGCTACTATCATCTCCATCGTATAAGGCTGATCAGGAAGTATCTCTCTGTCGAAACAACTGCAAAACTCGTTCTCTCCTTCATAATGTCTCGCATTGACTATTGCAATTCACTCCTGTCTGGTCTTCCTGCCTCCACCATTCACATCCTACAGCGCATTCAAAACAATGCTGTACGCCTTGTACTCAAAAAGAAAAAAGCTGACCACATATCTCCTCTCCTGGCACAACTTCACTGGCTCCCTGTATCAAAGCGCATACAGTACAAACTAGACACCATGTGCTACAAAAGCCTCAATAACGCAGCCCCCGATTACCTGTCAAGCCTACTTGAGATCTATCTTCCCTCACGTACCCTCCGCTCTGCCTCCGATCCTCTGACTTTTCGCTTTCCATGCACTAAGCTCAATACCTATGGTCCACGAGCCTTCTCTGTTTCTGGTCCACTCTCCTGGAACAAACTTCCTCTCTCAGTCCGTCAGCAACCTACTTTTGTCTCCTTCAAGTCCGCTCTCAAAACTCACCTTTTCTCCTCCGCATAAAATCCTAACCTCACTCAACCCCCCCCCCCTCTCTGCAGCCTGTCTCCGCTCGGAGGGAATCACATGGTTATAATATATAATTGTATATGCTATGCTCTCTATAATTTTCCATTGGTTTTATTCTTGCTTTTATTGCTTTTATTCTTTCTCCCCATTTATAGCCATGCGTGTGTGTGTGTGTGTGTGTGTGTGTGTGTGTGTGTGTGTGTGTGTGTGTGTGTGTGTGTGTGCGTGCGTGCGTGTGTGTGTGCGTGCGTGCGTGCGTGCGTGCTTGCGTGTGTGTCTGCTTCAGCGCTTAGATTTGATTTTATCAAGATTTTGCGCTATATAAATATTGTAATTATTACTTCACTCCCTTGGACCTCAGGATTATCTGGCAACATGTCCATGTACTTGATGATATATTATCATCATCATCAACATCATCATCATCATCATCATCATCATCATCATCATCATCATCATCATCGTCATTGTTACTATTATTGTTATTGTAATATTATTATTATTATTGTTATTATTATGCCTTTAGATCTAATTGATGGACGTGTTGTTGTTGTTGAACGTGCTGTCAGCTACATGGACATGTCGCTGAGCTGTGTGGACAGAGCGGTCAACACGCCGTCCTGTGGACTGACCAATGACGACACAATACGTGGTCACCTGACCCAACAACGAACCATGAAGAGAAACGTCTGCAAAATGGCCTCCGGTGGGTGTTGCTGTTTTTATTGTTGTTGTTGTTGTCGTTGTTGTTGATGTTGATGTTGTTGTTGTTGATGTTGATGTTGTTGTTGTTGATAATGATGATATGTGTACGAGTCTATACGTGTGCGTATGTATGTATGAGACAGAGAGAAGGCAGGGAGAAAGATTGAATGAGAGAGAGCAGCGAGAGCGATATATGTATATACATGTATATATCTATGTACATATATATATATATATATATATATATATATATATATATATATATATATATATATATATATATATATATATATATATCTATCTATGTACATATATATATATATATATGTATATATATATATAGACAGAGAGGAGAGAGAGAGAGAAAGGAGAGAGTAGACAGAAGAGACAAGAGAGAGACAGACAGAGACAGAGAAAGAGACAGAGATAGTAGACAAAGTAGCAGACAGAAGGAGACAGAGACAGATACAGAGACAAGAGATATAGACAGTAGAGACAAAGTGAAAGACAGAGAAACAGAGGACAGAGATAGCAGATAGAGACAAAGTGAAAGACAGACAGAAACAGAGACAGAGTATAGAAGAGACAAAGTGAAAGACAGACAGAAACAGAGACAGAGACAGACAGATAGAGACAAAGTGAAAGACAGAGACAGAGACAGAGATATAGACAGATAGAGACAAAGTGAAAGACAGACAGAAACAGAGACAGAGAGATAGACAGATAGAGACAAAGTGAAAGACAGACAGACAGAGAGAGACAGAGAGAGACAAAGTGAAAGACAGAAACAGAGACAGAGAGATAGACAGATAGAGACAAAGTGAAAGACAGCCAGAAACAGAGACAGATAGAGACAAAGTGAAAGACAGACAGAGATATAGACAGATAGAGACAAAGTGAAAGACAGACAGAGACAAAGACAGAGACAGAGATATAGACAAATAGAGACAAAGTGAAAGACAGATAGAGACAGAGAGAGAGAGATAGACAGATAGAGACAAAGTGAAAGACAGACAGAAACAGAGACAGAGACAGAGATATAGACAAATAGAGACAAAGTGAAAGACAGACAAAGACAGAGACAGAGATATAGACAAATAGAGACAAAGTGAAAGACAGACAAAGACAGAGACAGAGATATAGACAGATAGAGACAAAGTGAAAGACAGACAGAAACAGAGACAGAGATATAGACAGATAGAGACAAAGTGAAAGACAGACAGAAACAGAGACAGAGACAGAGATATAGATAGATAGAGACAAAGTGAAAGACAGACAGAAACAGAGACAGAGATATAGACAGATAGAGGCAAAGTGAAAGACAGACAGAAACAGAGACAGAGATATAGATAGATAGAGACAAAGTGAAAGACAGACAGAAAGAGAGACAGAGATATAGACAGATAGAGGCAAAGTGAAAGACAGACAGAAACAGAGACAGAGAGATAGATAGATAGAGACAAAGTGAAAGACAGACAGAAAGAGAGACAGAGATATAGACAGATAGAGACAAAGTGAAAGACAGACAGAAACAGAGACAGAGATAGACAGATAGAGACAAAGTGAAAGACAGACAGAAACAGAGACAGAGATATAGACAGATAGAGACAAAGTGAAAGACAGACAGAAAACAGAGACAGAGATATAGATAGATAGAGACAAAGTGAAAGACAGACAGAAACAGAGACAGAGATATAGATAGATAGAGA
>JAPXFY010000024.1:467500-470000 GCA_030674185.1 Monoplex corrugatus
GTCTGTGTGTGTGTGTGTGTGTGTGTGTGTGTCTTGTAGTTTCTATCACTGGGTGTAATATCTGTGTGTGCGTGTCTTGTAGTTTCTATCGCTGGGTAATATCTGTGTGTGTGTGTGTCTTGTAGTTTCTATCACTGGGTAATATCTGTGTGTGTGTGTGTCTTGTAGTTTCTATCACTGGGTAATATCTGTGTGTGTGTGTGTCTTGTAGTTTCTATCACGGTAATATCTGTGTGTGTATGTGTCTTGTAGTTACTATCACTGGGTAATATCTGTGTGTGTGTGTGTCTTGTAGTTACTATCACTGGGTAATATCTGTGTGTGTGTGTCTTGTAGTTTTTATCACTGGGTAATATCTGTGTGTGTGTGTGTCTTGTAGTTTCTATCACTGGGTAATATCTGTGTGTGTGTGTGTCTTGTAGTTACTATATCTGGGTAATATCTGTGTGTGTGTGTGTCTTGTAGTTTTTATCACTGGGTAATATCTGTGTGTGTGTGTCTTGTAGTTTCTATCACTGGGTTAATATCTGTGTGTGTCTTGTAGTTACTATCACTGGGTAATATCTGTGTGTGTTCTTGTAGTTTCTATCACTGGGTAATATCTGTGTGTGTGTGTCTTGTAGTTTCTATCACTGGGTAATATCTGTGTGTGTCTTGTAGTTTCTATCACTGGGTAATATCTGTATGTGTCTTGTAGTTTCTATCACTGGGTAATATCTGTGTGTGTCTTGTAGTTTCTATCACTGGGTAATATCAGTGTGTGTGTCTTGTAGTTTCTATTGCTGGGTAATATCTGTGTGTGTCTTGTAGTTTCTATCACTGGGTAATATCTGTGTGTGTGTCTTGTAGTTTCTATCACTGGGTAACATCTGTGTGTGTCTTGTAGTTTCTATTGCTGGGTAATATCTGTGTGTGTCTTGTAGTTTCTATCACTGGGTAATATCTGTGTGTGTGTCTTGTAGTTACTATCACTGGGTAATATCTGTGTGTGTCTTGTAGTTTCTATTGCTGGGTAATATCTGTGTGTGTCTTGTAGTTTCTATTGCTGGGTAATATCTGTGTGTGTCTTGTAGTTTCTATCATTGGGCAATATCTGTGTGTGTCTTGTAGTTACTATCACTGGGTAATATCTGTGTGTGTCTTGTAGTTTCTATCACTGGGTAATATCTGTGTGTCTTGTAGTTTCTATCACTGGGTAATATCTGTGTGTGTGTCTTGTAGTTACTATCACTGGGTAATATCTGTGTGTGTGTCTTGTAGTAGTTACTATCACTGGGTAATGTCTGTGTGTGTCTTGTAGTTACTATCACTGGGTAATATCTGTGTGTGTGTGTTCTTGTAGTTACTATCACTGGGTAATATCTGTGTGTGTGTGTCTTGTAGTTTCTATCACTGGGTAATATCTGTGTGTGTTGTAGTTACTATCACTGGGTAATATCTGTGTGTGTTGTAGTTACTATCACTGGGTAATATCTGTGTGTGTTTTAGTTACTATCATTGAGTAATATCTGTGTGTGTCTTGTAGTTTCTATCACTGGGTAATATCTGTGTGTGTGTCTTGTAGTTTCTATCACTGGGTAATATCTGTGTGTGTCTTCTAGTTTCTATCACTGGGTAATATCTGTGTGTGTGTGTCTTGTAGTTTCTATCACTGGGTAATATCTCTGTGTGTTGTAGTTACTATCACTGGGTAATATCTGTGTGTGTGTGTGTTGTAGTTACTATCACTGGGTAATATCTGTGTGTCTTGTAGTTACTATCACTGGGTAATATCTGTGTGTGTGTGTCTTGTAGTTACTATCACTGGGTAATATCTGTGTGTGTGTGTGTTGTAGTTACTATCACTGGGTAATATCTGTGTGTCTTGTAATTTCTGTCACTGGGTAATATCTGTGTGTGTGTGTCTTGTAGTTTCTATCACTGGGTAATATCTGTGTGTGTGTGTGTGTCTTGTAGTTTCTATCACTGGGTAATATCTGTGTGTGTGTGTCTTGTAGTTACTATAACTGGGTAATATCTGTGTGTGTGTCTTGTAGTTTCTATCACTGGGTAATATCTGTGTGTGTGTGTCTTGTAGTTTCTATCACTGGGTAATATCTTTGTGTCTTGTAGTTACTATCACTGGGTAATATCTGTGTGTGTGTGTCTTGTAGTTTCTATCACTGGGTAATATCTGTGTGTCTTGTAGTTACTCTCACTGTGTAATATCTGTGTGTGTGTCTTGTAGTTACTATCACTGGGTAATATCTGTGTGTCTTGTAGTTTCTATCACTGGGTAATATCTGTGTGTGTGTCTTGTAGTTACTATCACTGGGTAATATCTCTGTGTGTGTGTGTGACTTGTAGTTACTATCACTGGGTAATATCTGTGTGTGTGTGTGTGTATTGTAGTTACTATCACTGGGTAATATCTGTGTGTCTTGTAGTTACTATCACTGGGTAATATCTGTGTGTCTTGTAGTTACTATCACTGGGTAATATCTGTGTGTGTGTGTCTTGT
>JAPXFY010000024.1:475000-487500 GCA_030674185.1 Monoplex corrugatus
TGGTATGTGTCCATGTGTTTGGTAGTGTGTCCATGTGTTTGGTAGTGTGTTGATGTGTTTGGTAGTGTGTCAATGTGTTTGGTAGTGTGTTGATGTGTTTGGTAGTGTGTCCATGTGTTTAGTAGTGTGTCCATGTGTTTGGTATGTGTGTATGTGTTTGGTAGGTGTTCATGTGTTTGGTAGTGTGTCCATGTGTTTGGTAGTGTGTCCATGTGTTTGGTAGTGTGTTGATGTGTTTGGTAGTGTGTCCATGTGTTTGGTAGTGTGTATGTGTTTGGTAGTGTGTCCATGTGTGTTTGGTAGTGTGTCCATGTTTGTAGTGTGTGATGGTTGTGTGTCCATGTGTGTTTGTGTGTGTCCATGTGTTTGGTAGTGTGTCCATGTTGTTTGGTAGTGTGTTGATGTGTTTTGGTAGTGTCATGTGTTTGGTAGTGTGTATGTTTGGTAGTGTGTTGATGTGTTTGGTAGTGTGTTGATGTGTTTGGTAGTGTATTTTGTAGTGTGTCCATGTGTTTGGTAGTGTGTTGATGTTTGTAGTGTGTGATGTGTTTGTAGTGTGTCCATGGTTTGGTTGGTGAGTGTGTGTATGTGTTTGGTAGTGTGTCCATGTGTTTGGTAGTGTGTATGTGTTTGGTTTTTAGTATGTGTGGGGTATGTCATTGTTTGGTAGTGTGTCCATGTGTTTGGTAGTGTGTCCATGTGTTTGGTAGTGTGTATTGAGTGTGTTTGGTAGTGTGTCCATGTTTTGTATGTGTATGTTTGGTAGTGTGTTGATGTGTTTGGTAGTGTGTATGTGTTGTAGTGTGTTGATGTGTTTGGTAGTGTGTCCATGTGTTTGGTAGTGTCCAGTGTTGATGTGTGATGTGTGTATGCCATGTGTTTGTAGTGTGTCCTGTGTTGATGTGTGTATGTTTGGTAGTGTCATGTGTTTGGTGTGTTCATGTGTTTGGTAGTGTGTTGATGTGTTTGTAGTGTGTCCATGTTTTGGTAGTGTGTCCATGTTTTGGTAGTGTGTCCATGTGTTTGGTAGTGTGTCGTGTGTTTGGTATGTGTCCATGTGTTTGGTATGTGTCCATGTGTTTGGTAGTGTGTTGATGTGTTTGGTAGTGTGTCATGTGTTTGGTAGTGTGTCCATGTGTTTGTGTTATGTGTTGGTGTATGTGTTAGTAGTGTCCATGTGTTTGGTAGTGTGTCCATGTGTTTGGTAGTGTGTCCATGTGTTTGGTAGTGTGTCCATGTGTTTGGTAGTGTGTCCATGTGTTTGGTAGTGGTCCATGTTTTTGTAGTGTGTTGATGTGTTGTGTGTGTGTTGGTAGTGTGTGATGGTTTGGTAGTGTGTTGATGTGTTTGGTAGTGTGGCATGTGTTTGGTATGTGTCCATGTGTTTGGTAGTGTGTCCATGTGTTTGGTAGTGTGTTGTGTGTTTGGTAGTGTGTCCATGTGTTTGGTAGTGTGTGAGTGTTGGTAGTGTGTGATGTGTTTGGTAGTGTGTTGATGTGTTTGGTAGTGTGTTGATGTGTTTGGTAGTGTGTTAATGTGTTTGGTAGTGTGTCCATGTGTTTGGTAGTGTGTTATGTGTTGGTATGTGTATGTGTTGGTAGTGTGTCCATGTTTTGGTAGTGTGTCCATGTTTTGTAGTGTGTCCATGTGTTTGGTAGTGTGTCATGTGTTCGTGGGTCATGTGTTTGGTAGTGTGTTGATGTTTTGGTAGTGTGTCCATGTGTTTGGTAGTGTGTTGATGTGTTTGGTAGTGTGTTGATGTGTTTGGTAGTGTGTTGATGTGTTTGTAGTTGTCCATGTGTTTGGTAGTGTCCATGTGTTTGGTAGTGTGTTGATGTGTTTGGTGTGTGTTGATGTGTTTTGGTGATGTGTCCATGTGTTTGGTAGTGTGTTGATGTGTTTGGTAGTATGTCCATGTTTTGGTAGTGTGTCCATGTGTTTGGTAGTGTGTCCATGTGTTTGGTAGTATGTCCATGTGTTTGGTAGTTGGTGTCGATGTGTTTGGTAGTGTGTCCATGTGTTTGGTAGTGTGTCCATGTGTTTGTAGTGTGTCCATGTGTTTTGGTAGTGTTGTCCATGTGTTTGGTAGTGTGTCCATGTGTTTGGTAGTGTGTCCATGTGTTTGGTATTGTGTCCATGTGTTTGGTAGTGTGTCCATGTGTTTGGTAGTGTGTTGATTTGTTTGATAGTGTGTCCATGTGTTTGGTAGTGTGTTGATGTGTTTGGTAGTGTGTCCATGTAGTTGATAGTGTGTCCATGTGTTTGGTAGTGTGTCCATGTGTTTGGTAGTGTGTCCATGTGTTTGGTAGTGTGTCCATGTGTTTGGTAGTGTGTCCATGTGTTTGGTAGTGTGTCCATGTGTTTGGTAGTGTGTTGATGTGTTTGTAGTGTGTCCATGTGTTTGGTAGTGTGTCAATGTGTTTGGTAGTGTGTTGATGTTTTGGTAGTGTGTTGATGTGTTTGGTAGTGTGTTGATGTGTTTTGGTAGTGTGTCCATGTGTTTGGTAGTGTGTCCATGTGTTTGGTAGTGTGTTAGGGCGCTTTGAACAAAAATTTCAGTTTCTTAAGATGGTATCTCCGCGCTCGGAATGAATTCCATATACACTGACGCACGGACGTCACGTGACGGAGAAAATCCAAAATGATCATGGCACCAACCTTAAGCTGCACATAAAAACCTTACGTGTCACACACGAACATGTATACATCAAAGAGAGAGAGGAGAGAGAGAGAGAGAGAGAGAGAGAGAGAGAGAGAGAGAGAGAGAGAGAGAGAGAGAATAGACACGAAACGATGATGACGATATTACATATTCCTAGTCAGAGTTCTTACTAAAAGTCGTTTTTCAAAATTTTCTATTGCTTGCATGCTGGTTAGTTTCATGTTCTATGAGCCAACCACTGACATGACTAACATGATCTTTGACATGCCTAGTTGATGTTCTGTGTGTCTAGACACACACATGGGGGTTAGGCACTGGCAGTTGTACACGTCATGTTGATTCTGGCAGATCAAAATATGGCCAGCCATGACCCAACCTGGCAGATCAGAAATATGGCCAGCCATGACCCAACCTGGCAGATCAGAATATGGCCAGCCATGACCTAAGCAGGCAGATCAGAAATATGACCAGCAATGACCCAAGCAGGCAGATCAGAAATATGGCCAGCCATGACCCAACCGGCAGATCAGAAATATGACCAGCAATGACCCAACCTGGCAGATCAGAAATATGGCACAGACCATGATCCCCAGACCTGGCAGATCAGAAATATGACCAGCAATGACCCAACCTGGCAGACAGACAGACAGAGAAGAGGGTGGGGGGGGGGCGAAGGTGGGGGTGGAAGACACAGAGAGACGGAGACAGACAGACAGAGAAGAGGGGGGGGGGGGCGAGGTGGGGGGGGGGAAGACACAGAGAGACGGAGATAGACAGACAGACAGACAGATAGAAAGACAGACAGAGAAGAGTGAGGGAGGAGGTAGAGTGGGGTGGAAGACACAGACAGACAGACAGACAGACAGACAGAGAAGAGGGAGGGAGGAGGTAGAGTGGGGTGGAAGACACAGACAGACAGACAGACAGACAGACAGCAGAGAAGAGGGAGAGAGGAGGTAGAGTGGAGTGGAAGACACAGGGAGACGGAGACAGACAGACAGACAGACAGACAGACAGACAGATAGACAGACAGATAGACAGACAGACAGACAGAGAAGAGGGGGGAGGAGGTGGAGTGGGGTGGAAGACAGAGACAGAGAGAGAGAGAGAGAGAGAGAGAGAGAGAGAGAGAGAGAGAGAGAGAGAGAGAAGAAAAAAACATGTCAGTACATTTAAGATAACAACCATTGTTTGATACAAACATTGCAAACATTTTTAGGATTCTTTGACTTAGAAAGGAATGATAAGGATCATCGTGATCATCATCATCATCATCATCATCATTATCAGAAACAACAACAACAACAACGACAACAATAAGAACAACCATAACAACGTGATCACCATCATCAATATCGTCTTGTTAATCCCCTTCAGTGCCAACGATAAGTGATGGAGGCTACAGCAGACAGCAACAGGAGAACATCACAGGACTCATTTCTGTTAAAAATCGTGCATTTTGTACATCTCTCTCTCTCTCTCTCTCTCTTTCGCTCTCTCTTTGTGCGTGCGTGAGTGTGTATACGTGTGAGAGCATGTGTACGTGTGCGCGTGTGTGTACACTTGCTTGTTTACAGTCTATTTCTTTGGTTTCATACATAATATTAATAAAAAATAAAAACACTAATTCATTCTGAATTTATTCTGTCAAAAAAGCCATTAAATTACAATTTGTGCACTTATTTACAAACACATCTGAGCTTTTGTCTCAAAGCACATAAGTCAATAGATGCTAAATGAAACAACCAACATTTGACCTGTCTGCAATGAACGTGTTGGACTATTTCCACAAAAAGGACATTGCCAATGTGTACATAAATACATAAATCAACAAACAAATGATAAATGATTGAACAAATAAAAGATACATAAATAAATAAATAAAATAACAAAATAAATAGACAAATAAACAAATAAATGAATAGCAAATTAGATAAATAATAAATACATAAATAGCAATTGACACATCTAGTTAAATGTCCGCAACCAGTTACACAAAGCTTGTATTAGCAACAGTCAGAAGAAGGACAACTGCTCAGGGAACGAATCAGTTTCAGTTCCATTTCCTCAAGATGGGAGTCCTGTGCTCAGAATACATTCCACTGGCATTGGCGCCACGGATGCTATAGAATGGAGAAGATGCAGAATGGTCATGGCATCTTCCCTAAGCCTGCTCTAATCCCTATGTACAGACAAGGTCTTAAGGACCTGCCTGGTCTGTGGGTTCTGTGTCTGTCCGTGTGTACGTCTGTTACCCACACAACGCAGACTGTATCGAAGTGAAATGTATCTTTCCCTGCAGACAACAAGAGTGGCACGATGGTTCCCACCTTCACCTGCCAGTAATAATCTCGTGGTTCCAGGGTTAGTTCCCCGCTGAGGTCTCGACTTTTCTCCTCAGTTTGACAGGAAACTCGGACTGAACGTGTAGTCCTTTGGAAGAGACGAAAAAAACGAGTCGGACCTGCGTGAGTTCTGGCCTGCGCACGCTCAAGATCCCACGGCAGTTGAAAATCGTAAAGAGCGGGGCATTTACCCGGCTGCCCTGGTATAAAATATCGGAGAGATAGGTTCATTTCCCATGTCCTATCTACTGAAGGTCAATTAGCCTTCTTGCCCTTCTGAAGTTTTGATACAGAAAAATAAATCGGTGGCACTACACTGCGGCGACGCGCTCTCAAAGGGGAGAGCATCCCGAATTTCACATGGTAAATCCACTGTGACAAAAGAAATGAATGTGAATATATGAATGAATATGAACATGAATACAAGTTCTTTGACTATCTCTACAACATTCTGTCATTGACACAATATCAGGCTGTATCATAGTGAAATGTGTCTCCTCTTGCATATAATATATGACTATCTTTGTAACGGTTTGTCGGTGACACAATATCAGGCTGCATCACAGTGAAATGTGTCTCTTCTTGCATATAAGTTATGTGACTATCTTTGTAACATTCTGCCATTGACACAATTTCAGGCTGTATCATAGTGAAATGCATCTCTAAGTCTGCAATGTCCTATGAAGTAAACTAACATGTGAACACACACACCCTGCCCCTCCCACCCCTCACACCCCTCCCACCCCTCCCACCCCCAGTGCCAATGGACTCAACCAACGCCCTACACACCCACATCAGTCATTTGCTATTAATCTTTTTATTCCTCGCTTTCAGACGTCTTTTTTTTTCCATTGAGTTTTCTTTTTAATTTGATCATGGCGGCAAATCATTACTTTTCTTATGACATGCATCATGTGACCCTCTCCCATTTTGCCATTCCTCGTGGCATTAAATATGCGACCCCGTCCCATTTTGCCATTCCTCGTGGCATTAAACATGTGACCCCGTCCCATTTTGCCATTCCTCACAACATGATTCATGTAACCTTATCCCATTTTGCCATTCCTCATGGCATTAAACATGTGACCCTGTCCCATTTTGCCATTCATCACAACATGATTCGTGTAACCTTATCCCATTTTGCCATTCCTCATGGCATTAATCATGCGACCTATCCTGGCCATGAGGTTGTCCTGAGCAGGGAGGGGAGACTGCACATGACCGGATGGAGACGTATTTCCTCTCCTTCCCAGTCGGAAATGGTTCATCATGGCAGCCATTATACTACGGCTGACGCTACTTGCCGGCTTGCTGGATCCGGGAGGTTGATGGGGGGCAGGAGCGGAGGCTGATGGTGAGGAGGAAGAAGAAGAGTGCGGTGCTGCAGGAGCAGGCCGCAGGAGCCGCAGGAGCCCCGCCATGTTGCGGGGGGACAGGGACAGGCGCAGCGTGGGAGGAGGGTGATGGAGGGGGGGGTTGTGAGCGGGAGGGTGAGGGTGAGAGTGAGCGTTGGGCATGTTGAAGCGCACGGAGGGGCGTACAGTGTTGCCACCCATGTTGGAACTCTGCACTGGGCTCTTCACGCTTTGAGCACCATACCTGCCACGTCACAACAACACAGCTTGTAAAACAACAACACATATTGTAAAACAACACATATTGTAAAACAATAATACTGTAAAACAACACATATTGTAAAACAACAACACATATTGTAAAACAACACATATTGTAAAACAACAACACATATTGTAAAACAACACATATTGTAAAACAACAACACATCTTGTAAAACAACACATCTTGTAAAACAACACATCTTGTAAAACAACACAGCTTGTCAAACACAATATTTAAAACAACACATATTGTAAAACAACACATATTGTAAAACAACACATCTTGTAAAACAACACACCATGTAAAACAACACAGCTTGTAAAACAACACAGCTTGTAAAACAACACAGCTTGTAAAACAACACATATTGTAAAACAACACATCTTGTAAAACAACACATCTTGTAAAACAACACAGCTTGTAAAACAACACATATTGTAAAACAACAACACATCTTGTAAAACAACATTGACAGCTTGTAAAACAACACATCTTGTAAAACAACACATATTGTAAAACAACACATCTTGTAAAACAACACATATTGTAAAACAACACATTTTGTAAAACAACACATATTGTAAAACAACACATCTTGTAAAACAACACAGCTTGTAAAACAACACATATTGTAAAACAACAACACATCTTGTAAAACAACACATCTTGTAAAACAACACATATTGTAAAACAACACATCTTGTAAAACAACACATCTTGTAAAACAACACATATTGTAAAACAACACATATTGTAAAACAACACAGCTTGTAAAACAACAACACATCTTGTAAAACAACACATATTGTAAAACAACACATATTGTAAAACAACACATATTGTAAAACAACACATCTTGTAAAACAACACATATTGTAAAACAACACATCTTGTAAAAACAACACATATTGTAAAACAACACAGCTTGTAAAACAACACATATTGTAAAACAACAACACATCTGTAAAACAACACATATTGTAAAACAACAACACATATTGTAAAACAACAACACATATTGTAAAACAACACATATTGTAAAACAACACAGCTTGTAAAGCAACACATATCGTAAAACAACACATATTGTAAAACAACACATATTGTAAAACAACACATCTTGTAAAACAACACATATTGTAAAACAACAACACATCTTGTAAAACAACACATATTGTAAAACAACAACACATATTGTAAAACAACAACACATATTGTAAAACAACACATATTGTAAAACAACACAGCTTGTAAAACAACACATATCGTAAAACAACACATATTGTAAAACAACACATATTGTAAAACAACACATATTGTAAAACAACACATATTGTAAACAACAACACATCTTGTAAAACAACACATATTGTAAAACAACACATCTTGTAAAACAACAACACGTCTTGTAAAACAACAACACATCTTGTAAAACAACAACACATCTTGTAAAACAACAACACATCCTGTAAAACAACACATATTGTAACACAATCTTGTAAAACAACACATCTTGTAAAACAACACATTATAAAACAACAACACATCTTGTAAAACAACAACACATCTTGTAAAACAACACATATTGTAAAACAACAACACATATTGTAAAACAACAACACATATTGTAAAACAACACATATTGTAAAACAACACAGCTTGTAAAACAACACATATCGTAAAACAACACATATTGTAAAACAACACATATTGTAAAACAACACATATTGTAAAACAACACATATTGTAAAACAACAACACATCTTGTAAAACAACACATATTGTAAAACAACACATCTTGTAAAACAACAACACGTCTTGTAAAACAACAACACATCTTGTAAAACAACAACACATCTTGTAAAACAGCAACACATCCTGTAAAACAACACATATTGTAAAACAACACATCTTGTAAAACAACACATATTATAAAACAACAACACATCTTGTAAAACAACAACACATCTTGTAAAACAACACATATTGTAAAACAACAACACATATTGTAAAACAACACATCTTGTAAAACAACAACACATTATGTAACATAAATTCTGTCTGATATAACACACACATATATATATATGGGACAAGGTTACACACACACACATATATATATGGGATAAGGTTACAAACACACACACATATATATATGTATGTGTGTGTATATGCATAAAGGGACTGAATAAAAACACGGCCAGCTACTCAGTATAAACGTATCTCACATCACACAAAGCACTCCCCCCCCCCCCCCCACTTCCGCAATCAACCAATCAATCAATACTATACGCATTGTCAGTGAACATGATGAAAATAATGTTTCTTCTTTTCATAATGCCTCAATGTATCATCTTATTTATCTCTGTCTATTGTCATATCTTCCTCGGTCTGTCCTCTCTGTCTATTGTCATATCTCCCTCGGTCTGTCCTCTCTGTCTATTGTCATATCTCCCTCGGTCTGTCCTCTCACTGTCTATTGTCATATCTCCCTCGGTCTGTCCTCTCTCTGTCTATTGTCATATCTCCCTCTGTCTGTCCTCTCTGTCTATCGTCATATCTCCCTCTGTCTGTCCTCTCTGTCTATTGTCATATCTCCCTCTGTCTGTCCTCTCTGTCTATCGTCATATCTCCCTCAGTCTGTCCTCTTTGTCTATCGTCATATCTCCCTCTGTCTGTCCTCTCTGTCTATCGTCATATCTCCCTCAGTCTGTCCTCTCTGTCTATCGTCATATCTCCCTCTGTCTGTCCTCTCTGTCTATCGTCATATCTCCCTCAGTCTGTCCTCTCTGTCTATCGTCATATCTCCCTCAGTCTGTCCTCTCTGTCTATCGTCATATCTCCCTCAGTCTGTCCTCTCTGTCTATTGTCATATCTCCCTCTGTCTGTGCTCTCTCTGTCTATCGTCATATCTCCCTCAGTCTGTCCTCTCTGTCTATTGCATATCTCCCTCAGTCTGTCCTCTCTGTCTATTGTCATATCTCCCTCTGTCTGTCCTCTTTGTCTATTGTCATATCTCCCTCTGTCTGTCCTCTCTGTCTATTGTCATATCTCCCTCAGTCTGTCCTCTCTGTCTATTGTCATATCTCCCTCAGTCTGTCCTCTCTGTCTATTGTCATATCTCCCTCGGTCTGTCCTCTCTGTCTATTGTCATATCTCCCTCGGTCTGTCCATTCTGTCTATTGTCATATCTCCCTCGGTCTGTCCTCTCTCTGTCTATTGTCATATCTCCCTCGGTCTGTCCTCTCTGTCTATTGTCTTATCTCCCTCGGTCTGTCCTCTCTGTCTATTGTCATATCTCCCTATGTCTGTCCTCTCACTGTCTATTGTCATATCTCCCTCGGTCTGTTCTCTCTCTGTCTATTGTCATATCTCCCTCGGTCTGTCCTTTCTGTCTATTGTCATATCTCCCTCGGTCTGTCCTTTCTGTCTATTGTCATATCTCCCTCGGTCTGTCCTCTCTGTCTATTGTCATATCTCCCTCAGTCTGTCCTCTCTGTCTATTGTCATATCTCCCTCGGTCTGTCCTCTCTCTGTCTATTGTCATATCTCCCTCAGTCTGTCCTTTCTGTCTATTGTCATATCTCCCTCGGTCTGTCCTTTCTGTCTATTGTCATATCTCCCTCGGTCTGTCCTTTCTGTCGATTGTCATATCTCCCTCGGTCTGTCCTTTCTGTCTATTGTCATATCTCCCTCGGTCTGTCCTTTCTGTCTATTGTCATATCTCCCTCGGTCTGTCCTCTCTCTGTCTATTGTCATATCTCCCTCGGTCTGTCCTCTCTCTGTCTATTGTCATATCTCCCTCGGTCTGTCCTCTCTCTGTCTATTGTCATATCTCCCTCGGTCTGTCCTCTCTCTGTCTATTGTCATATCTCCCTCTGTCTGTCCTCTCTGTCTATTGTCATATCTCCCTCGGTCTGTCCTCTCTGTCTATTGTCCTATCTCCCTCGGTCTGTCCTCTCTCTGTCTATTGTCATATCTCCCTCGGGATGTCATCTCTGTCTATCGTCATATCTCCTCTGTCTGTCCTCTCTGTCTATTGTCATATCTCCCTCGGTCTGTCCTCTCTATTGTCATATCTCCATCGGTCTGTCCTCTCTGTTTATTGTCATATCTCCCTCGGTCTGTCCTCTCTCTGTCTATTGTCATATCTCCCTCTGTCTGTCCTCTCTGTCTATTGTCATATCTCCCTCTGTCTGTCCTCTCTGTCTATTGTCATATCTCCCTCTGTCTGTCTTCTCTGTCTATTGTCATATCTCCCTCTATCTGTCCTCTCTGTCTATTGTCATATCTCCCTCTGTCTGTCCTCTCTATTGTCATATCTCCCTCGGTCTGTCCTCTCTATTGTCATGTCTCCCTCTGTCTGTCCTCTCTGTCTATTGTCATATCTTCCTCGGTCTGTCTTCTCTGTCTATCGTCATATCTCCCTCTGTCTGTCCTCTCTGTCTATCGTCATATCTCCCTCAGTCTGTCCTTTCTGTTTATCGTCATATCTCCCTCTGTCTGTCCTCTCTATTGTCATATCTCCCTCTGTCCTCTCTGTCTATTGTCATATCTCCCTCTGTCTGTCCTCTCTATTGTCATATGTCCCTCTGTCCTCTCTGTCTATTGTCATATCTCCCTCTGTCTGTCCTCTCTGTCTATTGTCATATCTCCCTCTGTCTGTCCTCTCTGTCTATTGTCATATCTCCCTCTGTCTGTCCTCTCTGTCTATTGTCATATCTCCCTCTGTCTGTCCTCTCTGTCTATTGTCATATCTCCCTCTGTCTGTCCTCTCTGTCTATTGTCATATCTCCCTCTGTCTGTCCTCTCTGTCTATTGTCATATCTCCCTCTGTCTGTCCTCTCTGTCTATTGTCATATCTCCCTCTGTCTGTCCTCTCTGTCTATTGTCATATCTCCCTCGGTCTGTCCTCTTTGTCTATTGTCATATCTCCCTCTGTCTGTCCTCTCTCTGTCTATTGTCATGTCTCCCTCTGTCTGTCCTCTGTCTATTGTCATGTCTCCCTCTGTCTGTCCTCTCTGTCTATTGTCATATCTCCCTCTGTCTGTCTTCTACCTGTGCCAGACACAGACAGGACAGATCACCAGTCGCCGTGGTGTAGTGGTTAACGCAACGGACTACCGACTGGAAGGTTGTGGGTTCGAATCCCCATCAGTACCTTCAAAAATCATTGTGGGATTTTTCGGCTCTAACTGGCTCCTACCCAGAGTTGGGCGTGCTGTGAGCTCATTGGGAAGACTGGAACCACACAGTCAGGTCTCAACCACTTCGCGGATGCGTCATTGAGGATGTTGCTCAAATCTTCTGACCAAACCGCAGGTGTCTGTATCTCTCGGGCTGGTTGACGCCAGGATATAATATAATAGTAAGCGTAGAGCACAACCCCGTCACGCAGTCTCAATCCTAAATGGAACTCTATAGCATCATGATTATCATCCACATCGACATCATCATCATCGCATAATATAAACCGTTTCAGCTTCTGTGGCCTTTAAAGTGGCGAAGAAAATGGGTGGAAAAAAGGTGAGCACAAAAGAAACCTCCCTGAGTGCAATGATAAAAAAAAAACCCAAACAAACAAACAAAAAAGACAGGACGACCAGTGCTGGGTGTGTGCTGTGGCCACACTCACTTGCTGGGGTAGTGGGAGAAGACAGGCGCTGGAGGGGGCAGACACTTGTCCATACACGTCTGTACGCCTCTCACAGCGTAGGGCGACACGCAGTCAAAGTGCACCTCAGCGTACTTGATGAAGTCAGGACAGAACGTCTCCAGGTTGAAGTTGGCCAGATCCACCTGTACCTGTGGACAGCACCATGACGACCACAACAACAACCATAACAAGGATAACATCAACAAGAACTTTAATA